>JAYGXS010000003.1:68489242-68513822 GCA_036362985.1 Ligula intestinalis | reverse complement strand
CAGTAGTTGCTGTTGATTCCCGGTCGCTGCTCACGGTAGGTTTCCATCAGCATAAAGGCGGACATGAGTGAAGGGGGGGGGCAGCCCGGTTGCATCCCATTCTTCACTACTAATACCTCCGGGCCTCACTAGTTGACCTCGACGTTCGCTATTGTCTTATTTATTGCACAAACACTTCATTTGCCTTTATCGAAACTATTATTCTAAATATAGACGAGACGTTCTTATTAGAAATCGCATTAACGAATGTCAATATCTCTCGACCGAAAGTGGCAAAAAAGACGAGCCCGTGGCTCAATGGTTAGAGTATTGGAACTCTGGTCAACGGGTCGCAAGCTCGCGCCTCGAGTGGTGCACTAAGTGAGCCTGGATATGACTGGCTGATGACGGCTAATAAGCCAGAAATGACGGCAGAGTCAGCGTTACGGACACGAGCATATTGACCCTTCCTGGAATTTAACTCAACGTCATTTATATTACGGAGAGTTCCTATTCTGATGTTCTGTTGCTGGTTAGTGGCATATAAGTTATTTCGCCCGCCACGGTTACTGCAACTGTAGTGACCGCCTTGACTTGATTATTCTTCAAATCTCTTCGTGTTACAGTTCACTAGTTCGTACACGCATGTACGAGGGCATAACGAAATGAAATTCTGTTCCCTGTTCTCACTTCCAGCCAGCATTGAGTTTTCGGATGAAATCACTTTGATCATGTTTGATGTTCGCACCTCTGCATGTTCAAAGACCCCAATTTAATGCGCGCTAACACCGTATTCTTTCACATGCACGCGTATGTATAGTCCATTGCTCTCTCTCTCTCTCTCTCCATGTAAGCTGTTCGACTTACCTTCGTGCACTTTTTTTAGCTTTTCTGTCCACCCTTTATTTTCCTCGAGGGGGTGATAGCACATAAAGGCCTCCCCCTGTTAATAATGAAGCTTGCCGCTTTCTTAAACCTACCGCCGTCTCTGATGGCGATATCTGTACGCGCTTGAATTTTAAATTCTCTTTACTGTATTCCGGTGCCGATATATGTGCAACACCCGGGGGCGGGGGGACGGGGTTTCCATGAGGGCCTTGTTCGCTCATCGCCGATGCTCACCATCACCAGGACTATTTAAAAGTGCCTCCCACGTCGCGTCCAACCCCTCCCCCCCCCCATCCGACGTCTTGTCTACATTTCTCCGCCCACGCTTCTGGTGCCCCTAGCCCAACCAACATGAAACGCAAACTGCGTGACCTGTGCGTTAGTTCGGGGGAAGGAGGGGGGGGGGGCTGTAGAGCAACTCTGTGCTCGCGATTGAACGCTTCATGGACTCCGTGCGCTACTTTCGCACATGTGCGTGTCTGATCGGCATGACGCTGGACACACAGTCACGCTAGGCAGAGGCGTTGATCTAGCCTCGGTGGAGGAGCCTCTAGCGACCACAGTTCTTCTGTATTCGTCTATAGTATGAATATTTTCAGTAGGATCAAATATTGGGCAATTTTTGACTGGCAGTGCATGTTGTTCAGTGTTATTTTTTAAGCCGCTTTGTAAGCAATGGGGATTTCAAAGGCGTTCGCCTATCTTTCCCCTAATAAAATTGAACTGACCTAAACAATAATACCCCGCACTGTGTGGTTTGACTTTCAAAGCATCCCTCTCCTCCATAACGTAATAAGTGGACAACTGCGCCCGTCATTGAGATGAGGCCACTTGGGTAACTGGCTGGAAGCAGTCGTAGGTGGTTTGTGAAAGGCGTGGCTGAACCACTTCGGTGGGTCTCTCCTGTCCACGTGAAGTCATGACGTGTCCAAATCCGGAAATATGTGCGTTCGGTACACGTATTCGTGCAACATGCCGACATTTGCGAAGGATTGATGCTCACTCGCTAATTGGCCTATTCTGAATTCATTTCAGTCACGATAGGAAGCTGGCTTTTAAATAGTTTTTTTTCTGATCGCTAACAAAGAGAATGTTCTGTACTGTAAGCATCAGTATGCATTTTTATCATGGATTTTGACTGCCTTTATAAATTCAAATATATTTTATGAAAAATACAAACGAAAAGTTCTTTCTTGTACGCGTTTGGTAGAAAATTACGCCTCCTTTAGATTTATGCTTAACGAAAGGATACATTACGGCTTTTAAAAAGTTCCTAACTATGAGATTTTTACGATTCTGTGGAGTTCGTATCCGTCAATGTATTAGTGCTACCTATAAAATATACCGCGTAGTCCACATCTATTGCAACATTTTATATGAACTATGTGACTTTTTCCTCAAACCCTAGGCAAAAACGTACTTTTCCTTAAGCAGGTTGTGCACGGCGCGCAGTTTGTAAAGCTTTAATGAATGTGTAGGAGTCGGTACGTTTCAAAATTATTCGGCGATTTAGAAACTATTTTAAAACCAAAAGATAGCCTTTCTTTAAGTATAAAATTTAAAGAAGGCGTAAGTTGCTACCAAAAGATAACAGGAAATAATTCTTTGTGTATGTTTTCCATAAACTATATTTATATTTATAAAGGCAGTCAACATAAATGATCAAAATGTATACTTCTTTAGTTGTCCCTTTTACAGTACATTCTTTTTGTTAGCGGCCAGACGGAAGTTCCTTTAAAAGCCGGCTTCCTATCGTGACTGAAATGACTTGAGAATAGGCTGAGCAATAATCACTATTACAATCTTACTGAATGTCGATTAACGAGTAAGTATCAATCTTTCGCAGATGTCGGCATGTTGCACGAATTCGGAGCCGTATTGTTCGTGATTTGTCCTCCGTAATAGGCATCAGTCACATCGTCTGTGGATTTAAAACGGATACCCTCAGTCTCCAGGCGGAGTCGGTTACTCAGTTGCCAACACCACAGCGATGCCTGATACCTTAATCTGTGGTCCTCTGCGACATGTTCTCCGCGTCCGCCCGACTCTTCTTTTTCCTCTTCTGTCGGCAGCGGCGGCAAGCCTACCGTTGGACGTGTTGCTGCTGCTGCTGCGGCTGCGAAACCATCAAAAGGCAATCATCGACGGACGCGTTCTCCCACCGCGTGGCTCCCCTTTGCTGCATTTATTACGCGTTTACTCCGGGCTACAGGTCGGCCCGCCGTTTGATGTGGTGCGCGGGGGCACACCAGGTGCGCTTATGGCCGCCGCGCCGCTTCCGCCCGTGTGGCGAAGACGAAGTGCGCGTGTGGTCGTGTTCGGATCACCCTTCCCCCCCCTCCCAGCAGCAGCTCTCCCCCCCCCCCCCGGTCCGGGGGGGGGGGGGGAACTAGGCGCTGCTTTCGAGGTCAATCCACTCTGCCCTCTTAAAGCGTTTTTGCTATAATCCCCTTCTGCGCATATCTTCTTATTTTGCGGTCAGCACGTAAAATGTGGTCGTAGTCGGTGTCTTGCTGCTGCATAGGGCCAGAAGGCACAGCCCGACCTGGCAATTTAAATGTTTCGTAGGCTTGATAAACCGCGCAGCCAGTGGTAGGGAGGAAGGGAGTCATCCCGACCAGATTGAACTTCCAGGACTGAAATGGAATCACTCGCGGTCCTTTACTCGTTGCTTTATCCGTGCCGACTCGACGGTCGTGAATCAGTCCAGTTTTCGTGTTCTGTTTGTTTTTTTTTGTCGGCACACTACAGGGGTTTCAGCTGGAGTGTGTTACATTTTTTGTGTTTTGAACCATCACTGTTATAGCAACCTGTCCCTTTACACAAAATTCGTGGCTAAGTGAAGCAGTCTTAACAAGCCGCTCAATCTCTTGAACCGCAAAGGCGGCTGTCAAAGCTAAAACTGTATTGGTGTCATCTGTCATTTCATTCAAACTCGTTGTGTTTTTTCCTGACAACAAACTCCCTAACTCCTTTCAAAACAAAATGCATAGTAGAAACCTGATCTGTAACACTTTTTGGGGGTGAGGTACAGCAACCCGGTCTTCTAGTTACGTTGGAACCCCTTCCAATAAATTGAACCGAAATCACGTCTACGCCAGAACTTGGGGATGAATCGACTGTCCCAGTACCCTTTATCCTTAATTTTGTCACCTCTGCATAGCCTAAAATGGCCAGACAAGGCTATCAGTTGCACCCTGATAATGCCCATTTTTACTACTCCAGCGTCTGCCCTTGTCTTTTGACTTGTTTTTTTTTATAACGTCAGTAGCTGTGCTGTACTTGCAATTTTCTAACAATTTCTAATTATCGTATCGATATTAGTTTTAGTGATGGTGATAACGTTACTGAGGGTGGCACCAGTGTAGTTAACGCGGACGTAAAGGCTGCTGGTACTTATGAGGATGTCCATCAGCAACACTACTGCCTCCCTCGATGGCACTTCTGAGCGATTGTGCGGTCTTATCGCCCATTTCTCACAGTCGATAGATCTACTGGGGTTGGTCTGATAAGTCGGTAGGTGTTGCTCATTTGCCCTCCCCCCTGCAGCAAACGAGAATAGGATCCGCCCGCAATGCAGGTGGCTTTGGTGATGGTGTAGGTTAAGGTTGGGACACGGGAATATTTACCCTTCCTGAAATTGCGCGGAAGGCCGTCGGTATTATTTAGGGGGCAGGCGGGGAATTGTTTATTTTCCTGTGTCCTGTTAGATTGGGTAGCATATAAGCAACTATCCTCCCCCCAATAAGTCCTTGCAGTAATATGACGACCTAAACCCTCCTGACTAACGCTCTTGGAGGTGTCCGAGTTTCGTTAGACGCCCGGATGTGGATCGCAAATACTAAAAGTCGGTATACTCGACATCCAAGTCCTACATGTTGGTATACTGAATACCCGAGGCTAGCCAATTTCCTTGAAGGCTGCTGCACCCCCCCCCCCGACTGAATTCTTCCTGTGGTTTTTAATCGCCCTTGTCTGTCTTTGTTAGGTTCGATCCTGGCCTCTACCGGAGACGACGGAACCGTGCGACTCTGGAGAGCCAATTTCCTCAACGTCTGGCATCCCGTCTCCGTGGTGACACCTGGTGGGAGTGCAGCACCTGAGATCGGTCTTCCGATTCCGCCTCCCCTGTTTACAGCAGCTGCGACTGTAGTCAGCGAACAGTCCCAGTCCTCGCTGCTCGGTGTTAGTCGCGGCATCCCCCTGGACGGTAGCAGTCCGGTGAAGCAGGTTTCCTCCGAGACCTCAGTCTCCACGCTGGAATCAGGCATTCAATCCGGTATGTCATTTACTTTACTTTCCTTCCTGTTTTCCCTTATGCGCGCGCCTCGCTAGCTCGTACCTCGCGCTTTTTCTTTTGGATTAACCAACACGATAAAGAGTGATCAGACCTGGATCTCCACAGTTACGTTACGCAGTTTAACAATTGAGAGCTTAACTATTGCTGTCGTTGCAGGTCCATGCACATTTGTACAACCCCCTCGGCTTCTTTCTCTTGGAAAACACTTTCTCCGTCTTATGCACTTAGAAGTCAGCTTTATCGAATACGGAAAGAAATTCATGCTTTTTTGTCGTAAGCTAAACTTAATTAGGGAATATTTAGATTTCGATTAACTGAGCCTCTAACAATGCTGGCGGTGCGTGTTCATTCCCGTAATATATATAAGAACTGAACGCTTGGCCGATAACTGCTAATGAATCTAGAAAGACCATTTCAGTTTGCCTGTGTGTATCGCTGGTTAGCTTACGACTGAGCGAATATATACATACACTGGCAGACAAGCGCTCGGTTGCAGGACTCACTCGTTCCTTTTTGGTTTTTTTAGGGCCCATTCTCGGGCCGCGCCGCAAGGCGGCTAATGATATAGGCAGAGTGACATTACTGGCAAAGATAGGGCAGACTGGAATGACCATTTATGTCTTATTAGCCGCCCTCGTCAGCCAGTCATACCCAGACCCGAGTGGTGCCCCACCTGATGTTGGGGTCGGGTATGACCAGCTGATAACGGCTAATAAGCCATAAATGGTCATTCCAGTCTGCCCTATCTTTGCCAGTAATGTCACTCTGCCTATATCATTAGCCGCCTTGCGGCTGCTAGTGGGACTCCAGCGGAACACCCGAAGGCACAACAAGACGTGTGAGTCCTTTAACAGACCGATAAGCGCCTATCGACATTGCGAAAACGGATCATTTGCGCAGCCTTGTCTCATTCTCGACATAGGCGTCTTCAGTACGCAGTGACCCGTACATTTCCATATGTTAATATGCGCAAATATTCAGGGTGCAGATATACTATTGCTTTCATCATCCGCGGGAAGGGAAGAAAAAGAAGGGGTAATTCCTGAGACCAAGTTGTATTTAAGCTGACGTTTCGAAAACATTCTCGCTTTCATCGACTGACACACTTAACAGAACCATAGACCTGCATCTCGCCTACCAAGCGCTCTGCACAAGGATCACATCTGCTCAGAATGGAGCAATAGGTTGGGCGAAGGAAGATACGCAGGGCCGGCAGCCGCGAGCGAAGAGGGTGGAAATGTTCA
This sequence comes from Ligula intestinalis, assembly GCA_036362985.1. Lineage (NCBI taxonomy): Eukaryota > Metazoa > Platyhelminthes > Cestoda > Diphyllobothriidea > Diphyllobothriidae > Ligula > Ligula intestinalis. Next base: position 68,507,411 of record JAYGXS010000003.1, on the reverse strand, counting down.
GAAGGCACACGACCGACGGGACACATCTCATGGAGGCGCCCGCGAGGGCGAGGACGATTCAAACAGCCACCAGCAATCGATCGGTACAATCGATCGACGCGTGTGCATCAAGCACAGTTATAACACGCGTCTAGTGGTCAGGCACACTCACTCGACGCCAAAAGGAAAATAGGCAATACGCTCTGACGATGAAAGTGAGAATGTTTTGTCGACATGTCAGCTTAGATACAACTTGGTCTCAGGAATTGCCCCTCCGCCCTTCTTCCTATTCCGGGGATGATGAAAGCAATATTCCAATATGTTAAATTCACAGTAATCCTCCTCACTGTTCAGACTTGCACATTCACGCCACACACGCGCGTACACACGCTGCTTTGCTAGCTGTTCTGCTGACGCTGTTAAACTGATTCCGGGATGCTAACTGTCTAGTCTTGTGCCCTCTTTCTGTCCGGTAGGGATGACTCGTTCTTAGGCAGATCTCTGTCTCTCTGTCTATCAGGTAGGTTAATTGTTTAACCACCGGACTGCTTCCGAAGCTTAAATGTTGCAGGCGCTCTGGTGCCTCGTTCCGTTGACGGTTCTGCCATTTGGTGTCATATTATTTTCGGCTCCCCCCCCCCCCCCCCCCCCCCCCCCACCCCCCTCCCCCCTCTGGTCCCTTACCGCCCCCCCTCCTTTTTCCTTGATTAAATTTTGTGTACACACACAGCTGCATGCATTATTTGCAACTACTTCCATTCTGGGCTTTTTAGTACCATTCAAAAGTATTTCGATTGACCCAATTGTGAAAAAACTCGCGGCCTCGGTGGGAGTCGAACCCACACACACACAGCAGGGAAGGTTTTTGCGCAGCCAACGCTCTACCATTGAGCTACGAGGCTCACTCTGAGCTGTGAATTTAATCACAGTTGGGTCGATTTGCTTGCTTGTTGTGGGTTATGATCCGCTTTTGCCGCTTGGTCGCTGCCACCTTTCTTTGCTACTGCCTACTATGTGTTTGTGTGTGGGGGTGTCCACTGTGTCAGTTTACCTAATTTCCTCTTAACTCTCCGTCTGTCTTTGCTTGTTAGACTTTCCTCCCTCTCCAACGCACCACGCCTTACTTCTGTGTGAAACTGACACGGCGACTAGATTAGGGCATGTGGAGGACGCTATTCTGGATGTGTGCATCCATAAGAAATGGCACGCATGCGGAGATTTGATGACTCACCTAGGCGCACGCTCGCGCTGCGCCGCACCAGCTACCTACATCTGATCTCGTCTTATTGACTGTGCATTGACACCTGGCCCAAGTGGTTAGGGCAGGAGAGAGGACGATTGTGGTGGATGCCGCGCAAATCTACTGTCATAAACTAACTTGCATGCGAGTCACCGTTTCTGTCTCCACCATGCTGTGGAACACACGGTTTACCTCGTCTAAAACGACGATCGAGGCGAGGGGGAAGGACGAGTTGCTGGCCTGAGGACTGGGAATAAGCCCCAGCGAACAGGAGATCTGAGCCCACTTTCTGTGAGATCCCGTTACACCGTATGATATCAAGTCATATTCTTTTTGTTGATCACTACGCCTGAGCCCATCTCCAGTAGTCTTGACGTTGTATTGCCACCGAAACTTGGTGGATGAGGGAGGAGAGACTGTGTTAGATGCTGCACAAGCCACCCGTGAGGCGCCCACTCCGTGGGGCATAGGATGGACGTCGTCGCTTGTGACATGAGAACCACCACCACCACCACCATCATCATTTGTAGCTACAACCTACGCAGCAGCCATATCGCAGAAGCCTCTGCTAAACTGAAGCAGCTTCAGCTAGTCTGTCTGCCTCAATCGCAAGAGTAATTACTTCTGTAGTGCTGTCTACCACCAGTTAACTCTGGGATCTGACTCGTTTCGACATCCTTCACCGACCCCACAGCTAGCTGTTTCTGTCAACACGCAATTGTGAGTGAAATTCGGTTCGTTCGCCGGAGAACTCTGAATGCACCCTAACTCATTCGTTCATCACCAAAACTGCAGGCTGATATAGGAACAGATATTTGACTAGGACGTCTGAGTAGTTACTAATTCATAAATCGAACCCCTTTTAGCCTTTGTACTGGGCGATTTGAACTGCGACGGTTGAATGTTGCCAGTAGTGTTGCCTTCCGTATTTTCGAATAGATTGCTTGCTTTGGTACCGACTTTTCGCCTATCTGCCAACATGGCGCTGCTGAAACATGGACTGTTGACATTATCTACTTTTGTTAATGCGAGTTCCTGCCAAGTCCGAAGAGCACCCTCCCCTCCCTACCCCCATTTTTTCTCAAACTGTTACTATAATCTCTCCGTTCCGTCGCTTTTTGTACTGTTACTTACGAAATAATGCTCTGTTAAGGTAACACAGGGGTGAGTAAAAAAACCCACCTCGCTTCCGGAGGCACCACAAATTGAATATCTCCCACCCACCAGTCAGCACGGGTTCTCGCGTCCGGGTTATCCTCTTTTTTCCTGTTACGTTGATATATATATATATATATATATATATATATATATATATATATTCACTCAGGAATGTGCGAACACCGATCGAATAGACTTCCGAACTAAACAAAGTTCATGTGGTGGTCAGAGGTCCCCAACGGGTGACCGCCTGCCAGGCTGATTCCGGCCAAGTCATAATAGCAGAAAGGGGGGTATGACAGCATTTGGGGGTAACTTGATGCAGAACTGTTTCGGGCTTATTAACCTTCATCAGCCAAGCATAACCCTGAAAACCAGCTGATCGGACAACACAAACAAACGCACCTACAGACGGCGCAGTTGGTCCACCACTGGAGTCTATTAGATGGGTCATAAACAGGTGCCGAGGCGCTGATGAACTGCGGTTCGATGAAGTGCTTATGACCCATCTGATAAACTCCAGTGGTGGACCAACTGCGCCGTCTGTAGATGCGTTTGTTTGTGTTGTCCGATCAGCTAGTGTTCAGGGTTATGCTTGGCTGATGAAGGTTAATAAGCCTGAAACAGTTCTGTATCAAGTTACCCCCAAATGCTGTCATACCCCACTTACTGATATATATACTGCCTCGATTTCTGCCATGGACACTGTGGCGGGGGAATATGGCTGATGCAACTATCTCTTTTACTGTTCGTCCTTTTCTCACTGCTTATATTATCGGATCCTTAGTAGAAACGGAGTAGAAGGACACGCCTTCGCGGGGGGGGGGCGTAACAACGCACTTTTATTTTGTCAGTATGTCCTGTCGTACCTATCGTCCATGAAGTTGGGTCTTGTTGAAGTAGAACCAGGACTAGGGCGAAGTTGGGTCATACAGGCTACCAAAATTTTTTTCATCATTTAAAGCGTAGAAGGTCGTTCGCGTTTGTTGTTGCTGAAACTCGATTATTGTGCAGTACCACGAGACGAAAAATATTGGACATAGTACTCTCAATTGTGAAGGAGTTAGTTTGCCTTGCCCTTCGCAAAACATCAGACTACACAATCAACTTAGTCATCCAATCAAACCTTCGGTTTAATCGTTAGAAGGAAAAGAAAGCATTGGATATCAATGCCGAGACAATTTACTGTATGTGAATATGTTTTTGTGGCACTAGATAGCAAATCCTAATTTTTTTGCTTGAAAGCTCTTTGCCACACATTCCACTCAACAGTGTCGTTGTCTCCTGGCGCGATCACGATTTTTAGTCACCTCTAGACAGGTTATCTAGGAACGCGAGGCAAACTTCGTCTTACTTGCAATTTTGATGGAGCTTTTATGTGTTTCAATTTGTACGTTTAGTTGGACCTGTAAGGCCCTGTATGCAGACGGGTGTATGCTGTCCTCGTGTGTTTTACAGACCTGCTTTATTGCCTTTCTCTTACGTTTTACCAATCTGCTGATCACTCCTTCCTTTTCATTGCCCTGTCTTTCGAGGTCAGGCTAGGGCGGCATTTGCTTCATGGTGTCTTCAAGCTCCCCAGTACCTTGCTAATGCTTTTTGTGCCGTAAAACAGTAATCCCTCCCTCCTTCCCCCTTTCCGACTTTACTGTTATTATCTTCTCGTTTTCTTTTTTTCCAGAGTCAAAGCCTGTTCGCTTCAAGAAAACTGGAAGTGTGATCACTTCACGAAATCAAGTTGTTTGGCACTGATTACCTCGCTAAATTCCCCCCACTCCTCGTCTTGTGTCTTCCCTCCTCCTTTGGCGTAACTAGTGAGATCATGCCTTGTCAGAGTGTTTGTACATACGAACCCTGCCAAAAGAGTTGATTTATTCTTATCAGTGCGTCTGTGTTGTTTCGCCAATTTTAAGTACAAATGACCAAAAATAAGTTGCTCTTCAGTTGACAGCTTTCGATTTTTTTCTGAGATGTTCAATTACTGGGTTTTCGCAGATCACTGAGTTTGTTGTCTCCAAGCGGCTTTGGTTCACGAGGGAGGGGGGAGGGCTTTCGTTTGGACAACGGACCAGGATGGTTTTATGCACTTGCTGGGGCCCGCATTTTTCGGCCAGCAACAGGTTGTAATTTATCAGCAGCTTTTCTTGATGATGGACGTTGTCACCTTGCCATGGCTGCCATCTCGGGAAGCCGGGTCACCTGTTTGTTGGCGATGGTACTGAGATCTGGCATGCTAACTGGGCCATAAGATGTCGCAAGGCCCGGTGCCGGCACTGTGACATGTCGACCGTGAACCGTCACTAAGGCGTGTCTGCTTGCCACCGCTGCCCTGTAGGTAGGCTCCTGAGCCAAGGAGTCGCAGGAAGCCACCTCTGGGTAAAGCTGGTAAGGACCTCAGCCTAGCGACCTCGTATCGCCCATTGCTCTCACCAGTCCATTGGCGAAGATCCTGGAATGGCTCATTTATCCAATTCTGACGTCTGCGGTGGATCTGTCTTGCCATCAACGTGATTCCAGCTCAGCTCGTAACACCACAACGGTGGTCTTCGCGCTCAGCGACGCCATCTTCGAGGGCTTAAATCAACAGAAACCTTTTTACGTGCCGTGGCAGTCTAAATCGGCCTGTCACGCGCTTTCAGTTGCGTTCGCCATGATCGGCTCCTGCAGGACTTGGTCTCCCTGAATCTCCCGACTGGTCTGGTCCGATGGTATGCGGCTTATATCCGTGGTCGCCACGATCGTGTCCTCTTTCGCGACGCTCTCTCTAGGCTCCGTAAACAGACCTGCAGCGTTCCTAAAGGCTCTGTGCTCAGCCCGACTCTCGTTAACATCTACATGCGAGAGCTCCCACTCCATCGGGCACCTGCAAAAGTCGTATCATACGCAGATGATGTTACCTTCTGCCGACACCATCACATCAATGAGGCTGCGCAGCTCCTCTCGGAGTTCATGTCTGATGTCGTAAGTTTCTTTACTTAGTGAAGGATTATGATCTCGGCGGCCAAGTCCGTCACTGTTTTGACCATGGACCCGAAAGAGTTCAATCGTCCCCCGACCACCACCATCAATGGTACGTCTTTACTTCTCGTCCGTAAGCCCAAACTCCTTGGCGTCTGTTTCGATCCGCTCTTCACGTTCGCGGGCCATGCCAGAGAGGTCGCAAGCAAAGTGAGCTGCTGCACCAAGGGTCTAGCGGGTACATCCTGGGGTTGCGCGAAAGAGAATTTAGCAACCACATTCAAAGTGCTGGCAAAGTCGCACCTCACTTATGCCGCACCAATCTGGTCTCCTACGATCAGCTCCGCCACCTTCAGTCAGCACTGAACGCCGCCCAATCACGAGTTGCTATAAAATGTTGCCTATCGATCATCTCCATGCGCAGGCCTCTGTCCTACCGGTCGGCCCTCACAACGCACTCTTAGGCCAGCAGTTTTAGTGGGTCTGTTCTCAACCTGGCTATCCTAATTACCACGTTGCCACGCTCCTGAACCCAGCCGCAGCGTTCGGCCGTCTGTTAGAGCTTTCCACAAAGAAGCTGTCGTTTCAAGTTTCTCGGATCTACCCATTGATGGCTCTGCCATTATAACAGGCCTCTAGCGTCTTCACCAGAGAGCCGTTGTCGAATAAAAACTAAGCTACCATCCCACGGTCCTTTTGGGTGCTTATCCACCTTCGATTTCAGTCTCGGAACAAATCCCGAGGGTTACTCGCTGTAATCTGACTGCACTACGCAGTGGCTACTCCATGCTCCTTTGCCAGTACGAACACTGGCTCGACACGTCCACACCCGACTGCGGCGTCTCTCCGCATGACTGTCAGCATCTTTTCGCCTGCAGTTCCCAGCCAGGCACCCAACTCATACCCGTGGACCTATGGCCCAAGCCAGTCGAGGTCTCGGCTTTTCTCCATCTTCCAACTACAAACAGTTTGGACTCCGGTGGGGCCTTCTGATCCAACAAGGGCTACGACACACGCACATATAGGTATTAAGGCTAAGACGGTTAACCCTAACAGCTACAATCATTCAGGCCCTGGTTCCTTAGGAGATTGGAGAGAAGACGGTGGAAAGGCGAGAGTAGACGGAACATTATATTGTTTACAGAGTTAGGGAAAGTCGCCAACTGGTCTTGTACGGCGTTCGACCGTGAGGCCGGCGTCGTCATGACCGCCGCGCGCGAGGCGCAATTCCAAGTGAGGTTTAAGAGCCATTAGGCCAGGAGACAGAGAGAGCGGGTCCATTGGCTAGGTCGGCCTGTGATTGGTTGGACACCGTGTGGGTGGATAGCGTATGGCTCGACACCGTTGATGGACATGATGGGTGGCCTGTGTCTCGCAGCAGTCGCAACGACCTTGAGGTCCAGACAGATTGTGATCGCGAGAGGAAAGCCAGACAACGAGCAGGCATCGACCCACTACACACACACACACACACACACCTCGAACAAACAATCCGAGCGTTTTTTTGTTGATCCGTCCGTACTTATAATTCTCACGAAACTGCTACAATATTACGAAACCTGCTGCGGTGTCTGCAGGAACCGACACGCTCCGGAACCCTGGTCGTGTGATGGGGGTGAATAGTATATGAGCTGGACTATTCAACCGGGCACGGGCTCTATATCGAATGCTGGAATTTGCGAGCTCTTCTGGGCCCTAGTGCTCAAAATCTGACGGCGTACAGTCTTCATCGGTTCCACCTGGATGACTGCTGCCTGTCTGAATCCCTAACTCATGCGCAACCGATCCCGCGAGTCAACTCCCACTTCACTCTGTACCATGGCGAACTACGCGACTCTTCTGGTAGACACGGTGTGATTATTGTCTTCTCAGAATAAGCAAATCATACACTGCTGCCATGGGAACTAGGCAATGACCAGCTAGCTTACACGCGGCCAAGAGTTTGTGCTGACTCATTCCGCGCAGGCAATCATCGCGCGAAGGCTCACCGCTGCCCACGAGTGCACATGTACTGGCAGCCTACGTCCGTCTGTCTGGCCAATCACCTCTCAAGCCCGACTTATACAAAGGCCGCTCCAAACGCTCTGATGATTCTCGTGGTTAACTCACTTCAGACGCAGCGTTGTGGTCAGCTGTCGCTCGCTCGTCTGACAGTCAAATTCCTCTTACCTATTATTTCTGTACAGAACAAACTGTTCCTACCACTCTGACCGCCCATGACTTGTCTTCTCTTAAGGAACCGGGCCTGAAGATCGCAGTTACTAGGCTTTAACTTACTTAACCCCTTGCAATAGGGTCACTTTACTAACCTTTATGTCGTCGCCGTGCACACATCAACATCAGCTGCTAAACAGCGCGCTATAGAGAGGCATTCTACTTGCAGCTGCAGCCATTTGTTGGAAGACTTCCCCACCGTAATCTGTTGATGGTTGGTGGCGACTGGGATTACTGGAGGGAACGCGGCGAATCGTCAAATAGTGATCTTATTGGCCGTGTTAGGCCCGGCTCTTGATGGGGCAGTGGGGAGAAAAAGCAGATTTTGCTTGCCAGAACCGGTTGTTTGCTACCAACACGTGTACTTCCAGCATCACCACAAACATCAGCTGATCTGATATTCAAACGACGGTCATACCACCAGTCAGATCGACTGCATTCTGATTAATTTAGACCTCCGCAGTTGGGTTCCCGAGAGCAAATCGATGTGTGGTGCCGAGATTGGTAACGCCCATGCTCCTGACTATGTTCTCGTTCGCACACACACGCGAAATTTCACCTCTCAACTGCGCCCAAAATGCCACGTGTGACATGCCCTGATGTCAAAAAGCCGTTAACTCAGCACTGTGGAGGTCCTGAGTACAGAAACCCGGTTCCATTTGACGACCCGAGCCGACTGAGAAGGCGGTGACCGATGGTTATCACTGCAAACATCCACCTATTGGGTATCTGAGAAAATTCTTGATCTCATCCAGTGACGCTGCAGTGACTGGATCAGCCGAAAACCCCTGCAGTTGTCTACCTAGATGGCTCCAGCCAGGTCCCGCAACGATGCTCCCTTCCGATAAATCCGGAATGACAGCAAAGTCGACTAAGGATGACCGGTATAAATATTGGTCTGGGATAAGGCTAGAATTAAGATTGGGTTGTACCTAAGGTTTTGGTTAGGATCGGGATAAGGTAATATTTACCCTTCTGGTTACTTAGCTGAGGAATCCCCACCCTCCTGTCAAATTTTATTCGACGGACACGCAAATGAAAACTCTAACAACGTTCTGCACGCATCCCCAGATGCGGATTCGTTTAGCGATGGAAGCTAGCAGGGTTCTGAAACGTCAGTTTAAATATAATTTATTCCAAGAACTCCTCCCTCTTCTTCTTGTTCTTCCTCTACTTCGTTGGGAGAGGGTGAGTGCGATAACATTTATTTCTGTAACCAGTCAGATTGAGAGGTTAGTACCAGGAAGCATCTCAGGCGTACATTTGGGGAAACTTTGTTTCTAGTACTTGTAGTTGATACGGCCGCGATCATGTCTGATCTAACCGGTCTCGATGACCTCACGGACTGTACCTTTCCGCGTGCGCTGATCAGCGGCAGCAGATCTGTACAGTTCAAACCATTCCCTTTTCCAGCAATAGAACCCGAATACCGAAGGTGCGAGAAATACTTCCATGTGTTGACCAACTTTGTCGAGCCAGGTCTTGAGTTCACCCCCTCTTCGGGCCCCCTCCTCCCCCCCAGGTAAGCAGCAACTTCGGATCGCGGGCATTACAGGTGGGCCCGTGAAACAGACGAAGAAGAACGCGCCCAAACCTTTTCAGCCATCTTTGTTGCATGGCATAAAATAGCCTGATAATGCTGCCGGCCAAGACAAGGGAGACTATGGTGCCATTTATGGCTTATTAGCCATCGTCAGCCAGTCATACCGAACCCCAGGTGGGGCACCATTTGACCCTCGAACTCGCGGCTCAGAGTCTAACGCCCTAACCATTGAGACACGAGCTTCTTGTTTTTATGCTCTAGGTCGGGAGACAACGAACTCTCCTACTTCTACTGAAACCATATTGCTGCAAAATACTGTTTTATTTATTGCCTTCAAATAAACTATCACGCTTTTAGGTATTTGCAAACTCATCATAACAGAAAGGCATACTAAAAAGTAGTGGGTCGTGCCTGGCCGACTAGCTCGCATCGAATTACACTTTCCCGAAGGCACACCGATGCGGTTTTCGACGTCTCGATCAGCCAGTCACAGTTCCTGCATATACGCAGTTGGGGCCAAGCGACGAATAGCAAGCTTGCACGCGTTCCCGACGCAAGCTGCTTCTTCGCCCAAAATCTCCAGGCCGACCTAGGCAATGGACGTGCTCTCTTTCTCTGTTTTCTGGCCTGATTGCTGCTTTGACATCACTTGGGACCTGGTCAATCTCCTGAGCGGACGTGTCTCCCAAGTCAGACTTCTTCCATCTATTCTCCTTTCCCTTGTGTACACAATATACTCTTCCACCTACTCTGGACTTTAACGACTTCTCTTCTGCATTACGTAACCATGGTCTGAAGATCGCAGTTGCTGGGTTTGACTCACTTAATTCCCTGCAATAAAAGCACCCATATTGCCGTCTTGGTCCTATCGCCATCCTTGGTTGCTGGGGATAGCGCCTGCATTTCGGAAGTTTTATCGGCGAAGCAAATGAATTCGTTGATGCACGGTTACCGATTGCTAACAGAACTCATACGTCCCGTTCTACCTGAGGGTTACTTGTAGTGGCCTTTTGCAGCCACTTGGTACCCAAGACCAGCCGCTGACGCGTGACGCCTTTAGCCTGCCTGCGCGCCCACTGCCTCCTGGGGCTAGGCGCTAACTGTCCTTGACCGACGCGCACATACGCCTCAGCGTGACCGCGCACTCACGCGAGCTTGCCATCGCAAGGTCGTGCGCTCACGCTAGTCTAGACATCAGCTCTGCCATTGGCCGCTGCAACAAAGCATGCACCGACCCTGCGGCGATTTTTGATGACCACGTCACTCCGGACTTGACGCCCTAGCAGCCAGACTGCGGTCATCCGAGAGTCAACACTATTTCCATTCTATTCTCCTATCCTTCTGCAGAATACACTATTCCTAACAATTTGGCCTTACCAAAACTTCTTTCCCATCGCCTGGAAGATTATAGATGTTAGGGTAAACCGTCTTAGCTTGAACCTCTGTACACTTTTGGGCCCCGCCAGCAGTCACACAGCGGCTGGTAGTGTAGTAGTAGTAGTAGTGTGGATGACCACTGCTGGCAAAGACAAGGTAGACTGGAATGACCATTTCTAGCTCATTAACGGTCGTCGGTGCATCACCCGAAGCTCAGTGATTGGAGGGGCGGACCGGATAATATATGCAGCAGAAACACGCAAATTACCTAGTGTCCACACTTTTATGCGTAATTTATTATATTATTTTGCGGTGTCTCCATCGAATATGCATTAGTGAAGGAAGGGTAATTTTTAGGGGGGGGGGGGGGGGGGGTTATCGACATCTGTTATTAAGCGTAGCGCACTGGATACGGCTTAGTAAGATATTTGCGCCAATACCGATGCATTTCCGAAGGAAAATATTCATGAGATGGGAAAGATAATCCCCCATGACGGCAACCGCTGGCGCAATACAGTCTGTATCCTTCCTACCTCTTTCCATTTTACTCAAGTGTTTGCAACCTTTCTTTTACTTTATGTATTATTTCCGTCAAACTGCATGAAAATACGTTAAGGGGACTTTTCTAGCAAATTTGCATGTAAGAAAACTGACCTAAGCGAGGTTGTAGAATTGATTACTTCAATTGACCCAATTGTGAACAATACGCAGCCTCCGTGTGAGTCGAACCTACCCAACAGGACAGGCTTTTGCGCAGTCAACGCTCTACCGATTTGAGCTACGAGGCTCGCCGTGCGCCGTGAATTTAATCCCACTTGGATCGATTTTAGCCGCCCAACTTACTGCTCGTATGGAATTCTCCATTACGAAACAGCAAGCCCAGGCAGAATTTCCTAAGCACTCATTTAGAATACATTAGAAGGACTTATAGGCTTACTTAATTGTTAGGTGAATTTGGCAGATGTGCTTAAATCAGTTAACCCAATTGTGGTTTGAACAGCGTGTAATCCAGAGTGAATTTAGGCTCCAGGGTATGATGACAGTTCGACCATCGATTTTGTTGATGTTCACCGTGAGCTTCGGCCAGCTGAAGGCAAACACGGTGACTCGCGCTGGATTTCAGTGAAGGTAGACTTGCGCAGAATCTATCTTACTCTCTTCCCATTCCTTCACCTGTACCCGGTATCAAGACAAAAAGTACAGAAGTCCGGAAACGGGGGAGAGCGCAGGTGGCTGGCGCGGCCGCGAAGCCGCTCCTATGCGTACCATCACGCTCAAGTACGGTCATACTCTCTTTCTCTTCCATCTTTCCCAGTGGGTTAGTCGATTTAAACCCTAGCAACTGCAATCTTCAAACCATGGTTACTTAGGAGAGAAGAAGTCGGTAGAGGCCAGAGTATTAGAAACAGTATATTGTGTACACAGAGGACCGAAGAATAATAGGGGAAAATATTGGCTACGGAGAGCACAACCTTCCGCTGGGGCGGCGTGATCCGAAGTGCGGCATAGTTGCAGGAAATCCCCGCGGCCCAGAGAGCAAGCGTTCACGCGTACAGGCTCGCTATTCGTCGCCGGCCCAGAAGGCATTTATGCGGCAACTGTGATTGGCTGTTCCCAGACGTCGAAATCAATGGCTGTGGGACTTCAGGAAAGTTTACTTCGATGCGAGCTAGTTACAACACATCTGCCCGCCGGGCTAACTTGAAAGCCAAATATCTTTTATCATCAGTTTGAAAGTTAAAAATCGGCATCGGAAGTGGGCTGTATCGGTGTTGCGTTAAGGCATAACATTGGGCATACTGACTCGCAGTATGTGCTAATTCCCAACGGTCGTCGGATCTGCATAAGACACGCCTTATCTGGAGACAAGCCCTTCCCCCCGCCCTCCTCACTGTGGTTGATTTCGTCACCAGTAGACTGAAAGGCCTGGACCAGCCACTGGTGTCAGGAGGTCAGAGAACGAGACCGAATCCTGGGGGGAGGGGGGGCATTTTTTGCATGGAAACGCAAGAAGTCGCACGTGCCCGAAACCAATGCAGTGCACCGGCGGTTGGCACGAGGAAGGTGGCCGGCTGACGGGCTTAACTCGGCTCCACACAGGGCTGAAAGTTAGACTACAATAGCTCATTCTTTCTTTCTTTCTCTTTCTCAAGGTGACCTTCATGGCGTTCCCATCTGTCACCTGGGCCCCCCTCACTGACGTGTGGCATCCGGAAATAATAGGAACCAGGTCGCGTGTCGTACGCGTAGACCGGCTATTTGGCTTTACCGCCAGCTAGTGCGCCCACATCAACTTCCGTCCGCCTTGACTCCATCTCATCAGCAGAACCTAGTGGGCATCGTAGATGCAGTGCAAACCACAACCGGGCTCTTGGGACAGTGGTAGGCCTTAATGACTGCAACGACTGGACTCTCGAATGCTGCGATTCGCGAGATTGTTAATTTTATAGGTCACGTTGTGCTCATCGGAATGAGTTTGTTTGTTCGCTGGCATTTCGGACAGCTGGGCCGGCTGTCCTTTGTCAAAACGTAAACTGACCTTATCGATCAGCAATTTAAAGTTGTGGCTGTACGTTTTGGCCACGAGCTGATCGATTCTTCTCCGTTCGCTGTTTGGCCCACAACTTTAAATTGCAGATCGATAAAGTCGGTTTGTTCCGAAGAAGAAGATGCGATCACTGGAACAAAGACTTTATTTTCCCGACGTTTCGGATTCCGTCGGGAATCCTTAGTCATAGGTAATCGTAAACTGGTCTGAGACATGCGCAGATAAGGGGTGATACATGTCTCAGACCTGTTTACGATTACCTATGACTAAGGATTCCCGACGGAATCCGAAACGTCAGGAAAATAAAGTCCTTGTTCAAGTGATCCCATCTTCTTCTTCGGAACTGCTGCCTGGAACTCGTATATTCTCCCCTTTTGGCAAAGTCAGTTCGTAGTGGCTGCCGCCTGTCCGATATCCGCCTTTCCGGTAGTGGCCTCAATCTGTCTGGATCTCAGGGTCGTTGCGGTCACCAGACTGACTAGCGCGCGTGACGTGGACCACCCAACACGACGTCCAACCAACCACAGACCGACCTAGCCAATTAACGCGCTCTCTCTCTCTCGCTGTCTCCTATTCTGATTGCCACTAAAACCGCACTTGGGACCCGGTCAATCTCCCTGGCGGTCGCGTCTCCCAAGTCAGACTTCCTACATGTATGGTCCTTTTTTATGTACACAATATACCCTTCCCACTACTCTGGCCTTTAACGACTTCTCTTCTCTACTAAGGAACCGTGGTCTGAAGATCGCAGTTGCTGGGTTTAACTCACTTAACCCCCTGTGATAAGTTTATGCTTTGACAAAGGACAGCCGGCCCAGCTGTCAGAAACGTCAGCGAACAAACAAACTCACTCCGATGAGGACAACATGATCTATGCTTCTAATCCCGGAATTCTGACTTTTGCAAACTTGAGAATTGTTAATTTTACAAAAGGCTCCTGACCGCCAGTTACTCCTCCCCCCCCCCCCCTCGCCACCACCACCCATTTTCACATCACCAATGAGGCACCTGAAAAAGAGCGTACGTGAGCACATACCAGCTTGGTTAAGTAAAAGTTAAACTAGATCAATCTTGAGTTCTATTCTCGCCGATACGAATTATCAAGTCGATACTAATGAAGCCTTCCAGGTTTTCTACCGGACACCAGCCAACAGGGCTTACGTCAACGGATACTTGCAACAGCCGAAGCAGTGGATATGCGGTAAGGAATCCAGTGCTATGTTGTCAGAAGACGCTGATGCAAGCACTTTCGCTTTCGTGGCCAACCTCAACGCCAGATGGTGATCGCATATAACCCTCGCCCCCTGGTGACAGACGTTCGCTCCGTGCAAATGACATTAATTATCACTCAACGTACCTGACCCCTGCCCACAACCTAACCCCATTTTCTCCCCTCTCTCTCCCTCCCCTAGCATAAGGACCTTTACGAGCTGATCTCGCCATGTGGGTGGCACGAAAACCATGAGTTGTATTCAAAGTGCACTTATTAACCCTATTTAACTGAACAGTTTTCATCATCCCTGCTGAAGAGTTGCTGAAAACTTGGGTTTGCCAAATCGGCTTTTCAAATTTAACTAGGGAATACTTGCAGGATTCTATATACGTCAGATATGCTCCTTTTATACATAATTACTCAATTATTTTGTTCTCCTACGACCGTGTCGGAATCGGTTACAAGATAATTGCAAGAACGCTTTAGAAGAGATAGAGGGAGAGCATCAAGGAGCTTGCCAGTGTCCGTAGATATCTCATTTCAACCAGCAAGCAGAATTCATTCCTTTCTGGTACCTCGTGAGGAACTAGCAGGTCTGCCTGCCGACTACGTCTTCTTACTCTGTTTTATGCACTCACATGTATGTAACTCCGCCCCCCAATGAGATAATCCTCAGCATGCGAACCAACTACTTTTGAACTTTTTTTCGAACGCCCTCAGACAGCCTACACACACGACAGGTGACCGCCAGGTGGTCTCATTTCTCCTAATTAACAGTCAGGAAGACAAATTAGGCGAACGAACGTTTTCGATCAATTCATCATCAGGCTATTACAATAATATTAGGGAGAGAAGAGTTAGCAAAATTTTAAGCAATCTATCAGTAGTAATTAGGGGGAGACGCTTATATTAGTCAGACAACTAGGCGACTATCCAAGCACATGCGAGAACATCATCCGGTCTTGCCAAACTGAGGCATGATAAAATCAATATCTAGCGCGATTTTGGCTCACTTGGTTGATAGCGGTTATCGGGTAGACGTAAACCAAGCGTTTCGAGTTATGTTCAACGTGCCGGCGAACAATTCAAAGTTCCTGCGTCAGCAGATACTTGCGACGGCAGAGGCAGTTGCCATACGGCTAACTAACCCGATCTTGTGCGCGCAGAAGGCATTCGTACAGGCACTAGGACTCCCGTGGCCGAAAGCCAACTCAACCTCTGTCCCCACGCTTCCTACCACGACGCCGGACGCTGAAGAGACAGTGACAGCAAGCAGCCCCAGGCCACCCATGCCGTCACGAGACAATGGCACCTTTTGGCCTCACGCCTCCAAATTAAACGCGAGATAGAGACGACGGGACGAGAAGAACTAATTGGCAGACTTTTTCATTCTCCCTTTCCCTCTCTGGTCCCTAATTATGACTAGAATCTGACCGCTTTGATCCCTTTACACCTCTCCTCCTAATTACTACTGATTGACTGCTTAAACTTTTGTTAACTCTACCCCCCCCCTTATATTATTGTATAAGCCTGATTATGAGTTAATCGAAAACGTTCGTTCGCCTAACCTGACTTCCTGAATGCTTACATGGATATCACTGCTGAATTTTATGGATGTCAGATCTGCTCCTTTTACACAGAAGTTCCCAATGACTTTGTTTTCCATCGACCGCAAACCCCAGGTCGGAATCGGTTACGAGCTAACGCTGAGAGAGCCGGAAGAAGCTTACCAGCCTCCGTAGGCATTTTATTTCACCCAACAAGCAGAAAGCATTCCTTCGTGGTACCTCGTGAGTAAATAGCAAGCCTGCCTGCCGGCTACGCCTTGCCACCCCTTCTCTTTATGCACTCACATAGCTCCGCCGCCCCCCAGTGACGCGAATCCCCAGCATGCGAACCACCAACTACTTTTGAAATTTATGTCGAACGCCCTTCAGACAGCCTACACACACACACGACAGGTGACCATCAGGTGGTCTCATTTCTCCTAATTAACAGCCAGCTAATTTAGACCACATTTATAATGCATGCAGAAGTATACCGCCGCCCACCGTAGACCACGCCCCACAAGTGGAAACGAAATAGCCTTCCTCTTGTCTGCTTGCCTAAGATGAAACAGATTTTCCCACCGTTGTGAAATTTAAGTACGACTCAGGACTGAGAGTATGAGATAAGGGTTTATGATCTATATTGGCTGGTATAAGTATGTATATACACGGAGTGAGAGGGGGAGGGAGAACCGCTGTCAAGGTCAATTAGCTGGCGATTCCGGTCTGTTTATCGACTGAGAGCGTTGGTGGGTCGGTGAGCGGGCTCGCCGTCAGCCAGCTGGATTGCAGAACCACCGGTGCCGCCCCTTAGAAGACAGGGCAGGAGACTGCCCAGGAAGAGCAGTTGCGTCAACAGGGCGGAAGAAAGAGCCTGGGGATGGTGGTGGTGGGCTGCAGCCTCGGACCTACTACGATCAGGTGCCTGCTCCGAGGTGCCAGAGTTTTTACATGGAGAGCCAGAGGCCCTCGTGGTTGTGGTGCTGCTACAGTGCTGCGCTTGGGATGCAAGCTTCGTGGAGTAGTCCGGCGGGAGGAGGAAGAGTCGTAGCCAGTGGTCGAAATCCCACTGAGGCGAGGAGGGCGCAGTTGGCGTTGACCGTGGTGAAAAGAGTTTGGAGTTGGCTGAGGCAGAGTTGGCAGAGTTTGTGGCGTCGTTGGTACTTGGGCTGGCACACAGACTAGAGGATTTACTCAAATTTACCGGCTCCTCTTCAGTGGCTTCAGGGGCGTTAAAAAGACGCCCGTCGGTTTCGGCCCTCTGTTGGTGCAGTGCATGCAGCAGCGGTGACCCTTGAAAGCTCTCGGCGCCCAAACCGCGCTGATTGATTTCCTGTAGGCGACGAACCTTTGAACGCCACTCACTGATGGCTCCTTGCATGACCGCCGGCCTGAAGCGCTTTTGACCTGACCTCTGCTGCTGCCACCGCTGCTGTCTGGAGTTCGGCATGTCAGTTGTGCCGCCAACAACATCAGTCGGTAGGCGGCGAATAGGGCCCGACAGGTAGGTTGGCTTCGTCTTCGGGCTGTCATTCACCATCGAGCGCAGGGTCTTGGAGAACTCACCGAAACCCAGTTCACGTCCGATCCTGTCGCAAGTCTGAACTAGTAAGGAAAGCGAGCTGGGTTCGGGCATGCCACTCTGCAAAAAAAGAAACAGACGAAATCACCTGCATGAGCAATTCAAGGGGTTTTGGCAAGACGGCTTTGAATCCTACTGGGATTCGCCAGCAGTAGTTAGCGTGTTACCCGACGTCTCCGGCCCCTATTGGCCGGTTATGAATCAAGCATTTTTGTGCAGTACGACTACGAATTTGTACAACATGCCGGCATTTGCGAAATATTAATACTCACTCGCTAATCGGCAGTAAGGTTGTAATACTGATTATCATGTAGCCTATTCTCAACTCATTTTAGTCACAACAGGACGCCGGCTTTTTAATGAGCTTCTTTTTGACCGCTAACAAAAATTATGCACTGCGAAAAATGGCTACTTCAGTAGTAGGCCTTTTTATCATGGATTTTGACTGCCTTTATAAATTCAAATATATTTTATGGAAAACATGCACGCAAAATACCTTTCTTGTATGGTAGAAAATTACGCCTTCTTTAAATTTTAAACTAAACGAAAGGGTACCTTTCGGTTTTAAAAAAAAGCGTCTAATTATGAGATTTTTTATGATTCTGAGGAGCTCGTATCCTTCAATGTATTAGGGCTGCCTATAACATATACCGCGTAGTCCACCTCCATTGCAAAATTTTTTGACAACTATGTGACTTCTTTCTCAAATCACAGGCAAAAACTTACTTTTTCCTTAAACAGGATGTACACGGCGCGCAGTTTGTAAATCTTGAATTCAGGTGTAGCAGTCGGTGGGGTTCAACATTTTTC
>JAYGXS010000003.1:68467462-68489232 GCA_036362985.1 Ligula intestinalis | reverse complement strand
AATTCAGGTGTAGCAGTCGGTGGGGTTCAACATTTTTCGGCAATTTAGAAACTTTTTCAAAACCAAAAGATACACTTTCAGTATTTTCTGAACTTGTTTTCATGTCATCGATCCAAGTCAGCACACAGGCGTCAGTAATTGGATCATTCGTGTCGCAAACAGCTCCCCTAGGCGAGCTGGAAGGCCCAGCGAGTCTATGTCCTAACAAATGAGATAATTTACTAAACGAATAGGACAGAACTTCACGTCGTTTCTTTCGGAAGCCGGAGTTGCCACTCAACCAAGCCACAAGCTGCTAGATCCCCGGCTAAAAAGTTATTCAGTACCAACCGCATTCAAAGACTCTTACGGTAGCTGGCCTTTTTCATGAAATGTGGACAGAAACTGTCAGATGTCATTATCTACCATACTGACAGAACAGGTACCGACTAGGAGCCCAGACACGTGTGATTCGCCGATCTTGTGTGGTTAATTAACGCTGCTGTGCGCCGATCACGTTTTAACTAAACCGTGGGTTGAAATTTTTGAGTTGGCTTTCTACCACATACCGCATTTCGCAAAGACTGAATCACCTTTCAGAAAAAATAATTGCCATCCACCGAGCAGGTGACTATGAGTTAGGTCCCTACTGATATAGAAGCATCGACCGGTTAAATGTTGACCATTATTAAGCAATCAACATGTATTAGCATGTATTTGCATCGACGAAACTCTTAAGTCTTTGCAGGATCATGTCGGTTTAAAAGTGCAGTGTTCGTTAAACATATATGCTTTCGGGTTCGAGCCTCTGACGACCATTCAAGTCTCCGCTATCCTTACCGGCAGTGCTATCTGACTAAGACTGCTAGCCACTGTGCGGCTGTTACTGGGGTCCCAGAGCAAGCCACAAGGCAGAACGAGACGAATGAGTTCCGTAAGCGATCGATGAGCGGTCAAGAACGAATTACAGCCACTTCCGTTTATTTATTCTGCGTACAAAGTCGAGGTCGCCGATCCAGGTAGGACGCAGGAAGTGTGTGCCTTCAATTCTCCGTAATTTAACTATCTACCTGGGGTACAGTAGTGCTTCCTTTGACAGCAACCTAACTCTCTTCCGAATCCTACATCAGCCGCAGGCTAATTCAAGATAAGCGAAAACTTCCTGCAAAAAGTTGGAACTCGGGGCAATTCTTGAACTTCAGTGGATAGATTACGCCAGACGCAGTCAGTGAAGGAAGATCATCCTTACCAAAGCGTTACTAAAAAACGACTGACGATGGCAACTGATTATCCACATAACAGTTTTAGGTAGGTAAGTTTATTTCTAAAAAAAACCTTAATCGGTAGATAGCGAAAGAAAGCAACATAAGCAAGGCATGCACAGTTTGACAAAACTTATGAGCTCTAGCAAACAAATTCTCTGAGCGGAACTCTTATCCAGTAAACAGCATTTTGCCCCTCAACTCAATTCAGTGAGCAAAATAAACAATCTTAAACATGTGATAAACCACCTCACGTTTCGACCTTCAAATCTCATGAGTTGGACAATCTACTTTATCATACTTACAGCACACGTGCTAGTTAAAAGCTCACACACGCGTGGTTCGCCATCTTGTGCCGCTGCCTGACTTGGCTGCGAGGTGTTCGACTCACCAACGAATGCCCCCCCCCTGACCTTTCTGGTTTGTAAACTTCAGCTTTCGCCTGTCTTGTTTAATTTTCTTGGAAATTAAAAAAAGCGTTCTCACTTGTGTTTTCTCAGTGTGCTTTCATACAGCCTAGTCGTTAAATATTTCATTCATGTCAGAATGCCGACTTTCAAATGAGATTATTTCCAGTCACCTGCAAAAATTCCACTTGAAAAAAATGACTACATAATTCGCGCAAAATTTTCAGATTGATTTTCTATACTCTAAACATATGCTTATAGAAAAACATACCTAAAATATTCACGAATAGAAGCGAATGTGCGTGTCCCAGGTTCCTGTTGTAAAAAAGACAAAGGCCCTGACGCTACCATCTGTCAAAGGTGACGCTGATTAAGCCAACGCTCTTGAGCTCAACAGGGAGTGTGAATCTGGGTTTAAACTATTCCAAGAAAGCACATATTTGGGCCCCCGAGCACAGCAGAGCTTGCCTTGGTTCTAACCCCTCAATTCTATCCATCAGGCTGTGTCCGTTTCTATTTGGTTTGGACTGCATTACTGCTACTAGAAGTAAGTGTCTATGTTAAAGTGCTAAGTTTAGCACTCATGCTTACTAAGACCAGTAAATAGTATGCTATAATGCGGCCTATGTGTGATTTTTAGGAATTCGACACCCAGTATGCCCTCCCAATCTGTATGAAGTAAAGTGATTAACTTACGGGTCAAATAAAGCGTTATTATATGATAGCACAAGTCCTACCATACCTTTATGTCGTAAATTTGGCCGTTTATAGACTACCTATAGGCCTACTACAGTATATATCCGTAGCTTGGAATTTACAGAACGTCTACTCATATCCTCTAGATCCCAGCAGGGAGTGTGAATCTGGGTTTATGCTATTCCGAGTAAATATGCGTTTGAGGCCTGGAACACATTAGGGCTTGCCTTGGTTTCCGCCCTCTCAACTCTATCCACCAAAAGCTCTGTCACAATCGGTGTCAAGACAGAATCAAGGAAACCAAGGCTAGTACTGCTACTGCTATTTATACTACTAATATTACTACTACTAATATTACTTACCGACTAGGAGTGTAGCTGAGTGTCGGTAATACAGGCACTGGTTCTGACGTTAGTATTTGTCAGAGGTGTCGCTGATTAAAGTCAATGCTGGGACTCATATCACCTTGAGCTCAACAAGGAGGGTTAATTTGGGTTTATGCTATTGTGAGTAAATATATGTTTGAAGTCCGGAGCACATCAGGGCTATCCTTAGTTTCCGCCCTCTCACCTCTGTCCACCCTAAGCCTAAACCCTGTGGTTAACATGCACCCTCACCTTAACCCTCTGCAGAATCCTGACCCAAACCCCACAACTCTTTACTCTCACCCTCACCCTAAGCGTAAACCTATTTCCCCCGGAATTTGGCGGTTAGCTACACGATTTGTGGATGGTTCCTGTTACCCCCTGTCTTATTTAGGCGGCCATGCAAGTCTTTCGTACCAAGAAGACTTCGACAGACTTGCGTTGTGGCCCCAGAAAAGTCCCTGTGTTTAAATACATAGATGGAACCTAATCACGCAACTCAGGCCCTTGCTGCACATAGCGGAATTTCCAGTTTTGGATAAGCCTCCTGTCGGGGTGTCGTCTCACTTTAAAGAACATGCGCAGGCGTGCGCACACACTCTCCAGCTGAAATTAGAGACCTTGAGAAAGAGCGAGAGAGTCCGACGCGCGTGAGCTTTTAATTTGCACCGCCTTTATTCTCTCCGTGTTAGTGGCAGACACAGAATTTATGGATGGATTGGATTGCACCAGCGTCGCGGTTTTGCACGGCACACTCTGCTTGACACGGTTTTGGAATCAGTCCAGTGGCACACTCCCCCCCCCCCCCGAAGAAAACTTACCTCGGCGGGGGGGGGGGGGGAAGGGCCGGGGGGTAAGCATTTAAACCACACCATGAGTTGTGGGGGGGGGTAGAGAGAGAGAATGGCGTGGATTACGGGCTTTGTCGTTGGGTCGTTCCGGTCCATGCGTTTTGACTGCGTTCGACTCTGCACTCGACACACAATAACGTCCGAAAACGTCAAAAAATACACTACAGTTTTTGCCTAAAACTTTTCGCATACAAAAAAGACCTCTAAATGTTATGCTTTTTGTAACTAACCCATTGGCAGACCGAATTTCTGGAGACAAAATAAATATGGTATTGTTCGTCAGTAGTTTATTGCTCAGAACACTTTCCAACACAGACCATGAAAGACAGTAAACCCGCCCAGTCAGCAAACGCCGCTGTCGCTTTCGACAATGTCCATCACAATCTTCAGCAAGCTGAAGGCCGACACGGTGATTCAACGAGGGAGTATATTGAGAGCAGAATCACGCATAATCTACTTCAATCTCTAATCACTCTCACGCCTCTACCCGGTGTCAAGGAAAAAGTCGAGAAGACCGGAAATGGAGGATTGCGCAGGTGGCTGGCGCGGCCAAAACTCCAATATGTGCCACAGCAACACCTTTCTGGGTAGGCCCCGCGCATGCGGTCGACGTATGTTCGCCAACGTAAACACCTACAGTCAGTGGCTGATCTCACGTGATGTTAACCTCATTTTTAAACTATGCTTTAGGGAGGATTACTTAAGTTGAAGTTTACTATTGAGTATCTTGGGGCATGATCCTAAGATATTCCGGGTACTAGGATGCTGGTGGCTATGAAGTGAACGTATTTTGGTCTCCCGGAAACCCCTTCTCTATAAAATGACTCTACTTAAGTAGTATGTATTCTATGCAGAGATTATCGATGTCCTTATTCAAATATGCTTCATAGAAAAATGGGGCACAATATTCTTCCTTACACTCATTTGATAACAACTCGCACCTACGTCAAATTTCGTACTTAAAGGCTGCAACAGTTTCCAACTGTGGACTTTTTTTGACTGAAAATTTATCCATTCGAATCACATTGTATCTGTTCATTTATTTATGCCCCTCATAACGTAGTCCACATTTTTGCAAAATTTTATGAGTACTGTAAGTGTGTATTACTACTGGATTTGTATGCATTTTCTTCTACTCATTGTCAACGGCCTTATAAATCAAAATATATTTTGCGGAAAACGAAGACAAAAATATTCTTTCTCGTATTCATTTTGTAGCCCATTACGTTTACTTAAACTTTATATCCAAAGAAATGCTATCTTTGGGTTTTATAATTTCCAATTATGGAGTTCTTTAAGATGGAACAATGTCCATTAAAATCGCATTATATCTGTGTGTTTATAAATATTCCACATATAGTATGCGCTACAGTCCACATCCACTGCCAATATAACTGGCATATAATTTGCAGACTAAAAACCTTACAGGCAAATGCAACGGCAGATCGGGCGTAAAATTATTCGGGAATTTAAAAAAATTAGAACCTTCCTTTGAGCATAAAAAAATGAAGCTGTAACTGTGTATCAACTAAGGGCTATAAAGAACATTTCTCTTATATTTTTACAAAATATACTTGAATTCGTAAGGAAACCGCAAATCCGCAGAAGAAAGGTACACTACTTAAGTTGTAATGTTTCCATCCAATGAATTTTTCTTTCAGGCGGCCGAAAAGACCTTCATTCAAAATCAAGTATTTTGGTATGTCTGAAACATCGTAGGATGAGGCTCGAAGCTATTCAGTGGTATAAATTCACTTAAGTAATCAGTCTTAATTTAAAACTCATTTAAAAATTCAGTTGACCTAATTTTTAAAAATTCGCGGCCTCGATGAAAGTTGAACCCACACAGCAGAGAAGGCATTTGCGCAGCCGAACCTCTACCATTGAGCTACGAGGCTCACCATGAAACTTGAATTTAATCACATCTGGATCGATTTATCTGCCAAATTTACTGCTCTTATAGAATCGACCATTACGGAACAGCAAGCTGACTGCCCAGGCAGGATTGCCTAAGCAATCATCTAGAATCCACCAGAATGACTACTAAGCCAGCCCTGCAGGGGATCAGTCACTGATTACAAGGTTAACAGTCTGCTAATTTTTCAGACTGCAAGGAGTCAGACGTGGGGATAGCAAGAAGGTCGAGAACAAGTAAAACTAGTACCTTATTGTGTGGCTTAAGCCAACACATCTTTTAAGAATTTTCCTACAGTATGGTTGTGACAGGAGAACAAAGGCCAGATCAGCATCGAGTGGAGTTCCTTTCCCCGCAACTGTTTTTAAATTACGAGCAGGCAGTCGAAAGCCTTTTTTCTTGAAAAGTGAAGTTTTACCAACAGACACCGAGAAGACAATAACAGTGACTGTGTTGAACACAATAAATGCCCTCTTCGGGAGAGGGCATTCCACCTTCTAACATCTGTGGCTTACGAAGCCGAAGAAAGACAACAACAACCTAAAAATGCGTGTCTAGTCCACACAGCGAATGTCTACTCGTACTTCAGAGGGTAGCTGTATTGTTCTGAACACACTGAATATGCGAATGCTGTCCAAACTCACTGGAAAGTAGTGGGAACAGTGTGCCTTTTTACCCTGGAGGCTGATTTATGAGGATTCTGTGTCCCTCCTATTTGCTAAGTCAGGTCATACGGCTTTCCTCTGTAGCAGCAGTAAGAGCGTGAAGACTAATGCACCTGCCATGGCAACGAAAGCGTGTTCGAAACAGTAGGGATGCTGACCCCGAAGCCTATGGTCGAGCCCTAACCGCTTCTGCGTAAGAACTTGACAGGAACTCAATTCCACGTGTTTGGCTTGCGCAGGGAGCAGATTGTAAGCATGGCTACGATTGATACATCTGTTTTCAAAAATATCTGAGGACACTATCGGAACTACAAAACTCGAAGGTGGTAACACAAGTAATAAGGGTTAATGGGTGGGGCATATCAGGAGAAAGAAAAAAAATCGTTTAAAAGTAGAGCATCTAAAAGTAGAAAATAATAGGATTAATTATTTAACTAACCAAATAACAGAATATTTGCGCATGATAATTGAAATAATCCAAAAGCGCCCAGTTGGGCACAATCGTCGAGTCTATATATAATCCCTATAGAGTTGATAGAGAGATTACATAGAGATTGTATATGGCCGACGATTGTGTCCACTTAGTCACTACTGGACCATTTTAAATATCGTGCGCAAATATTGGGTTATTTAAATAAGCTGTTTGGGAACCTAAATTGAACTGTTGCCGTGACACCTATCAGCGCACGTACGACGTCCCAGGGGAACTGACATCAAAAATTCCTGGTTTTGGACGTGCAAGTTCGCTGAAATTCCTTACGTAGACAGCATGGGAAAGTATAAATCAACCTAGTAACGGAACCCTTATTTATCAAAATGCATCACCCATCCAAAATATGCATCGTGCTTCTTGCTCTGTTTACGCGAATGAAATAATTTCGTTGTTAATTCAGAGCTCTTTTTATAATTTGGTCATTGCATCGACAGAGATGACACCACAAAAATCTAGGCTACAGGTTTTATTGAGCGCTCTCAACTACAAACAGTTTCTGGGTCCTTATGACATTATGGGCAAGGCCCAGGCCTAATGGAAGGACTGAACGGGATAGGGCTACCTTACGGGCTCCTTCCCCAAGAGGCCACGAAAACAGGGACCGCCTGCGATACAGGTGACTTTGCGCTACATTTCAGAGAAATTAGGGTTTGGGTAAGGCTACGATTAAGATTAAGATTACGCTTAGGATTCGAGTTAGGAAACGGGGATATGCATCCGTCCCAACGCTTTGCGCAAGGCCAAGGGAGTCGATCCCATTCTCGTATCTTGCCGGTGGGGGGTGATATATAAGCAATTTCGACCAGTGGGCCTGAAAAGCTGATTACTGGTCCAAGTTCTTGCCACCGCAAAAGTGTACCTGATTCTAAATGTTGTGAGTGCCTCCGAGAAGTAGGTTACTACGAGGCGGACTTGTTACTGAGGCCTGCCCTCCATTATATCTGCTTATGCATCTATCAGTTGGGGGATTCCCGCCTAAGAAATGACAGACTGATGGAATATCATTAAGAAGAAACTGAAGGCCAAAATGTGATTGATGAGAGGTAGCAAACAATTGAAGGAAGTTCTCCAGGTAAGTGTCCGGTTCAGGATTTTATCCAGTTACTTCAGTCAGAAAATGCCCACGGTACTTTTATTAACCAGTTTGTAATAGCACTTCAACTAAGCATAGCCGGTGATTATTTTCGTACGTTAAGTTGGACCTATAATCTCTCATCGCCTTTCCAGTTTTAAACATAACTCGTGTACAAATCATTTTTGAAGGTAGGTTACTTTTAGACCTAGTCTCATGGGTAAATAGTAGAGAAATTACTGGCCTGAGTGTCTGCATCATTTCATAGATGTGCTTATGTTCTGAGGCTCAACTTATTTGCGAGATGCAGCAGGCAGTTCTGGTTGGCGACCACCACCTTTTTCAGTGATCGCATTCACGAGGAAGACCTGAACTAACAGCCTCGCTTTAGTGTGCTGGGAGTGACTTGACCGAGTGTACATTCAACTGACTGGCAGTAGAGCCACTTCCGTATTGTGAACCGTTCGTTACATACACAGTCTTACCGGACGTGAACGCTCGCTCGGGTGTCTTACAAATCAGCCCAGATGAAGTTTAGGACGCGCGTAAGCTCACATGCCCATCTGTTATACTTGTTGTAAAAATGGGATAAATGTCAGCTATTGAAACAGTTATACTATTCGTTTGTCCTAATAAGTATGGTTAATAGAAGTAGCACTCTTAGCAGTGGCATATTACCTGTAGCAGCAGTATCTTAGCTCAACCTTAGTAAAGCGTGACACAGCTTTTGGTAGATAGAGGTGAGAGGGCGGGAGTCAATGCAAGTCCTGATGTGCTCCGAGCCTTAAACATCTACTTTACTCTGAATAGCATAAACCCAGGTGCCAACTCCTAGTTGAGATCGAGGGAACACAAGCCCAGCGCTGACTGTAACCAATGTCATTTCTCGCTAATTATTAGCGTAAGTAATAGTACCAACACTACTATCACTCAGCTACACTGCTAGTAAGCAGCAGTATAAATAGTAGTAACAATATCAGACTCAGTCTCCTTCACACCTACTGAAGGTGAATGAGGGTAGGTAGTGCAGTAGTACCGCGCAAAGTCCACTGTCACTTAATACTAAGTAAGTTGGTGTTTCTGGCTTGCATTTGAGAAAGCGACTAACGCCGGATCCAGTCTGGTCTTCTTGATCCATTGTGAAAGTGAAGAGTGCGGTTGGCGCTAACTACCTCTGCTATCACTTTAAACTACCCCCTTGTAGCCAGTCACCATCACCGTATCAACCTGTTAATGCATATGGTGGACTTCATCGAACTACCATCATGCACACCTATATCTTCGTGCTGTCGTGCTCAGTTTAACTAGGAATCAAGGATTGACAGCTCTTAGAACTTGTTATTTTTTCTTTCTCAATAAGTATAGTACCCGCCGAAACGACTTACCTCCGGTGGTATCGAAGGATCGATATATTTAGACTCTGCCGCATTCATCCATTCCGTAGATTGGCCTTCCGCAGTCATTTCATGTGTCACGGGGCTGCCCAGAGTGGTCTTCACAAAGTCGGACGGAACCTCTCTGCCTGCGTCGGAGGTGGTCTGACCCGAAAGCTTGGCTTCCATGCTGGCTAATTATTCCTCCGGGAGCTGCTACTGTGGTCGGATTAGCTGTACTTGAGAAACTACGTGAGCCAGGATGTCTACACTAGCGGTGGTACGATGCGCGACAGGATGTCCACTACCAGCATATAATCCACCAATGAGCATCCTGTGCGGCCAGGCGTTCGCCTGCGCACATCTGTTGATGCTACGCTGCGATTTGTCAATTTAGGATCTCCTTACCTGTCTTCTCCCTGATTGGCTGAAAGGGTAACCGGGCTGACAGGGCACTGTCAATGTCACCCTGACCGTCAATCAGGGGGCACAGCGACCGGAAAACCTCTGTGAATTGTGGTAGAATTCTTCCCTCTACTGTGACAGTATCCAGGCCCCCGGGGGCAAACGATTATGGTCACCGTTGACTTGACTTCGTTTAAAATCCTGTTGAGTGCTGCTGCTCTCAGATCAGTTGAGTGCAGACGGCATCGTTCGGAATTGGCAAAAATAAGAAATCTCGAGTCATAGAGACAGCAGCGGCTGCCTGATGGCCCGAAGTTGAGGCGATGTCAACAACACAGATACATGCACATACGCATGTGCTCGTTGAGCACCTAGGTGATATATAGTTTGCGATAAGCCGCCAATGGTAATTAGAGATCTCGCATAAATATAGGGACTACTAGCAATATCAAATGCCACTCGACCTGTCATGTTTTGTCATGTAGTGTTGTTTCAATGTGCACCAACTGACTTTGTCCGATAAGAGTCGTAGGTGCGACAAAGTTTCAGTCAATAGTGAACACAGTTCTATCCATCCATGCATTCATAAAGAATATTCGTCCCCCAGAGGTATGAAGAAAAGGCAAGGGAAGGAAAGCCAGACTTAGTCACATTTAGATGCTTTTTAAAAATCAGGAGTGCGGAAGAAGCTGTGGTACGGAGGACTTGTATGACCATTTAAAAAGACGAGGATAAAAGTGCCATAAGCACTTAAAATAAGTGACCTTCCGAAATAAATTCCAGGAAGGGTAACTATCCCAGTGACTTAACCCTAACATAAAACCAACCCGTAAACTTAATCTAAACCCCAGCTCTAACCTAGACACAAACCCTACTGAGAATTCAGAAGAGTATTTGGCGAATGTACGTACACTTTCGATAAATTCTCGTCAGGCCAAACAACCAACTATATAGACAAATAGATGGCATCGCTATAGGCTCGCATCTCGGGCCTCTCTTGGCTACCGTCTTCATGGACAAGCTGGAGAACTTTCAACTCAGTGAGCAGATTCATGAGTTAAAACACTACGGTCGATATATAACTGACCTCTTTGCCATCGCTTCAGCAGAAACTAATGTTAATGCGCTTTTAAATACTGTTAAGCAAGCACACTCCTCTCTTAAGTTCACCCTGGAGGCCGAGACGTCAGGTTCGCTTCCCTTCTTGAATGTCATCCTAAGTCGAACAACTGACGGTGGCGTCCGAAGGAGCGTTCATCAAAAGAAAACCTGGTCCAGACAGTGTACACTCCTCAAAAGTTTTGTACCTATCCAACAGAAGCGTAACTTAGTCCGTTGCTTAACGCAACGAGCCACAAAAATATGTTCGGCAGACCCTATTGAAATAGAACTCCAGAAAATTCAGGATCAGTTTCGAAATAACGGATATCCGGACAGGTTCATCATCAAGAATACTATGGAGAGAGACATGAAACCCACCACACCCACTGTGGAAAAGAAAATTCTATTGCTCAAAGTCCCCTTTCAAAGGGATGCGGCAAGCCAACTCCTAAGCAGATGCCTCAACTCAGCCGTATAACAAACCTTCCCAGCAGCGAAAGTTCGGACGTTATTCTCAACCAACCCGGTCCTGCATGGCGAAGGTAAGGATAGGCTGCCAGCTCAGACCACTTCTATGTGCATCTACTCATTAACTTTCTCCTGTAGAGCGGGTTATATCGGTCGCCCGAGTCGGTGCTTATCCAAAAGAATATGGGAGCACCTTCCGGCATGGTTGAGCAAAGGCAAAGTCGGGAGCATCAATAGCGCCATCCTTGCCTACATGGTTAACTCCGGCCATCGTGTGGACGCCAACGAAGCCTTCAAGGTAATTTATTAGGTCCCGCCAAACTCCCCAAAGTCCCTGGGTAAGCGCCTGCTAGCAACAGCAGAAGCGACCGCTATCAGGTTGCTGAAGCCAGCGTTGTGTACATAAAAGAAATTGGTGCAAGCTTCGCTGTTGGCGTGGCCTACAGTCACTTAGCGATACGCACTCATGTCCGCAATCTGCGAAGAAACCATTAACTGTCTTGTTAAAGTGGACAGCAACGATAACCTCTATCGACTGCTTTCCCACTTGGAAAAAAGTGGAAGGACGCCCAGGACAGACGAGATTCCAGATGTATTCACAAAGTATAACGGCCCAGAACTCGTGAAAATGTTTATTTAAGTATTCCAGGAGATTTAGCGCCAAGGTCAAATCCCCTAAGAGTTCAAGGATACCACCATCGTACACATTTGTAAATACAAAGAGAACCGGCAACCGAAAAAACGTTTTCCTTCGCAAAATCGCAGAAAAAAATATTTACTCGTGTCCCACGCAATTTCTTGGATAAAGGATGTCCTCCAGAAGCTGAATTCTCATCAGAATCACAGACATAGTTTTTCTGGTCCGCCAACTACAGGAGACTTACCCTGAAATGAATACTTATTCCTTCCTCAACTTTGCCGATATAACGAAAGCTTTCAACGCGGTGAATTGCAGGACTGAAAGCAAGATGTGCTGAGCCACTTATTCAAATGATTAGACAACTGCAGATTGTGTAAGCCCGCGAAATATTCATTCATAATACATCACATCTGTCAATTTATTAATGTCGCCTATGAAGTATACAACCTCATCCACTTTGCTTCCAAAATGCAATGAGAACTATGTGAATTCTTCCCTACAGCGTCGTGAAGCGTGTAATTTTCTTTAGCTAGGATGTTTGCAGCATTTAATTTGTAAACCTCGAATTCACGTGAACTGCCGGTAGAATTCAACAATTTAGAAAAAAATTTATTACCAAAAGTTACCTTTTCCTCAAATATAAAATTTGAAGAAGGCGTTATCTTCTACCATAGGAGCGTGAGAAAGAATATCTTAATGTATGCTTTCTATAACATATATTAACATTTATACAGGCAGTGAAAACCAATGATAAAAATGCATACTACTTAAGTAGTCTTTTTTGGAGAGTATACGTTTTGCAGGAGGTCACAAGGGAACTCGTTCAAAAGCCAGCATCCTGACGTGACTGAGATACCCTGAGATTAGATTGCACAGCAATCAGTTTTAAAACTATACTTAAGTAACTTCTTTTAATCGAAAACGCATTTCAGAACTTAGGTCCACATTGCATGAGATATTGCATCAACTGTATGGCCTTACGGAAACGTTTGTTATGAGTTAGGGGATGCGACCGTCATCCATGTCTACAAGCGGAAAGCGAACCGAAAACCCTGTGATTGCCACAGAAATAGTTCGCTTTGCAACATCGCCAGAGAAGTAATCACTCGCATCCTTCTCAGTCGCCTCAAAAACAAGTTGGAACATGGACTGTTCTCTGAAAGCCAATGTGGCTTTTGATGAAATCATAGAACACCCGACATGAGTTTAGCGCAAGGTGTTAAGGCTATTGACGGTTTAACCCTAACGGCTGCGATCTTCCAGGTCCGATTCCTTATAAGAGGAGAGAGAAAACTGGAAAGACCAGTGTAGTAGGAACAATGTATTGCGTGAGTTAGGAGACAGTTGCCACTCGGTCTGGCATGGCGTTCAACCGTGAGGGCCGTGTGGGAGCGCGGCGTCGTCAGAGCGTCCGTCCCGCTCGGGACCGAATCCCAACTGTGGTCTAGAGGCCATAATCCCGGACGGCCGCCGAATGCTCTCTTTGTCTCGGTAGCCTTGATGATGATTAATTGGACCGCGCGAAGTGGGCGCACCGGCGTGGGCGGTCCCTGTCTCGCGCGGGACAGTGAGCGAGAGGCGGACAGGTTACCGGCAGTCAGCGTAACTGCAACGTTGGCGTGATGAGTCAGCGATTACGGGTTTCAACAGTGACGCTAACGCTCACGACAAGTTTCGCCATCCGCCAGCTACAAGAGAATCAACAGGAGATGCATACCCGTCACTGCACTACCTCCGTGGATCTGACACGATGAATCGCGATGATCTCGGGAAAATCCTGGAACAATCTGGCTGTTCTGAACGATTAACGCCCACGGTGCATCAACTCCCCAATGGGATGAAGGCGCGCACCACGGACAACGGGACAGGCTCTGGAACGTCTATGGCAACTGCGATCTTCAGACCATGGTTACCTAATAGCGAAGAAGTCAGGAGGAGGCCAGACTAGTAGGAAAAGTACATTGTGTACACAAAGGAACGGAGAATAGAAGGAAATAGTCTGACTACGGAGAGCACGACCTTCCGCCAGAAGGGCGTGATCCGAAGTGCGGAAATAGCTACAAGGGCCCAGAGCGAACATTGGGTGAGTTAGCTTCAGGTTGCTGATTTGCCCGACCAGTGTGAGGTGCGTGCGTGCGTGCGCCTCAGCCGCCCGAGGGCAAAGGTTACGCCTCGAGGGCGGACATTGGCTATCGCACTGGGTCGAGCGACTGGGCGGCCAAGATTGGCCCGCGAGGCCACGTCTGTGGCATCTCGCGTTTGGAAGAGGTGGGCTACAGCACCGCTACACGTTCGCAGTACCCAATGGAGATAAGCAGGTCTGTGTACCAGCTCCCATTCTCTTCAATCAAATTATCTCTGTCATACTAATTGACGTCTAACGTGATAAGTGCCATGGGCTCTGCATCATGGATCGTCTTCTCAGTAGCCGGTGCATGTGCGTTTATCCATAACTACTGTCCGCGGCCTGCTCGGAAAGGCTTTCTCGTGAGGCCACCTAATAGCAAACGTTCCCCGGTCCAAGTTTCTTACGGAAATCGTGGTTAAAGTTTTAATGCGCGATTAAGGTGTAGGCAATACGTGTTTAATGCGTGGAAAGTGCACAGTGTGAAATAGATTAAATCCACTTGTAATTATGTTACTGAACTCAGGTATATGTGAAAAGTATGCGGACAGAGCAAAATTGACCAGCACAAACTCCTATTGGTCAGCACAGGATGTCGGTGGACACCAAATATGGTTTTATACAAGCAGGCGGTGGATGAGGTCTGAGCATGTCCGGCATATGACCTTGGCGGGCATTGGAATGAAGAGGAGGCAAAAAAGAGGGAAATATAGATTGCAATCACCCCTTATCTGCGCATGGTTCAGACTTTTCTACGATTACCTGTGATTAAGGATTCCCGACAGAATCCGAAACGTCAGGACAATAAAACTTTTGTTCCAGTGGTCGCTTCTTCTTTTGAATCACGTCATTGTTGGAGGTTGTCAGACGCGCGTGCACAATGCTTGGGGCAAGAGTCACGCAAGCCCAACCACCTGCGACTGATCCCTGCTCGATCAGGGCACGGCAGGTGTGTGTGTGGGTGTGTCTCTTGCTCTCCTTTCAGCCTCGCCCACGGACGCGGACCGGCAACGGAGCATGGGTAGTGCCCTTCAGTCGTTGACTGACTGGTTACCCCTCTCAGGAGGGTGTGGGCCCAGGCTTCATGCAGGGCTGCTCCCACCCTTCTGAGATCCAATGGTCTGTATGCACATGCAATGCCAGTCTTCAGCCAACCACGGTCCCTGCGGCCTGGAAGGCGCTGGCACTTTCTCTCACTTCTGATTCCCTGTTGGTGACTGCGCTCGCACTCCCACTGGGTTCCAGGCCCCACTGCGGGTGCCCGAGAAGCTAGGCGGTCACTATGCGGTGGGGGAGAGAGTGAGGTCGAACTCGGCGCGATTCTTCCCTCACTATAATAAATCTGAATGCGTCTGAATCTATCACGGTGCGCTAAAAGCCGTGGCTTGGAGGGTCTGCCAACTGACGGGAAAACTCGGACCCCCTACGTAGCTGCTCCTTCTGTACGCGTGTGTCTATGTGTGCGTACGGGAGGAGAGGGAGGACTGAGAGTCAGGCTGCAATGGCTCCCTCTTAATGTGGCCTTTATGGCGCTCCCGCGCAGTCGGGAGCATACCTAGTGAGATGGCTGTGTCAAGTGTGCGCGTGCTGAGTGTTTATCGCGCCAGCCGTCTACACCCTCCCTCATCCCCGGTCTTATTGACTTTGTCTTTACACCGGATACGGAGGTGGGAGTGGCGAGCGAGTGGGTAGATTCTGCGCAAGTCTGCCTAAACTCTTGTTTTCCCTCGCGCCAGTTCTCTGCGTTGCTCCTGCTTGCTGTCCCTTACGCATTGCTTGCCCAGCTCGCCTTTGTGTCAGTTGCGGCTTGCTTCAGCGTTTGCTGCGGCTTTTTGGAGCGCGTGGTGCCCATCGTCGAAATCGACGGGGGAACTGTCATGTGTGTGTGTGTGTGTGTGTGTGTGTGTGTGCGTGTGTGTGTGTGTGTCACATGCATGGACAGGTGAAGGACGAGCGAGTGCGGTGTATGCAACGCAAGTCCAGTATCAATTTAAGTCAACTCACACACAACTTTGCAGTGCCTAACTCCACGCGAAGTGCACCTTTGGAGGCTTGTCGTGACTAGCTCAAATCGAAGTGCATTTCCGGAAGGCTCGTTGTTTCCGGTCTCTGTAACAGCCAATCACAGACCGACTCACACAGGACCTCATTTGACGACTGCCAAGCAGACGCCATCCACTGGCTTTCAGTTGTGCGGGCGTCTGATAGTTCTACTGCCTCTTCTCTAATTCATTCTGTAAAGAATATATTCTTCCAACTACTCTGGCCTTCCCAAGACTTCTCTCTTCTCTCCTAAGGATCCGGACCGGGAAGATCGCAGCCGTTAGGGTTAAACCTTATGAGCCTTAACATTGCACGATAAGTTATCCTTTTCCCTTCAACTTCCTTAAACAAACAGCGAACATTGTCAGATTGTGACGACCAAACTGAAAACAATACATCCACCTAGACCAAAGACGGTCTGTGGCGATGCCGACGGAACTGTAGGATACGAAACAGTCTATCCAAGAACCTGAGATAGGAGTATCCCAACTGTCACGGACCAGTTGATAAAAACAAAGTCATTTTCAGATAAGAGCACGCGCTTTTTCAAAGTGTTATTGAAAAGTTGTTAATTTAATGCAAAGCCTATTTAACTAAGTAAAACAAAGAGGCAGTTCGGTGTCACTGCAGAATTACTATGCCTAACAGACCATCAGTAACTAAACAGTCAGGAACGTGCACTTTGGGCCTCCTAGCAGCCGTATTCAAAGATATAACACGCGCTCAACCAACTACAAACACTCCCATTTGATCCTATATAAATATAAAAGCGTGATGACGAAGGTAGAGGGGGCACTCGCCATTTGCATAATGGACATAATGGACATCTTCCCCTAGTTATGCCATGGGGCATCCACCTGGCGGTTTAGAGCCTAAGGGGTTGCAAAAACCCAAGGCTGGTTCTAACTGGCTGAGGGTGTCTACTAAAGCCAGCAATGGGCATTCCAGTCTGCCTCGTATTTGTTGGTACAGTAGTCGCCGGCTATTAAACCTACGGTTTATAAGCCCAGCCACCTATCAAGCCCAATTTGGTCTGGGCCCAAAGTTGGCTTAATAACCAGCGACTACTGTACTAAGCCCACGGTTAATAAGCCCGGCCGCCTGTTACGCCCAATTTGGTCTGGGCCCGAGGTGGGCTTAATAGCCGGTGACTACTGTAGTTTTATTCCAGGGGTCGGCAACCTTTTTAACTCAGAGAGCCAAGAATGCGACTATTTGGAAATATATTTCGGTGAGAGCCATATAGC
Organism: Ligula intestinalis; assembly: GCA_036362985.1. Taxonomy (NCBI): domain Eukaryota; kingdom Metazoa; phylum Platyhelminthes; class Cestoda; order Diphyllobothriidea; family Diphyllobothriidae; genus Ligula; species Ligula intestinalis. The sequence continues at coordinate 68,472,125 of JAYGXS010000003.1, read as the reverse complement.
ATATTTTAAGATGAAATTCAATTAAATGCGAATATAATAAGCCTCTGAATTTTAATCTTTCTAATAATTTTCTTATAATACTCATCGCTTATGTGACTTCTGATGTTGCATGAATTCGCTGATGGTTTTATAGTCTGGTCGGTAGTTGGTGAGGTTAAGGTTCATGCAAGCGTTGAGGCTTTTATCCGTTAGACGTGATCGTAGGGTGGACTTGATGTTTCTGAGATGTGAGAATGACTGCTCACATGCATACGTAGATCCAAACAGGGTCAATACAGCAATACTCATACACTGCAGTGTGTGATATGTGACCGGAAGCGTGTTCCAAGTTTTGACTATCAGCTGGTCTTCGGGTTGAATTTTTTTAAAATTTCTGTTCACATGTGCTTGCTTGCCAACTCCGCTTTATGGCATGCGATTATTTCCAAATCTCCAGTGAGTGACTTGAACTTGTTCACCCACATGTCTGAGGCCTTAAGGTCAGCCAATTCTTCTTCGAAATCTCTAACAGAGACCCCAGGAATATGTCTTCGGTCGGTTGTGCTCACTGAACACTAGGTTGGATGTGTTATGAACTTAAAAAGACGAGCATGCTCTCTAAATCCTCCAAAGCATACTTTTAACGACTGTAGGAGACTGGATACGAAGCCCACTAGCTGGTGGATGTCAAAGTTTTGAGTGGACTCACTTACTATGCATACATCTTTATACTGTCTTCGTTTTTTAAACTGTAGTAAAGGATCTGTTGCAATATCCATGATAAAGAGTTCAAGCTTGTTTTCAAAAGCAAACACGGATTGCTGAAGGGATAACCCTGTATTTATATTGCCTTGGAATTTAACGGTAAGTTGGTTCAGATGTTCGGTCATATTCACGAGATAGTAAAAAATGAGGAGCCACTCAGTTTCGGCTAGCTCACGGTGCTCAATGCCCTTCATTTCAAGGAACGTACGGATTTCGTTCTGACAGGCCGCAAAACGGCTGAGCACCTTCCATTTTTACAACCAGCGTACATTGCTGTGCAAAATCAGACCATGATAGTTATTTCCAACTTTATCCAGCAGTGTAGAATGCAATGGAAACGTAGGATGGGTCTATTTTCATGTTCACAGAGAAGCGCCACAAATCCTTTGTTTTTCTCCACCATACACGGAGCACCATCAGTACACACTAAGATAAATTTATCCATAGGTAGTTTTTTTCTTAAGCAAACTCTATGAAAGACTTGAATCAATCTTCACCTGCTGTGCGCACTTTTATTGGCAGAACCGTAAGACTTCCTTCGTGCAGTGTCTCACCAGCAGCATATCTTGCAGTCACACTGAACTGCGCCAAATGGCTTATGTCTGTTGATTCATCCAAAGCCAGGGAAAAGAACGGCGCTGCATTTATGTCTTTCACTTGCGCTTCCTCATCGTGGGTTGCCATCATAATGGTACATTCATGAACAGTTTTTGCCGGCAAAGGCATTTCTTGTATCCACTTGCTCATTTTGTCTTTGTTCGGAAGATAATGAACGTTTTTGGAAACTCACCATCTGTGAATAGTTTTCCGTTCCTCACTACTGCTGAAGATCCAGCAAAGCTAGCGCAGTTATAGTCACCTTGCTGAGCCCAAACGCGGAGTTCCTTACGGCTGGCTTGCACCCTGGTCATTAGTTCTCGGCATGCTTTTTTTCTGCTATCTCCCGTAGGGTATTTTGATGCAAAGGTATCATGGCATGTGTCGAAGTGGCGCTTTATGTTCGACCGTTTCATCGGTGTCATCTTCTCATTTTAAAAAAGACACACCGCACAACCTGCTCTCCCCACAAAGACGAATTCTTCGGCCCATTCGTCCTGAAATGTACGATACTCCTCATCTCTTTTTCTTTTAGCCATTCTATTTGCTGCAGAGGTTAACTTTGGGCAAATGTGTGTGAGAGAGAGAGAGAGTGTAGCGTTCAAAGATGTGCGATCCGTCTGATGAAAGAAAGCAGTCAGATGTTAGGATCGATTTATTAGTCTACAAAGCAAGTTTTCGTGAATGGACTGTTTTCTCCGTCTGGGGGATATAAACACGAGGCACTATGTGACAAAGTCGGCTGGCCTATGCGCTTAAGATAACCTTGTCTGCCAATGTGACCTTGACCAAGCTGAGGTCGTCTGCGGGCTGTCGTGCTTTAGTAGAGTGCCGCTGTTGGGTCGCAGGAGAAAACGGAAGCAATTGCTGTCGGCAAGCCGGAAAGGGACCAGCCAAGTCAAACCTGGGGGTGCTGAAACTCCGGAGATTTGTCGAGATTAAATTGATTCTAATACGCGTCTCGGTGGCGGCACATCACTGGGGGTGGATGGGCACAATGCGTGCCTACCCCCCTTCGGTCTCCAAGACCCGCTGTCTCAAAGTTATGTGTTGCCACAAGCAACTGTTCCAATGCTATCTTGCACTGATACCCCCGTACCCCGAGGCCTGACCTCACAGCTGCCTCTGGGTAGCCGGTAACAGCTGCGCGAGCGTCCCCCTTCCTTCGGTTTTCTGGCGACTCCGAGACCGCCGCCCTGGCAATCGTAGTTTATTCAGTCACGCACACACACCCGAGCATACACGCGCGTCCAAATACCTGAGGGCATTTGAATACCCCATCCCTCGGCCGATGCAGCAAAGATCGTTGCAGGCGACATCCCCTCGGGCAATTGCAAGACACCAATAACAGAACAATTTAACCTGCTCCGCAATCCTACTGAATCAGCTGTCACCACTGTCTGAAGCTCTCTCAGGTCTGGCTGGGCGCAATCAACACTAGCCTTGGCTTCGCCAGTGGCCATTGCCACCTGGGAAAGCAATTAGGATTTCTGTACGTAATAAATTACTCCTTCTGGTGAATTCTGTCTTTTAACTTCCAACCTGGGATTTGACCTGATGATTGAAGTGATCCGAGTACAACCCAGTACTTATACCCATAAAGAGTAACCAAAATCATAAAATCTAAAGTTTCTAAGAGAGCAATACGCAATCATCAAAAGGGCCATATATGGCTCGCGAGCCATAGGTTGCCGACCCCGGTTTTATTCTGTCTGTATTACTAGCCGGCTGCCAGCGGGGCTCTAGATTAAGCCCCCCAGGCATAACGGAACGAGCATGTCCCGCAACGCGATCGGTGGACGCTCCGCTACAACCGGTTAATATCGACTCAATCGCAACTGACGGGACGAGCCCGACGATGTGTGGTTAGAGCGTTAGCCTTCTAACACAAAGAACACCTGTTGGAGCCTCGGGGCCTTCGGCATCTTAGAACTAACATGGCTGGCTGATGATGGTCAATGAGCAAAAAGTGCCCCCCTTATCTTTATCGGTAACTTTATTAATAACAATTGGTCGACAACGCGTGTTCAATCAACATGCTTTTTTAAAATAATATTTTTTCTTTAAACGTAAACCTTGTCTGGCAGGTTTTACCTGAGCAACAGCTCCCATAATAAACGTTAAGGTGAAGGAGTCAATTATCCAACCGTTTGAATCCACAATTAACACTTTCCTACTATGCCAACGATAAATGCCTAGCAACAGCGCTAAAAAATGCAGAGTAAAGTTGACTAAAGGCCAAGTCTACAGACGCGGGAGTGCTTTCTGCTTAGGTCTCTGATGATGACTGATCTTGAAACGTCAGGTGAATAAAAATATTTCAATTGACCCAATTGTGGAAAAAACTCGAGGCGTTCGGTGGGATTAGAACCCGCGTATTAGAGAAGGCCTTTACTGGAAGCCAACGCTCTAACAGATAAGCTACAAACGCCCCACCTCGCGCTATGAATTTAATCGCACTTGGGTCGATATTACCCACCCAACTTTAGCGCTCGTATGGAATCCACCAATACGGAACAGCAAGCTGACTGCCCAAGCAGGATTTTCCAAGCAATTATCTTGAATCCACCAGAATGACCACTAGGCTGACTTAATAATTAGGAGGTTTAACAGATTTGCGAAATTTAAGTTGATCCTAATAATAAAAATATTGTCCCAGCGATCGAGTCGTTTTGTTCTCAGTATTCCCTTGTCTTCTGCGTGTTACGACAAATAGTGGATACAGAGACTGAAACCCGGTCTGTCCGGACAAAACCCATAAAAACTTCGAAATGTTGCCATCACTACCACGTCGGCCAGACACCGAAACTGCAGAGACCAATCCCCTCCGATTGCACTCTCGGCACTGCAGTCACGGCAACAAAATCAGCCGAACGGTAGAGGGCGGCTGTCAAAAAAATAAACGACAGGTGTTGCGATGGTTAACACAGCCCAAGAAACCAAAATTAATCGATTCTCCACCTGCATGGCGCCGAGCCCGCCTCCTTCAACAAAAGTGTGCTGGGGTCGCGGTTGGCCCGCACTTTTTTCAGCTACGTCAGCAACCCGACCACCGCTGTAGACAGGGCGGACAAAAACCTAAAGCAGCTGTGACGCACACCACCGACCGAACAACGCCCCCACACACTTGGGTCCGCGGGACGCACCATTATCGCCCCCCACACGCTGCCGTCACTTTGTCGGCTGTTCTTTGTATGAACTATGTGCACTTAAGTAGCAGAAACGAGAACTACTATTACTACTACTACTACTACTACTACTACTACTACTACTATTACTACTACTACTACTACTACTACTACAACTACTACTACTACTACTA
>JAYGXS010000003.1:68451093-68465879 GCA_036362985.1 Ligula intestinalis | reverse complement strand
TACTACTACTACTACTACTACTACTACTACTACTACTACTACTATTAATACTACCACCACGAGAGTTGTGCAGGCGTGACTGGAGTCGACACTTGCGTATTTGCACATGTACTTTATACGGCTGCGATCTTACCTAATATAGCTGGCCTCAATAATGTCATGAACAATACATCTGCACGCGTGACGATTAGTAGCAGCTGATCTGGAGAGCCCCGCTCCTTCTCTTCTCCAGCGATGGAGAGCGAAAACCGAAGGTCCAATAACTGTTTTCATATCTTAACGATCGGTATCCAGCCAAATCTTGGGTTATCCCTCTCTCAGATGCCTCCAGGAGGGCTGCGGCACTGGATTGAGGACAGCATCAGAAAGATTAAAACCGACAGAAAAAAAGTATACTACTTAAGTATAAATTTGTTCTGGCAACCAGTCCAGCTGCTTGTAACTAACGCATCCCGTTTGTGAACTCGCCGCAAATTTAACAAGCCTCCATAAATAAAACGCGGTTGAACGGTATCAACTGGTGCTAAGTGTGCTATACCAGCATAGTGTAAAATAGTGGCAGTTCATCTGCACAACTTTTGCTCTCAAGTGGTCTATCGGTAAATAGGAATGTTGCACGTATTCCAACCATTCCAGAGAAAGCTAGGTTTAGCCCTACAAATGGGTGCCACTATAGCGCCCACAGCAGTATATTACCTTCATTTTGTGTTCCTGCCTCAGCACGCCCTTCAGAATGTTGTTAAGAGAGTTTTATACTGAGGTTGTGCACAGTGAAGAAGTGGCTTTACGATATCTCTGCCAATCTGGTGTCTTACCAGCCGAAATATCTTACCGTACGTGCGCCAGGCCGGTGATTTGTTCACGAACAAGAGGGTCGTTATACCGTGCAGAAGAAAGGGTTCCCAGTCCGTGTGGTTAGTAAAAACGGATAACAAATTCTTCCAGTAATGTGATTTGAACGGATGACTCCACTGTAACTTCAAGTCTGTGAAAATTTGGAGTTAGTTTTTCCCTGAAGCAACATAATGCTACTGGAAAAAGTGTCAAAGTTTGCTGGAAGATCCCCAAATACTGTGTTTGACTGGCTCTGTTATTGCCGAGAAATCTGCTCCAAAATGGTATCTGTCGTTAGGAGAGGAAAACTTAATGGAACCCTGGACCACGCAATACAAATTAACAAGGCCAAATTTACAGGACACCATCAGTATATCACAGGGGGTTAAGTAAGCTAAACCCTAGCAACTGCGATCTTCAGACCATGGTTACTTAGTAGAGGAGAAGTCAGTTGAGGCCAGAGTAGGTAGGAACAGTATATTGTGTACACAGAGGAGCAAAGAATGATAGGGAAGAAGATTGACTATGCAGAGCACGAACTTCCACTAGAGCGGTGTGATCTGAAGTGCGGCATAGTTGCAGGAACTCCCTGCGGCCCAGAGGGCAAGCGTTCGCGCGAGTAGGCCTGCTATTCGTCGCCGGCCCAGAAGGCATCTATGCGGCAACTGTGATTGGCTGTTACCAGACATCGAGCTCATCGGCTGCGCGACTTCAGGAAAGTTCACTTAGACGCGAGCTAGTCACAACATGTACAGCAATCTTGGCCATCTTTTAGGTGGGGATGCACATGTCGAAGAAAATGATGGTAATCTAGAAAAAAATTATTGGAATTGTGGCTTACGCACTGATGGTCCACAGGTATTTGGATTGTGCCAGGCATGCACAAGCGAGATGCAGCGGCGTTGATCCCTATCACTGAACGCTAGGTAAAAGCAGGTTCAAAAATACATTTTGCTGAATGGCCTATTTATCGGTGACTTAATCGGGTTGGGTATAAACAAAAATCGTCAAGTACCACGAAAATTACGTTGATCCGAATACAGACGCACGTACCCAGGAAGTCAAGCAGACTTTGTTAGACAGTAAGATCCAGATTTTGAGGTAAAATTGCAGCCTTGCACGGCATTTTCTTCACGAGCAGTTGAATAAACACTGTTTGCGTGCGTTGCAGGGAAATTAAAACCACCGAGTAAAAATCCTAGGCAATAATAAATACGTATTTGTTGCTTAGGTGTTGTTATTTAATTCAGACGTACTTTTTGCAAAACAGACATAGTCTGGCCAGAAGGGTAGGCATCACGCCATTAGTAGCAGCAAATTTTTTCCACTTTGTTAAGCGATCCCCGAAAAAAGGTACCGGCTTGCTGGCCGATTACAAAGCCTCAAATTCTCGCAAGCCGGCGCCCACATGAACTTCGTTCACTCATCCACTCCGCCCCCCCCCCCCACCCGCCCACCGTTCTTTCTCTGCACAAACACCGTCCAAGTTTGCATTGCGCGCGCACATGCGCTATTGCGCTTAGAGTGTTTGCTGAAGGCGATGGTGACGCCAGAGAGCCTAAACGACCAGGCAACAAACCTCGCTGCACCGCAGACGGGATGGGAGGGGTGGGCAGGAGGTGCACGCCACCGCAATTTGATGCCCCCGAACGCGACGCCGTGGCTGTGGTTTTTTTGAGGGGGCAGCCGCGGTGGCTGCGTCCACAGCCCACCTACCGTGGAGAGAGAACGGCAACACGAGTGTAAGCAGATCGGAACTAACAGCTATAACGGCGGCGGTGGCAACGATGGCAACGGAAAAAGGGGTTTAGCTGACAGAGAACACAAAAAGCATGCATGTACACGGAGGCGCAGCGGCGTTACGGCTCTCGTAGCGAGGCCGGGGGGGGGGGAGAGGAGCAGAAGGAGGCTCCGTATCTCAACGATGGCACTGGATATGGCGTTGGCGGGCGCCTGGAATCCAACCGGGGCGGGGTGCCTCGGGTCTGCGTTCTCAGGGGGGGGGAGGGCTATCATGCACCCATTGCTAGTACAGCCCTGAGCGATCTCAGCTCAGCGTGCCGGAGTTGTGAATGCAAGCCAGGGCACATGGGGATCCCACGACTGCAGTTTTAACGCGAAATAGCATCAAATACAATCAAAGCATGTTAGTAGCGCAGATGTGTCTGCAGGCTGCCCCATTGACCAATTCACGTAATTTTGCTGATAGAAGCGAGCGAGCGGGCTCCAGGAAGCATTTAAGCAGGAGCCGGCACGATCTCTGGAACAATAACTTTGTTAACCTGAGGTTTCGGATTCCCGCTCGAACCCATCATCGAGGACGGTGCACAGTAGTTATAGCTCGTAGTGACTTTGTAACCACATGCGTACTACAATGAACCACTCTCGTTATCCCAGCAGACGGTCGTAATTGAGGCGATGATGCTTTGACAGCTACTGTTATTAATTTAGAATCATTCAGTGGCATGTCGGTAGTCTTCATGTACAGTCACTACTCTCCATCCTTTCAAAAAAAACTTGTCAAGGGAGCATTTTCAGCAAGTTTATGCCACAGACTAATTGACTAGATCACCCTTGATACATGCACCTTTATGGGTAGACCATGCAATAGGTAGACCATGAATGCTGGAACAGTGTCCTTCGGCCTCGAATTCCTCGAAGAAAAACGCAACAATCAGGACTTTGCAAATACCTGAGGGTCTGTGAATCCGAGCAGTAGTAGAAATTGTCCGGCTCCACCCTGCTTTCGGTATTGATCTGTCCAGCTTATTTTAAAACAGATAACTACGCAAGTGTTTTTACAACAGGACAGTCACAAATTTGCCCACAAATCCACTGATTCAGCAGGGAAACTGAATCATCTATTCTGGGTCCAGTGTGTGAATCAGATCATTCGAGAAATAAAACTGAGTGCTTGTAGGTTTTTGTGATCTGGAAGGAAACAATTAAGAACATTTAAAGCATTTTTTCAAGCACGAATTTAAAGCAAACACACACAGGAAGATTTAATTGTACAAACGACTTTCGGGTCAGCAGCTCTTTATGGTCGAAATCTACGGAACACTCAGTTCCGAAAAAAGCCCGTTTTTATATCCTTACCTTTTAAGAATGACAATAGTTAAAATACAGTTAAGCGACAGCTACGTTGCACCATAGAGAGAACGTAGACTGCAGCTGAAATACTGTTCCTCACTCTCATTAAAAGCCTTCCAATTAACTGGAAAAAGGATGCCTTGCCTTTGCACGCCACACCAACGAATTCACGTTCACTTGCGGATGCAAGTACCTTGGGCGTACGCAAAGACAATTGGTGACCAGGGCCGCTGAGCATTGACCTTATTGGCTTTTTAAACAAGAAAAAAAAATACCAGGGCCCTCCATTAAAAAAACCATCTGCTAGACACTGGTCACTCTGTTGACCTCAAAACATCTGTCTGAGTTCTTGTTCGAACACGAACAAATCGGATTTTGCGCTACATGGAAGCAGCCTGCATACGGTGGGAGAAGCCCGACCCATGTAAGCAGTTAGATCACGTGGTTAGTCTCCAACGCACCTGGTAATCGCATGCCAAAATTTAAGCAGCCTTTGATTTATGCTAATTCCCGTCCCCATTTTTCCTTCCTGTATCCCAAATTTAAAGGCGACATTATTATTGACTATTCGCCAACTTGGAAAATGAACTTGCTGTTATATCTTGATTCTGTTTAAATTAACACTGCTGTGTTCTCCATTTTCTATCTAATTCATGCAAAGAGAGGAAGCAGATGAAAGTCTGTCCCGAAATTTTTTTGTACAAATAAATCCTGCTGTGTACGCTTGCTTTAATTAAGAACATATGCGGAGGTTGGGCTAGCTAGAGAAGGCGAATATAAATGGAGGAAAATTGCAATATTTAGTCTTCCCTGCAATAAGTGATTCCACAGTGGGTGTTGGAGAGTGGTAACGGATACGGGCATCGTTGTTGTATCGTGCAAGACCAGTCCTCGCATCCGACGTGATCTCTAGTCGACCTACAAAAGTCGCCCACGCTATAGTGAACTGCCGTTAACTGAGCAAGTTATGGGACATGCTTCTACCGTTGAGCCCTGGGGCTAAATACGAAGGGATGAATAACATATGTTTACGTCCGACTACCACAAAAGGCAGGGGAGACCAGAATCGCAATTTCTGGCTTGTTAACCATCATCAGCTAGGCACACCCAGCCGGCCTAGCAGGCTCTTAAGCTGTCACGTCAAGCCTCATCCATGGTTTGGGGGAGTTTCGAGCTAGCAAGAGAATGTGGGTTACGATGTGGTCCGGCCAGATAATAGGCGATTTCACATATCCCAACATTTATAAGCTAGTTAATATGATAAGGCGTGAAAGGCCAGATTGTTACCGATAATTTAATGTAGTGGTGAATATGTAAGAATATGAGTAATGGATAAGGGACTCCCAGACAAGTGCAGTCCAGCCATGAATGGGCCGGAGTCCAGAGGTGCAGTCCGGCAAGTAGATCACCGGGTCCGGACAACTACAACCGAACAGTAGATCGTCGGTTCTGGGAGTGACTGAGCGTAAACAACTCCCCTGCAGTTTGTGCACTGGCCTCGCCTTGAGGAGTGATTGGCTAGTGAGGCCAGACAAGTCCCGACCTTGACACGTCCGGCGAGCACGCGCTGGCGCACACGAAAGCCAGACATGCGGGACATGCATCTGTTAGAGTACAAGATCGCTACAAGAAGTCGAAACCGCGAGTCAGACGAGATTAAAATGCCCGTAGCTCGACCTCGTGACATTTCTCACCGAAGTTAAACCCAGGCTAACGGAGGCTGGTGTGCGTATGGGCTGACTGGGAGACAAGCTTGTGCATGACACACTCCAATGGCTTCCATGTGCCCACGCCCGTTCCTCGTCGTCTTCCCAGTATAACATTGCAATTTTTGAAGGAAGGAAGGAAGGAGCAAGGTAAATGCTATAAAAGCCGCACTCAGCGGAATTTAAGTCAAACACAAGTCATCAGTGTCTTCGTGGAAAATTGTTTTCCGTGTCTTGTTTCCGGTGCATCAGCCTCAGACAGCCGGCGTGCCGCGTGTACCGGCCCAAACCGAACCGTCTTGCTTTAATCTTACTTTTGACGTCACCGGGCCTTTTGCCCGTTGAACATGATTCTGATTGGACGGACATCATGCCGCGTTCTGCCGTATTCCGATTTCGATAAGTCATCCTTGTGTATCTCTTTTTGCACCCGTATCATACTACACGCTTCCGTCACTCGCTTTACATACCTACTGCTTTCTTCTCCCGGTATTCCCATATCCCGAGCACGTGCGCTTACTCAGTAAACTATTCCTGATTACCGTATCTTACCCTCCTCGAAATATGAGCTTGTTTTCCAACTTGCTCGCTTCTGATATGGACTTCCATTTAAGGAAAGCATAAGAGGAGCCGCTGCTCGACGAATCGAGACTACTAGCACCAACTACGTTTAGTCGCAACCTGTTTACCGTAGCCTCCACCGGCACTACAGGCGGTATAGCAGTGTGCCGGAGAGTACATTCAGACGGTGCGTGTGCACGCTAGCGATGGCCGCTGTACTTTTGCGGGGTCGCTGCTACCCGGCTGGCGGCTACGTGACTGAAGCCGCCTACAGTCCGAAGGCAGCGTGGTAATTTGAGGGGGCGGGAAGATAATGCGTAATTAATGGGCCGCAGCAAAAATGCGTTCTGCTCAGTGCACCGTCAGTTGACAAAGTGCGTTTGTGGGTGTGATGCATGGACTTACTACTATTAGTAGAGCCAAGTCTATATTTTGTACCGGGTTGAGATTCGGGGGGAGGGGGTAAAGTCTGGCTCGTCTGGTGTGAAGAAACAAAACGGTGGTGGCGGTGTAGAAACGAAGCTACTGTTTAAACTAATGTCCCTCCTTTTTACTTAAAAGCACCGCTAGGACATGGTAAGTTGGGAAAAGAGGAAGTGAAGTAGGCCCTGCGCAGTTTTGTTTTTGCTCTACCGTCTTGCATAAAATGCCATGTTTGCAGAAGCCTGAGATTACGAGTTTCACCGTACTGTTTTATTATAAGTATTTTTCTAGAAATTTTTACGTTTTTATTGATTGGGTGAGACACCTAGTTAATATGGGGGTGGTGCGGACAGCCAACATGAGAGGAACTAAATTACCTCATGGACTGTCTGTGTCAACAGGATGCAGTCCTGCGAATAAACCTCGGAGCATGGAAATAAGGAACTGAGATGAATGCCTCACCAGTCTTTCTTACTATACTCGAAGTCACATGCAATTCATATGCTCCGGAGAGGACTCTCGTTATGAGGAGAGTGAAAGAGCGTAATCTGCTTTATTTTAAAGGAAGATATTCAAAAGGTTCAGCAAAAAATGGCTAAATTCACGGAGAACAAAGGATGAAGTAATTTAAAAGGTCATGGAATACTCAAAATTTAAAGGGTTATACGATATCCACAGCTATTAAGGAGACAGGTCAGCTTTAACTTCTGTTTTGCCGTTTATTCACACGTGAGGCAGCGTGCTAGGAATGGAAGTATAGAGTGCTGATATGCCGATGTCCGGCAAGACATTTGACGGAAGCTTTGGCGCATGGTACGGGAAGAATTCGCAGGTTCTAGTTCACAGTGAAGAGAATGAGCGACCTCATTAAGAATGCGATCAGTAAATTGTTTGACCGTTTTAAAGTGTCGCTGCATTTTAATATCAGCTAAGAAAACACAGGAAACACCGGCAGCTGAAGAGAACATTCGGAGGATACGTTTTAAAATGACCAGATCTTTTTTAAGTCAAGCTGAAAACATAACTGGAGAGCAGTAAAGGATGAGGAGGAGGATGCAGGCATCGATAAATCAGCAGATAAGGGCTTGGGGTGTGCGACATGAACGCAAACGGTGGATATAATATGAACGTCTACATATTTTAATAAAAAAGCCTTCAGTGTGAAGAGTAAATTAGAGGTACGTTCATAATATGACCGGTTGGTTAGAATACCAAAGGCAGCTGTACACTTCATTTCACAAGAACGAAAGATTGAGCCGCGTATGGTAAAACAAACACACAGTTCACTCTAATGGCAATGAAGAGCATGTACAGGCATCTGCCGACGGAAGAGCTAAACCACACATCACCAAACCGGACACGTAATATGTTGGGTATTGAAGCGATATGGAAAGTAGAAACCCTCTTCCGCCCATTGATTCCAGACCAGGGTTCCTTTTCAAGCCAACTGGGAAGTCCCGCCATGAGTACCAGCCGGCAGATCTTCTTCCCAACAGCTGGTCCTACTTCTACTGCCAGTGGTGCCATTTACTTATATCCATACTGACACAGCATACCCATTTGCCGTTGACGTTTAACTGACCCACCGGCTTTCTCCAGCCATTTAACTATTTTTTCTTCGTTCGATTACTTCCATCGGTCTGGGAAGGGAGCACTTATAGTGACAAGCTTCGCACGAAGTGCACTTGTGAGCGCTTTCTGCCTCCAGCCTCTGGAATAGCCAATCACAGGCCGACTCACAGAGGTCCTCATTTGACGACGACATCACTTCAAATGCTGTCCACTGGCTTGCGGTTGTGTGGTCGTCTGACAGTCGATTTCCTACTGTCTATTCGTCCAATCCCTCTGTATAGAATAAACTCTGACTACCACTCTGGCCTCCCATGACTTCTACTCACCTACGAAACTGGTCCTGAAGATCGTATTTGCCAGGGTTTAACTTAATTAACCCCCTGCGATAGGTCATCCGGAACAGTCCTGTGAAAAAAAACTGGGAGCATGGAAACAATTGCCTGATATCACTGCTTCACCAGTCTTGTTATCCTTTTATATGACCGGTTGGTTAGAATATTCGGATGTGGACGAGCTGCAGGTATTATACAAAAGAATTGACAGGGAGGGAAGGGGGAGGGAGCGGTGGCTTAGACCAACATCGTGATACGAAACTTTCAGTGATGAGGGCTGTCACCAGAACTCCCACTATACGGCTGCACATTTTCCAGACTGTAACGTTCAAACTCTAGAGGTCAATGAAAGCCTAATGAGACCAGTTGACTCAGTAACCTCTGACCGTCTGACAGAGAATACTTCAGATTGACTTTGAATCAAAATTTTTTGCCAGGACTTGAGCTCATGACGTTTTCTGTCACTGTTTGACCGACAATTCTTTAGGGATATTGCGGTTTGGCAGAAATATTGTGGAAGTATATGGTAGAGAGGGAGGGAAGACAAATAAACCTAGAAGAAACAAATCGCACTTTTGAAAAGCACATAAGCGAATAATATTAAAATGGTAATTGCAGTTTTTTCGATGGCATCAGACAGCCATGCGACAATAAGGAGGACGAGTACGGGTTTCCATCCGAAGACGATTGTCTACTGAGCCTAAGGCCTTCGCAATCGAATTATCTGTTCATGCCCCCTGGGCCAGGATCGGGCACATTCAAGACCAGAGACCCAGCCTGAGTGTTGAATGGAATATGTGTGTTCCCTTTTGCCTTGGGGTCCCGGTATAGGGTCACGACGGTAGCATTCAATCCATGTGACCGCAGCCGTCAGGGTGTGAGCCCGTGGCTTAACTGACAGAGCAGCTGGCGGAATGATGAAGAGAAAATATTCGCATTTTCTCCCCGTCCGGCGGTTGAGAGATGATAGACGGCGTCGACGAATACCTCCCCCTCGTTGACGGTAATACTTCTGAATAAGTAATTTGTTGTTGCTGGGTGATCACCCACGACGCCTTTAAAACAGAGCTTCAAGGCGAAACGAGTAGGCTGTATTCCGTTTGATATCTGAGTGGGATACGTTACTGTCACTGCCGCACGAATTAAACCATATTAACTAGCCTCTGAAAAGTATTCTCCACATTTATGGACGCTATTAAATTATGCTTTTTCCGATGTTGGTGAACTGCCTTCCACTAAACAACCGGAAGTCAGTCCAGTGTGTTTTTCGATTGCGACCCTCGTCCAATCATGAATCCACAAACATTCTGCCTGATGAGGTTTTCTCTTTCCGGTACCTTGGTGTAACTCTGGCATTTAAGCTCTCGTTTACTCTTCACGTTATAGGCCTTTTAAGCAAAATTCGTAAACTTGCATATTATATCCACCGTTTGCGTTCATATCGCACACCGCAAGCCCTAATCTGGAGATTTGTAGTTGCCTGCATTCTGCCCCTATTTATGTACTGCTCTACAGTTCTTTTTTCGACCTAACTTAAGAAAGACCTGGTTAATTTGAACGTATCTTCCAAATGCTCACCTCAGCTGCCGGTGTTTCTTGTGTTTTATAGCTGATATTATAATTCAGCGACAATTTAAAACGGTCAAGCAATTTGCTGACCACATTCTTGGTGATATCCCTCATCTTCTCTACTCTAAACTACTGGCTGCGAAGTCTTCTCGTACAATGCGCCGAAACTTCCGTCATATGTCCTGCTGTACATCGGAATATCAGCACTCTGTACATCCATTCCTAGCACACCATCTCACGTGTGAAGAAACATAAGTTCAGGAGTTGAAATCTGGCGTGGAAATCATGTAACCCTGTAGACTTCGCGTATTCTATCAACTTTTACCGTACCTTATCCCTTGCCCTCAGTGAATGGAGCCATTTTTCGCTGAAAATTTTGGATATTTACCTTCAAAATCAAGCATATATTTCTCCTTCCTCTCCCTCTCTTGTCAAAGGCAAGACCAAAAGGTGAACGTTTTGCCTTTTACGATACGACACTTTTGGGTAGGATAAATTCTCCGCCGCCTCAGATACGCCCTTAGACCCGCATGCATTCGGTTCCAATTGCTGCGGCAGTAAGTAAGTAGGCAACAGTAGCTTATGTAGCCCTACTCTTCAATCCCTACTCCCTGCGTGTTTTCCTACGAAAACGGTGGTTATGGGCGGAAAATTAGCACACGCAGTGGAATATGCTTTAATAAACGCGAAATTCATTTTTATTTTACTGTATTTAGAAGTGCTTTTGATTTATATCTGCAGATTTTCCTAATCTGTATTAGCATTAAAGTTATTGCGGGAAAACCCCGTTATCAAATTGCAGGTTTCTTGAATTTCCCAGAAAATTGAAATGGTGGTTAGGAGGTCATCTACTTCAACTTACCTGCGGTCTAACATACAGTTCTGGAGTTAGATTAGTATAGTCCGCGGCGCGGAACAACTTACTCCCAGCAGCCACGGGAAGCAACTTCGACGACATTTTTACACTTTACACTTATTTCTAAAGATTTCCTTCTCTGCCTATCCTATTTCCCCGCCCCACAAAACTCTATAACCACCGTATTTGCAGGACAAAATGCTAGGAGTAGGGGTATATGAGTAGGGCTGCATAAGCATCTTTTGCCAGTAAGTATTAGCGTGCCACCAGTTTTTGTCGAAAGGAGGCCTACGAGAGCTTAAATCCCTCCAGCCTATTTTTTAGGGTTGATTAAAGTCAAGAGGTGGGGAAGCGTCTGCTAGCCACATTTTAAAATACGAACACGATCAGGCGTGCCGCCTAGAGTCATATGACACCTATGGGTCACGTGCCGTAAGCTTAAGCGAGGCGCAGGGGTATAGCCACCCCCGATGTCGAGGCTGGGGTCATGTTACAGGATCCGACGTGTCGTGGCCACGGCCAAGGCGTCTCGTTACCATGTCACCGTGTCGATGCCACGGCAACCGACTGCACGTGCGACCACAAAGGCATCAAGTCAGTTTGGGGGGTCACCAGGGGGTCCCCAAACAGCAGCAGCAGCAGGCCCAGTGAATAAACGAACGCCGCCTCGACCCAGTGACACATGAAGTCGAGGTTCTTTTATTTGTGGTGACGGGGCCGGAAGGGCGTCTGCCAAGAGCCAGGGTCGTTGTAACACCGCAAAGTTGTCCCCGAAAAGATCAGTTAAAGTTACCGGAGAGAAGTGGGTGCGAATGAATTGGAAGTCTCGAGCAGACATCACGAAAGGTAGGGAAAAAGAGAGCACATTTGGGAAAGTTTAATTTAGGGTCACAGATAGTTTATTTAAGTGACCGATTAGTTGCGCGCGCTAATTAAAATGTTCTAACAGGGCCCAATTGGACCCAACCGTCGATTCTGCAGTTTAAAAGGGAAGGTGCAATCCATGGAACATGAAAATGGTTGGCCTGGCGTTTCAGATTCTCGTTTCATAGCATCATTAGAGACAAAGATAATCAATTGTGAAAATTGGTATCGCTACTAAAAGCCAGGCGCCAGCTAAAAGTTCAGGCATATTTGTTGTCAATTTTGTTGCTACTACGTGATGAAAACAAATGAAATTTGATTCCCTTTCCGATCTCTTACAATTATCTGCATTGTTTCTAGTAAGAGAATTTCACGTAGGAATATTAAAACCGCATGTTTCGGACACTGAAGGCCAAATCATTTTCCTTGTAAGGTGCGGACTGATTCTTTTGGTATACATATCTGAAGTTTATGCACCAGACACTTGAGAAAGAGAGAAATGCTTTATTTAGAATGGATTAACTTAAACTTTTAGCAAAAATGGTTCAATTCACAGAGTACAAAGGATAAGGAAAGCAAGGGGTAATGGTAAAAGGTTAAAGGTAAAAGGTAAAGCTGGTCCCTGTGTTAGAAGTACGGTGGGGCACCTGCTTAGCATGCGTGCGCCTAAGCAAATACTTGTTAACTTTGACATTGATTGACCGTTTGATTCCTCCAAGGATACTTGCTATTGACCACCCACTGTGACCTTTTATATCGGTCAGCGACATTGATTATGAAGATGCTGTGGTGCAAGCCGTAATTTGAGAAAGGTCTAATTTGAGAAAGGTCTAATTTGAGAAGGTCTAACAGAAACGAAGGGCACGAGAGATATTGCCGGTTCGCTTCCAATAGTCTTCCTGATGTTTAAGGCGAAGTGATCTGGCTGTTAAGTGAGAGGATCTCTTACAGAAGACATGATTGCCAGTTGAAGGCGGAACTGAGCCGCAAAAACCAACGTTCATCCTTATTCTCTCAAAGAGACTTTCGACAGCGGAACTCTTTCGCAGCGTCTGTTGTGCATTCCTCCGCCGTGAGCGTGTTCAAGAGACGTCTGGATAATCAAGTCTTAAAGGCCACCTCAAGCACTCAACCCCTTCCTAACAGAAAAATATACTACTTACTTGATGTCAACAGACCTTATATTTACATTAAAGTTGGAGCTGGTGGACATTTCATGGTGGAAATGCAGTGAACGTGTTCTACGCTGCTATTTCGCAAATGCCTGACCTTTTGAAGCATTTATGTTTTGCAAATATTTTCATGAGTTTTTTGCATAACAAAGCGACCTGTAACACTTTTGGCATATTCGCCACAATTTATGCATTCCTGCACCGCTTCAAAAGAGTTCCGAAGGGCTTCTGTCCTTTACTCCACATATACCGACTGATTGGTTGGGGCACCCTGTCTATGTCAGAAAAGAGCCGTCCCTAGATGAGATTTTACGAGACTTGCACTTTTAATACATCAAAAAGTCAAACTCAAGTTTAGTATAACTTTGCAGATTTAAAAATCCTCAATGGAGCCGCTTAACTGCATGGATATATCGTTTTCGTCACCCCCCAAAGAAGACAAAGAAGAGGGGACGAGTTTAGGATTCCAAAGTTTATAAAGACTGACGTTTCGGAAACACTCATTTCCGTCATCAGATAACTGTGGTGTTTCTTCCTACAGGCCGTGACTACTTCAGTCTTTACGGCTGTCTGATATTATATCCCTGCTGGACGCACAAACTTTGATCTGCCTGTTCGCTGCTGATTAGTTTTGACCTCTCAGAGATTGACCGATGGTGAATTCGCGCGACATTTACCCCCTTTACCGCCTTCGTAATGTTGGCAAGTCAGCGTGCTTACTGATCTGCCTCTCGTTGACTAATGGACTGATCAAGTGTTGGTTCCCACGTGAGTAGATGTCAATCTCGTGGGCACGGTGGTGAGATGGTGTTCCATGCTGGTCACACGGTTCCTGGTCGGCTCCTATCCTATTTTCCTCTGATCTCAAATATCCCGCATGCTTGGGTCTGCTTAGCTGCCCTGTTGATCTTAATTAAACTGACTTTAGGCATGCGTTTAGCGCCTGGTAGGCAGGAAGCAGGACTATGGTTCTGTTAACTATGTAAGTCGAGGACCAACTTCTTAGCAGTACTACAATGATGGTTACCTGACAATTCCTAAGTTCATCTCTAGAGTGCATCTCGGGTTCTGTCTGACGTGGGTCTTTCGGGAAATTTTGCTGGTATAGTCTCAGGTAGCGCTGAACAAGCGAGAAAACGTACTCACTTACTGTGCATAAAATACGTGACCTAAAAGGTTCGATATTTATTAAAGTGGCACCATTGAGCTACTTCAGTAGGATTCTACAAGCTTTTCATTAACAGCATCACAATAATGTTGGTTGGATGCCAATTCTTAAGTTCATCTTCAGAGTCCCCCTCGGGTTCTAGTTGACGTGGATCCTTCGGGGAATTCTATCGTTTACAAGAAGTACAAGAGGAGAACTATTTTCTGCAGGCAAGTGGGTTACCTGTGCTGCCCCTTTCCAGCAGTAGACACCCCTCCCACCCATCTGACCAAGTACCGTTCAGAAGAAACCATTGCAGCGAACAAAGTGACTGTTTTATTTGACTCCCTCCCCGGACACTCTTGACAATTTTGCGATGAGAAAAATTAAGAAGCAGCATCCAGTTGTCCTTTCGTTAAAAAAAAGTGAAAAAACAGTCGAACTGCTTTGGAAGGCATGTGGGAAGAAAACACTAAGCCAGACGAGAATTTATGAGAGCTTTTCCCGACTCAGAACTGGCCAAATTTCACTTGAGGATAAAACCCCGCTCAGGTCGCCCTCAATGGCCAAAACAGACGAAGAGATTCCAAAAAAAGTGTCCGATGCCATCTTCTCATATCGAAAAACGGCATCACTACGATCTCTCTACCCGCCTAC
>JAYGXS010000003.1:68391054-68451083 GCA_036362985.1 Ligula intestinalis | reverse complement strand
ATAATACATACAAACTATTTTTAAAATGAGAGTATTGCAATCCACATGGGAAATTTCCACAAACAGGCCAGATCCTCGCGATGCAGTAATTAGTCAGTTTTCATTCTGCTGGAGAAAAATTACAACCATTGCTTTTTTCTATGAAGGCGATTTAATTATTTAATGAAGTCTTTTCTGAACTTAAACATTCTCTCCAAGTACAAGAAAATAACAAAATACACCACGAAAGAAGGTTTAAGCGTGCCGAAAACTACGGAACTTAGATCTATGCTGTCTAAAGAAATGCCCTTCTGGGTTGACTTATGTGTGTTTTCGCCATGTCAAATTTTTATTGCCACCCGGATGCCTGAAATAATTCAAAAGCAGGGCAAAATTATTCGCTGAACATGATTCCTTTGTTCCATCTTTCACAGCTACATACCAGTCATATTATTACTGACAGTTACATGAACTGTAAATCAAAATCTATTTAGGAACATTTTTGTAAACCGGTGAAGCCTTACAAAGTTATAAGAGTATATCTAGTGAACTGATAGAGCAAACTGTGTTCCTATAAAAACGAAGTCAGAGTTGATTGCCCAAAATTACCTAAGGTCCACAGAAAAAGTTTTATGTTGACTTGCTTATTCAAGCAAATATGAATGAGCGAAACGTATGACTGTCTTTACAGGTCCTACTTGCCTTTGACTTAAATAATAACCTATTCTTACCTTTTGCAGTAGCTCGAATTTCCCCTTTTTCGTTAAATTCTGCCAAGTTTAGGCCAGATTTTAATCAATAGACATCAGTTGCCCAAGCAGGAGTTTATGCTGATGGAGTTGATTCTATTAAGCTCATTAAAACAACTATATGTGGCTTTTATTGAATATTTTTGGCCACTTTTGACACAATAACATATTTGTTTATACTTGTTAACCAAGAATTAAACGTTTAAACCCCAATTTCATACGACAGTTGGGCAGGCGAAATATATATTTAGGTAGCAGTCTTGCCGAGCGATATTTCTGACACCTCATTTCGTTAGCTGTTGCACAGATCTACTACCAAACTAGCGGATAGTGTGCCTACGCTTCTCCAAAAGTATGCTGCAGTTGACTGCACAAGAAGGAAAATTATTTTACGGATTAAATCGTCCTCTGAGCTCAGAGGCGTCTCAACAGAACTGAAATAAAGAGCAGATTTAGAGCACATTAGATTGCGTTTGCATTTCTTATGCGGTCGAGATGCAAAGCCGAGGCATCCAGACCACATAGCTGCTTCAAACCGAAGCAACTGATTATCTTTGACAGTTTTCGAAATGAGTTTTGCAATCAGTGAAGCGTTCAGTTGGGAGAGCAGTTTGGAGCATTCATGCATTTTGTTTGATTGGAAGATCAGCGGATGGAGCAGTGATCTAATTTTATGCAAGTTGGTAAAAAATGCGAGGGGAAAACCGCTACACTTACGTCCTACAACCTGTTACGCTTGAAGTGCAAATTAATTTTGACAAGAACTTCCCATTTAGCAAGCGTGGTACTGTGCTATTTTTTTAAATAATCCCGTTGATAGCCGATCTGCAAATAAATTAAAAAAGGTTTTACCACTGTTCGTTATATGCCTAGATTGAGGTTGGCAGGCCCTCTGCAAAAAAGGAGGCAGTACACACAACCATAAGTTTCGCTGAATGAATTAATCTATTGATCTCTATGTGGTAATACAATGCTTAATTGATTATATTCCAAAGAGCACGATTGATATTTAAATACTGAACATCTTTCAAAGATGTTTTTAAACGCTTTACGCTTGTATTGGCCAGCAATATCTTTAGTATTAAATATTTCGTATGGTTTAACATGGGGCGTCATATTGCAAATCATTGATTTCCTCGGAAACCTGCAGATTTCAAAGGAGAAAACGCGAAACCTCGTTCTACTGATAGACCCAATTTAGCTACAGAGCACTGCTCTTAATAGTCGATTTGGTAGAGTTGAACGATTCATGTGACAGGACTGTGACAAATTCTGTGGTCTCGGTGGCAACCGAATCTACGACAGTAAGGGAAAGGCTTACATACAGCCAACGCTCCCACCACCAGAGCTACTAGGCCTCACCGGGAGCCGTCTGTGAATTAAATTCACAGCTCATGGTGCAGCCTCCTTGCGGTTCGGGTGGTTAGGGCTGTCGTGGGTTCATATTCCACCGAGGCCACAGAGCTGATCAAAATAGGCTCTAATGAACTCCTCTTAGTACATATGTGTACACCGATCCTCTTAATTTGCATGTACATTTTGGGTACTTATTGCTTAACTACATCGCCAGAGGGAAACATAATAAAAACCTACCACTGAATTTTAAAAAATGAACAGAGCCTATTATATAAGTGGTAAAGCAGGGAAATATGAATCATCAGCGTATGACAAATGACCTCGCTGGGCAAAACTGTCATGTAGGGCCCCTTAAATAAATTCCTCTCCCACTCAACTATCTAACATATTTTTCGGTGAAACATTTGTAAGTGTGAGCGTAAATAAATCTTTAATTGTGGTGGAAATGATCGAAAAATATTGCATAAAAGACACTTTTATTTGTTTTAATGTACTGAATTGAATCAAATCCATCAACATAAATTCTTTTGCTCAGGATATCGAGGGCAATTGAGAGAAATTAAAACTTATATTGGCGGAATTTAATAAAAAAGGGGAAGTCGGGTTATTAAAAATTGTTAAAGTAAAGTACTGTTATAAGCCGAAGGCAAAATGATCCCTAAAGACAGTCCTACCCCTAGCTGTTCACAATCCCGTGCCCTTACCATGACCGAATCCTTAAAAGTAATCCTAGTCTTGCCTTAATCATATCATTTGCCCTAACCAATCCCTAACTTATAGGGAGTTCAAAGGTATATACCCATATTTCCCTGAATTAAACCTGACCTGACCTGAACCTTAATTTTAACCCTTAACTAATCTCCCTGTACTTTAACGCTTACATTATGGAGAGTTTTTTTCTTATGCCTGGGCATAAATGTCAGCGCCTCTCATCTCACCGCTCGAAATAACTTATGAAAAAGAAAAAAAATGCTCTGTTTCTTTGGCAAAGAAGTAACTTCGGCTGTCACTCAAATAATATTACAAAGAAGTCTTAAAAGAAAATTGCTGACCGAAAGAAGATTGAGATCGCTTCGTTCAAAGAACCTCTTTGTTAAGTCATGAATGGAGTTTTAGAGAAATACTGCAACTTATTTCACCCATCTTTTGCTCCGTTTGTTATTAGAGATAATTCAGTTGATCCAATTGTGAAAAGTAAACGGCCCTGGCGGAAGTCGAAACCCTCAGCAGAGAACGTTTTCGCACAGCCAACGCTCTACTACTGAGCTACAAGGCTCACAGTGAACCGTGAATTTAATCACACTTGGGTCAATTTTCCCTGCCCAACTTAGATTATTGCTTGGGAAATCCTGCCCGGGGAAGTCAGCTTGCTGTTCCGTACTGGTGGATTCCATGGTAACAATAAGTTCGGTAGGTAAAATCGATCTAAGTCGGATTAAATTCACGATTAATGATGAGCCTCGTAGCTCAATGGTAGAGCATTGGCTGCGCAAAAGCCTCCCCTGCTCTGCGGGTTCGACTCACACCGAGGCCATGCATTTTTCAAAATTGCGTCAAGTGAATTAAGAAAATTTTCAAAAACTTTCGTAGCTATTGGAGTTAGCTCATATAGTTCAGAAATTAGCCTTTTATGGCTCATTCACACAAAAAAGTGTTAAATAGGAAAACGCGGTAAGCCGACTAGTTGGATTTAAGTTCGCAGGAGGGGATGAGGAGAATCATAGTTAGAACTAATAATTTACTTGAAAGCAAATGACCAGTTTTAAAGATTCATATATTTAAAAAATCCTTTTGTTTGTTCAGAACAAAACCTGACGTGCGTGCTAGGGGACAGCAGATGGGTTTAGACATTTGTATCAATATATAAATGTTTTATTGTCTTCATTCGAAGCGGCTACTTCAAAGCTCCGACCAAATGATACAATAGTAAAGAGGTGTCGTTTTTAGGCATAAAATCTGCAAGTGGACAGATCGACGAATGCTTGCATTAACTAGACAAAAGGGTTTTCCCGGAAGATGAAAAGCGGAACGTTTTTGTCCTGAATAATTAGGTGTTATAACACAACGTTAGGAATAATTATCAGGAAGCTTTCGAGAGGCCTTACACATTTGGAAACTTGTTGAGAAAAGCGGGACTTATAAGAAGTTATAAACGACTTAGAGGAATATTTTGCCTACTGTCATCCAATATTTGACATCGTTAACTGCATTTTATTGAGAATCTGAGATAAGGAAAAAGACAGCGTATATTCTTAATTGGATGACTTCAACAGAAGACATAGTAGTATCGTTGGTGAGTAATATAACTCGTCATGGCATAACACGTGAGGTGTAAAAGGATCAAGTGGAGTAATGACTAAGTTGAACAAATCATCCGTAAGAATTCGACATGAGTGCACTGATAATGTCTAGAATGTTAGACGTTAGCTGGGCGCGTTTTCCTTGAAAACAACCGCTGACGGGTAAATAAAGTTAAAAAGACAGCAAAAGAATTTAACGAAAAAGTAAATATCAGGATTGGCAAACACAGACTAAATGAATTTGATCATTTTACTTTGAAGTGGAGGAAAGAAACTCATAAATCTGAAGTATGTTACGTACGTATGAGAGGACGCTACTGTTCTTGACAGCTCAATTTTCGTTTAAATTAATCAGGACAAGTCACTTAAAAGGGAAGGTTCTCAAACTTGGAAGTCCTATTTTCAAACGGTTGACTCTTAAAAAAATTAAAATAAATCTTAGCACACATTCATTCAGAAGTTTTTTTTCCATGACAGAGGCTGCATTAAGATATAACTTCTATGATGCATGCATACTCATAGGACTTGAAACTTTATTCATTCTTTACGCAAGCCATGCTTCTATTGGCAATGAATCATTAACGTATTAAAGCAAAATGTAAATAAATAACTCATTAAATCAATCAAAACTTTTGGTAGCAGTAAATTATTTACCGACATATTTTTCACCCCCACGTGCTTAAACCGTACTATTCTTGAGTTTGATGTTGATATGCTTCAAAAGTACAAATATTTAAGTTTTCAAAACAATAGTCGGCGATCATACGCCTGTTTTTATATAAATTATGATCGGGCCAGCATATTAAGCTAGGAAGGAGATCCAGTAAAACCGGTCAATAATTATATATATTGATTAAATTTTGTCTAAACGAAAAAATCGGGTCTGCACAGAAAAGTAAAAGGAATTATGAATAGTCATGTCGAGGGGCGGGGGCAGAAAATTGCATCAAGTAAACACGACACCTCAACGAAAAACACGTGTGCGAACAAGACCAACTTGCCTAATCCGATCAGGTTTTCTTCCATTAAACGCTACTTCGAACACTATTGTGAGATCGGCTGCTCAAAAGGACGTCTACGAGAATAAATCTGTTGTTTCCATTTACAATGTGATTTTTATGGACAGTTGTGCTTGATTTACAGCATTCAAGAGGAAAGCTACATCGGCTTCTGGGCTGGCCGTAGCAAATACGTTATAAACGTAGCAACCGTAATGTCTAAGTCAGTAAGTTGATTGCTTAGATGAAATTAAGTCAACTTGATCACGAAAAAATCGACGTCTACGAGGTGAGTCCATAATGACATTGTCCCTTTGCGGAAAAGAAAAATCTCTTTTTCAAAGTTCCATTTCACAGAGGCGTAACAAGTTAACTCACAGAATGACGCCCCGATCGAATAGTCTCGTGAACCTTCCTAGCAGCAAGGGCTCGGATATTATTCTTACCTGGTTTAACTGGGTAAGGTAAGGATGGGTTGCCATCTAAGACCACCTCAACGTGCACATACTCCTTCACTAACCCCATAGTAACAAGTTATATTTGTAGCAGGAATTGACGCCTATCTAAAAGAATAAAGAAAGACCTCCAGACGTGGTTGAAAGAAGGCAAAATTAGAAACATGGACACGCTCTTCTCCTACATGTTTTTGATTTTGGGCATTGTTTGAGCCCCAAGGAAGCTTTCCATATGCTTTTAAAGGTTCCATCGAACGATTGTTCCGGTAAAACACGCAAAAACCTCATCTTTTTCTAGTACAAGACAGGGTGTAATAAAGAGTATACAGTCTGGGCAATACAAATGAATGGAAATATGAATAAAACATAAAGTTTATAAAAGTAGATAACCAGGAATAATTATTCAAATAATCTAATGTTTGTCAACAAAAAGCACGCCATAATTAAAATGTGCGATTATGCAAAAATTTGAAAATAACTACATTCAAAAAATAGTTCACTAAAACAAAATCAGGTAACTAAAATAGTAAAGTAAGCTTACTGAACTAAAAATAAGATAAAACGAGAAAAAAAATAGTACAGTAGACGCCACAATTCACGCAACATTTCGATAAAAGCGAAAAATACATACTCTTTCGCTAATCGGTATTGACTCAGGTTGTCATACTGATCATTGTGTAAGCTAATTTGAAGTTTATTCCATCATGATAGGATGCGGGCTTTTTAACGAGCTTCTTTTGGACTACCAACAGCAATAATCTTTTGCAAAACTGGCTGCTTAAGTAGCATGTTTATTATCATTGCTTTTGACTGCCTTTATAAATTCAAATATATTTTATGGAACATATGCACAAAAAATTATTTCTTGTACTTCTTTGATAAAAAATTATGCCTTCTTTAAATTTTATGCTCAGAGAAAGCGTAGCATTTGGTTTAAAATAAAGTTGGTCAATTGCCAAATAATTTTCTAACCTAGTGACTGCTACACTCGAATTCAAAGTTTAAACACTGTGCGCTGTGTACATTCTCTTGAAGGAAAAAGTATATTTTTGCCATCTTTTTGATGAAAAATTCACATAATTGTCATAAAATATTAAAAAAGGTGTGGAACATATTTTACGCAGTATAGTCAGCATTAATAAACTGGTGGATTCGATGTATGATGAATAAACACCTCACAATTGTAAAAAGAGCTCATCGTTAGCAACTTTTTAAAACCGAAAGCTACCCTTTCTTTGAGTATGAAATTTATAGAAGGCATAATTTTCTATCAAACAAGTACAAGAAATATTTCCTTCATGCATGTTTTCCATAAAATATATTTGAATTTATAAAGGTAGTCAAAATCAATGATAAAAAGGCATGCTACTTAAGTAGCCAGTTTTGCAATAGATACTTTTTGCTGGTAGTCAGAAAGAAGCTCAGTAAAAAACCCGCATCCTATCATGATGGAATAAACTTCAGAATAGACTAAACAATAATCAGTATCACAACCTGAGTCAATACCGATTAGCGAAAGAGTATCAATTTTTCACCAATGTCGAAATTTTGCGTGAATTATGGCGTCTACTGTACTAATGAACTGAAAGCCGAACTAACATATGAATAAGTTTAATAATATAAACCCACGCAAAGTTGTCACGCATGTAAATTAAAGATGTGTGCGGTGCTTCACACCTCCGATTTCACTTACTTAACTCCAGAAAAGTAAGGTGGACCTCAGGTATGTTGAGATGGACAACCTCCTAACCACCAATTTTATTCTTTCAGGAATTTCAAGAGACGTGCATTTTAGTAATTGAGTTTCTCTGCGATACGTCAAACATTAATAAAGATTAGGAAAATCTACAGGCATAAACCAACAATATTTTCCAATGAAGCAAAATAAAATGCAAAAAGCAGTTATAAAAGTATATTTCACTGCCTATTTAACTTCCCCATCCATGAAACACCTATAATCACGGTTTCCATAGGACAAAATGCTGGGACTAGAGGTATATGAGGTGCACTACCTAAAATACTGTTGCAGAAATTTCAATCAATGACAAGTTTTGCCAATCCCGTTTCCATATAAATGTACTAGTCTGGGGATAATTTATTGGTAGAAAATGTATAAACACTGAAACTGCCTTTTTAATATTTCCAGGGCCGTTACTTTTGCTTCGGAGGGCTTTGCTTACAAATCAATAAGCGTTCATTCGTTTAATGAAAATCTACAATTATTGTGGCAAAAGCTGCATAAAATGTGAGGGCAAACTGAACACTCTCAGGCATAATCACAATGACTCCCGGCCTGTAGCTAAGACATTGCCAGTTATAAAGGAAGACTATAGTTTACTGGAATCATATTTTGGTTTAGTTTGAAATGTCATTGTAACCCATGAGAGAGGTGTTACCCGCCACCTAGGGCACCAACTAGCACTACCTAACTGATTATTCCTAACTATTGACAAACCCTCCAAAGTGTGTCCATTTCTTTCATTTGTCATTTGTAATTTTTCAAGGGTGGTTGGAGACCAGCTAGCGCTGTCCAGTGAGAGTTGTTATTTAGTTGACGATTTGACATTTGAATAAAGAAAACATTTGGCCTATTACTAATTGAGAGGAAATTCTTAGGTCGTCTTATAAAGCTGATGTGTATGGTAAAAGTGTTTTCTTGGAGTTCACAAAGTAGTCCGTGTTTCAATAATACTGTTTGCTTTACGGCGGAACGTACAAATTTGTCTTTTAAAAATGATTGAGTTCAATTGAAGGATTATGGGCCACTTTTGCACTGAATATGAGAAGTTAAGTGTCGCAGATTATTCACTTATTTACGAACTGATCTCTAACGAAAGTAAAAAGATAAAAATAAAAACAACTTAAGTATATATCAGAAGGCCGGGAAGCGAAACGATGATCCAAACTTCTCAAAGCTCACTTTTTTAGTGACATAGGAACTAAAAAACACCCATCTGGCCTTTTGATTAGACCAGTGCTGGAGACATATTGAGTACATCAATATTCGTAAACCACCTAAACCGAAACAGAATCCAAATTTTCGGCCTGCTATTCAGTTTTGAACTAGTTTACGAAAACATTTTGCCAAATGGGTAAAAAAGAGGAAAATTTTGATGTCGGACAGATAAATGCTGATGCGAAGGGTTACAACACGTCGGCTTCATAAGATGGATCCTATGCAAGTCGCATGGGATGGGTTTTCTTCTATCAATACTGATTGCCGGAAGAAACTAAGGTGTTAGGTTTGACGCTGAATGGGCTGTTTACTTCTTTGTCAGCAAGAATGACTATTTGGTAGATTACTTTTAAAAGACCCTCTGGTCCAGTATCAGAACAGTGGACTGTTGCGGTGAAAAACGGGACCAAGAACCCCTTCCCCAGTGCTGCAAGTGGCACAGAAGGATGCACATGCCCGTGTTCCAGTCCTAATCTTAACAATAATCTGAAGTGTATGAAAACGTTCGCTTTTCAGGTTTTTTGCATGGATAAGGAAGAAAACTTTTCGAGCACTGGATCAATTGGTCTATTGTCCTGAGAAATAAGATATAGGAAACAGTATCCAAAAGAGGGTAATCATGGTGGGCATAGGTCCATAGTCTCTTGCCAGTATGTGATCGAAGGACCGAAAAAGGCCAACCGTATGTAAGAATTGCCAGCGAAGAGGACCCCACGAAAAACAGACCGGACGAGGAGGCAGGATTACCAGGACCCTCTACCGTGATAACAAGGCGCTACACTAATCACTGTTTATGACCCTGAACGACCCCGACTTCACTGAAAATTAATTCGCACCTACCAATATAAAGCCCCCTCCACCATTTTTGCTTGCTGTTTCTCAAGCTTTGACAACCTGATGACATCTGATAGGTGATTGGCCAATGACCACTTTTATAACCCTCCTTTCGGATGCTACTTTTCATCTCTGAAAATGGACTCATTTAAGAGTTAAGACAGCCCAAGACCAAGTGATACGGTGCTCGAAAAGCCTTCTTTTTTATCCAAGGATTCCTAAGCCAAACCTTTTCTTTTAACCCTTATCTATCCCAAATTTACTAAAAGGCCAGCTGTATTACGGAGAGTTACTTTCAGCGTCCTCTTGCGACTGGCAGCGCCTCTTAAGTCGCTACGCTGATGTACTTATTAAAAATTAAAACGCACTCTCGTTGACAAATGACTGACTAAGACTGCATGTAAAACTGGGGCACATATGCTCACCGCCCTTTTTAACTTGCAACAGGGAGGTGCGTGTATATTTTCCATGCGATAGTAAGTTACGGCAACTTTTGCAAACAGGTTGCAGTTTATTGCGTTATGGGAACTCGAGAGTTTCCTTTGAAGTGAGGTTTGGTGGATAGAAGACATATTATCAAAGGTGCATGGAACGTTCTGATTCAAAACATAAAAGTAACGGTAAATATGTAGGGGTTTTACTTAAGTCCTAATACATAAAAGTATAAGAATTATTTTCAACTTGAAAAGGATGAGGCAGGTTTCCCTCTGTGTCGATCGATTTCACTTCGACTACAGAAATGAGTGAGTTGAGGAGCGTTATGCCACCAATCAAGGGGAGCATTCAACCATGCAAAATAATTTATTTCAAAGGAATTAGAAATTTGGAATGGCGAAACTTACTCTTAAAAAGCAAGTTACGAGAAAGTTCTGATATATCTCACAGGAATATGCTCAATTTTGCGGCTAGATAATACTTTAAAAACAAATAATAAACAATTTTTAACGTTAAGGTTAAAAAGGTTAAAGGTGATGAAATTCGTAAAACTATTGAAGGGAAATTGGGCTTGGTTGATCAAAACTCTTTCACGTAGTGTTAAGGCTGACGGCTGCGAACTTGCAAAGCCGGTTTCTTAGGAGAAGAGAGAAGTCTTGGGAAAGCCCGGTTGTTAGGAACAATGTATTGTGTACAAAAGCGTTCGGAGGAAGTTGGCACGTGGTCTGGCATGGCGTTCGACTGTGAGGGCCGTGTGAGAACGCGTCGTCGTCTCAACGACCAATGCGTCTGCCTGCGCCCGCCTCGCTCGGGGCGGAATCTGGAGTGTCCGTCAGCGTGGTAATTGTCACAACTGCCCCAGAGCAGGCTTAGTGTGTGTCAGTCTAAGGACGACGATTGGCCCGGCCAGTCTGGAGTGCATGTGTGCACTCCAGTCGCGTGAGGGCAAAGGACGCACGTCGTATGCGGTCATGGGCTATCGCGCTTGCTCGGGGGCAACCGGACGACCCAGCTTGCCACTGCGAGACCACGTCTGTAGCGTCTCGCATTTGGAGAAGGTGGGCTGTAAAACCGCTTTAGCCCAAAAAAATCAATGAGCTAAGCGCAGTTTAATGAAATTTCGCTTTCAATCCACACCATTACAATAATATCAAATGCATGTGCGTATCTATTTACTCGCCTTGGTTCTCACTCGTACTAGGAAAGTCCTCCCTTGACCTAGAAAGTTAACATGGCATAGCTGATGTCTAAATAGAAAATAAATATGCTTCGCCCTTATGGAACAAAAATATGCTGCGTTTTAAAGTAGATTGTCTAACTCATGAAATGTCCGGGTCGAAATTTAACAGGGTTGTAAAGCAAATATTTGAGGTCGTTGATTTTATTTGTTTAAAAGATTTGATGCACAGAAATCTGTTTTTCACGCCTGATACCTAAATAAAGAACAGGCCAGGACTGGCCAAATCCAAAGCCTCTTGAGATACAGGTAGTTTTCTTCACTATTGAAAGTTACGGATCAATATCTTATGATTGTGAACATTGTACTATAGACAAAAATTGTTATAAGCAGAGTTTTAAAATAAAACATCTTTAAAGAAAGGGAAATTATCTTTTGCGTTCATGAAAATCAGGTGAAGGTAGGTGCGAGAAAGGGCAGTTTTAGGAACAACAATTCGGATTTTGTCTCATGCGAATTTATGCCCAGTTTGAAGTGTATGCATGGTGACTTGGGACACCTGATCTCGGCCCTTTACCCGAATTGTAGGCTCCTGCCCATCGTGCCTTAATAGACACGTTGAATTCAATGCATGGTACACCAACTTCAAGAAAGCTTGAAAAAGGCGTCAACCAATAAGCCATGCTATTGACCAACGATGACAAAGTATTATCGTCTTTTTGGTATGTTTAAAATACTCACTTTTCTGAACAAATTTTCCACACGTACGATGACCATATGGTGTGCCAAGGTCGCAAATTTAGAATAAAGTTTGTCAGCGTTTCTCAACGAACTTCTTCCACCAAATTATTTTTTGGTATGCCGAATTTCCAAGACATACATATTTATATACATGTAATGGTAGCTGGACGCTCACCAATTGATATGGAACTCACTCGTTCACTTGGGTTGTACCTTGAGAATCGCTCTTGAGCCAACAAACAGCCACTCAATGGCTAGCATAGTACGGGCGGAAATAAATTACCAACAAAGACAGGGAGCCTGGAATTGTCATTTCTGGCTTATTAGCCGTCATCAGCCAGCCATGCTCAACCCCAGAGGTAACCACTCCCAAGGTTCGAACCCCCGATCTTGTTTGTTGGAAGTCCACCGCGCCACGGGCTCGTTGCCGAGTCGGTTTTTGTCGAAACCAAACAAGAATATTGAGCCGCATTTTTGCCAACAGTTTTTTCATTTCTAATGAAATTTTGAATAAGTTTGTTATTAGACGTGGAACCTCGCAAAATATAGTTTTTTTGTTTGCTTATTAACCCATCTTTGACCAAAACTCGTTGAACATTGGCCAGCAATTATTAATACAATTTCTGATTGGAAAAAGGCTCCCTGGATGATGTTTCAATTTCAATTTATATACAAATGAATCAAAAAAAAATAGCGGAAATATATAAACGATGATTTGTTGAGGAGGAAATCTGCCCTCATATGCAAAAACTATGCTAAATAAAGGTACCACGTAAAAATGTTGAACTTTCCTGGCTTGCCTATGTCCTTATTAGGTAAGCTACATCATACTAAGAGGCTATACGGTGACTTCTATTCCCACGATCATTTCTAAAGTAATTCAATTTTAACTATAAGAGGGTCGTCTTTCTGTTTTAATTAATTGTCCAAATCGCTCTGTGATTGTAGCTCCAAACTGCCATTGCGTTTAACTATATGGTGTCCAAGGTACATGCTGTCAGCAGCCCACTAAATCTGTGAAAGTGAATTCCTTTAACTTTATAAGGCATACTCTCCCTTTAAAATCACGCATCATTTTATAATATAAAAAGTTAGCTAAGTGCTGAGAAAGTTTAAAAGAGTTTGGGATCACAATGTGTGCTGCTACGGCAGCCATGGTACAGGCGCAGATATCATGCACCTTTTTCTCTATACTTTAGATCCTCAAGATTTATCAAAAGTAAAGTCTTTTACAATCAAGGACCAAGGAATTTCAAGTATACGACCCAGTTAAGATAGCATTTTCCATGAAACGGGAAATCTTATTTTCTACGCTTTCTTAGATAAATTACATGGAAATTTTTACAAAGATAAAAAAATATCGACAACTGCTCGATTTAAGTAATGTGTTTCATGAACGTAGTCTTTGCAGCTTGTTAGGAAGATTTTCATCAAAAATCACAACATTAATTTCAAGGAAGTGGATTAGGAATAGGTTGTGACGTGGTCAGTATTACAACCACAAACAGACAATTAGTGCTGACGAAACTGTTTTGTGTCTGATGTTAGTGTTTCATGTGTTCGATACATACTAAAAATCTCTAGGAAACAGACGCAACTAGGATTGATAGCTGTTGGTTGACACACTTGAACATGACTATAAAAACACTCAGAGTCCATGAGTGGTGGACACAAGTGCAATTTACGCGGCAAGGTCGGTAAGAAATTACGGATTAGGAAGTACGAGTAAGTTTGAAATTTTATGCAGCCATAGTAATCAAAACAAGTTAGAAACATTCTTTACCATCCCCTATCAGACAACAGGAGTTTTTTCCACATCAAAGTGATGCAAGTTAGTGCGAATAAATGTCAAAAATGGTATCTAAAACTAAATGCAATTAAGTAAAATGGTCAAATTTTTATCCACGGCAATTTCATAGAGAAGACTGAGCTCTTCTCTTGACAGCAACATAATGATTATGTAAAACGCAGATAGCGATTACTTTAATCCTGACAAGAGCGCCATAATCTCTTACAAATTAACAGCTCAGAAGATTGGTGGTTAGAACAGCTGCGTAAATGAAAATATGAGGAACTAGCTGCTAACAAATCTGCTGAAAAAATAGCAGCAAAGTACAAAATTTTGACATTTAGCAGAAAAAGCTTTCTGCAAAAAAAGCAGTAGCAGCCAAATTAAAATGATCAGTTATTATACTGGTAAATAGCTAAAATTCGCAGAGTAATCTATTTTGGTTAAAGTAGTTGATTGTATTGTTCACAATTATGTCACGCTGATGAAACAAAACACTCCATGTAGTCTTTGATGAAGCAGCGTTGATTTAAACGTTCTTTTTATAAAGACAGAAGAAGTGTGGTTAAGTTAATATGCTTAAAAAACTGCAGCAAATAAAAAAAGGATATTCAAAGGTTCCCTTTCGTCGACATTTGCTTGTTGCTACGCCCAACTCGATAGAGAGATATTGTGTGCAAAATGAGCGCTCCTATAGCCACAAGTGACGGAGAACTACTCGAAGTACGAATTGTTCGTGACCGAGCGGAATGAAATATCACGAGAAAATCCTCGAAGCACCACTAAGCATGACCGGCATAGTCGCTATAATCTTAAATGCAAATAGTCACGATTGCCCTCCACACATTAGGTTAGTTCCGTTCTTACCATTTGCGGTTTATCTAATATCATAAAACGATAACCATAATTCTTTCATTCCCAAATCCCTTATGGCAGCTTTTGCACTTATAGTACAATCTGTAACAGCAACCTCTTCATAACGTTGCGTATTTTCCCTTTTCTCCACAAAAGAGGCTTGACTCATCAGCCAAAAACACTTTTATAGAATTGCCAATCTGTGATATGCGCGAAAATTCATAAAAACACTTACGAACCAGATAAATATGTTTTGAACGGAAAATCTAACCTGATGCTGTATCGTTATAGCTTAACCAGAAAGGCAATCGTACGTAAATAAGTATGTACTGACAGGTTTGAGTCTGTTTAAGTGTCTTATAAATCACATAAAGAAAATAACTTACTAAACGCATACATATTGGGAGGCGTATATTTTCAGATTTTTGATGCTTCCATATGGCCTGTTTTATACTTTTTAACGGGAGAATAAAAGGCCATGGTCCTAGGCGTTTTCAGAAAATAAATTAAATCATAGATTTTTTGCCTTCATTTTTTATTTAAGAAATTGAGATTTAATCTGAGCTTTTATAAATAAATACAATTTTTCAATTTCATTGAGAGATTTTCTTAAACTTTAGAAGGCGAAAAGATAGGTTATCCGAAAAAAGGATTCTAGCATAAATAATTAAATAGCGTGTTGAATATACTCGGAATCTTAAAAGTTTCCTACTAGAATGAACCCGTTTTTTAAGTTAAATTATAGTTAAGTATAGGAAATTGCAGCTCATGTAATTAGAGCAAGTGAGAGTTTTCTGAAGGCCTCACAAGCAGAATAAGTAAAAGTCTGCAGACATCTTGATTTAACATATAACTATTTTCCATGAGCAGGATTTGTGCAGATTACTGACGCAGAAATTCATCCAAAAGCAGGCATTTCATTGATGTAATAACTTGACACCATATATTACAATAATTTGTATCACAACCAAGCTTAAGAGAAATTTTAGCTCAAAAAGCAGATTTTAAACGATTGAATAGGGTATCAATAATTTTGAAATATACAGTCGGTGATCTATCTTGTTAAATGTTTACAAAAATTTTGAAATGCGCTTTTGATCGGGAAGAATTACTAGAGGGGTTGTTAACTGGATTTTCTTGCGTTACAATCCCCAGGCACGCTCGATACACCAGAATGCCGTATCGTAAGTGCACGTCGTTACTGCCATTAAAGAAACTGAATTAAGTAAAATTACTACTTAAGTAGTAAGCCTTTGTTTCTGTTGGGTGAAGCTATCTTTAGAAACTTAAAAAAATATTATGCATATACTGCGAGCAAAAGTACGTTTTCACGCACTCACTTGATAGTTAATTACCCCCTTCAATATTTAAACTCAAAGTAAGAGCATATGCATGTTTTAAAAACATTCTTTGATCAAACGATTTTTTATGATCGAACAATGCTCATTTAATGAGCAACTTTTTCACATGCATTGCAAATGGTTATGAACACTATATGATATCCTTTAGATGGCATAGAGAAATGCTTGATCTTCCTTTCACCAAAAGCATACACCCTGGATACCCTGGAGGCAAATGCAACGAAAAATGGGGCTTAAAATGACTCGGGGATTTGAAGGCGTTTTTAAAACGAACTGTAAACCATTTTGAGTGTATAAAAGTATGAAGATGTGATCTACAACCAAATAAATAAACGAAAAAAAAACACATTTCTTTAGCTTGCTACAAAATATTTTTGGAACTTCTGCGAACCTTCGATTTGATAGAAAAAATGCGCACTAAGTGAATGAGCATTCGGCCACAAATGAGGTTTTTTAGGCGGATACACATGGGAACATTAAAAAACCGTTAACCTGGCGTAACTGCAAGATAAGCTTCACTAAATTTTCACTTAAGTGCTCGTTCCTATTCAAAATGCAAGTCAGAATTACGGTCAGTATTTCACGAGTGAGATCACTGACTGTATTTTACTACGAATAATAAAATGGAAACATAAGAAACTCAAAATGTTACACGTATATGAACTAAGCATTATCATAGGTTCCTTTGAAATGCCCTATACTCGTAAACTCTATTTTGATTTAGACAGTAAAATGTGAAATGTGCGTGAAGCGTTTCATATCCGTTTTCCCACTGGTTTCATTTTTCTGTTTGCTGGGCACCCCTCTGAGGTTTTAAAAGGTAATTTTATGCAACATTTTATGTTAATCAATAATGGAGCATCTTTTTTCTTCTGTTCTAATGAGAGCCAGCTTCAAACGATTTTATGGGATCAAGAACACATCTTGGGATTAAATTGCGACCTATTTAGCAAAAATAGCAATATATCTTTAGGAAAGAACGTGATTGAGCAACTTCAATGAAAATTGTGTTTCACTATCTCATTTCCATCGCAGTTTCGCTTTTGCTGCCAGACATCACCATATCGTTTTTAAACTAGCTTTTTTAATTTTAGTCGGAATTTCGTAGAAAAAAAATTAAGCTCTTTATTCGATCGACCGACGTCTGGCTTTGTTGTGTTTGTATCTTTATTATACTACATTCGTAAATGACGTAGAGAGCTCTTAAATACCGACATCCGGCCGGAGCAGGATTTCCTTTACATACTACTTCAATGCTTTTTGTGGCACGTCTGATTGGTTCCTTCCAGAGAGACGCCGACATAGAAATAACCTCAGGTATGTCAGTTGACTTGTAGGTTTTGAATTTTTATAAGGTGGAATTTCGGCGCACCTGTTGAGTTTTTATGCAGTATTCGCCGAAGATCACGCAACATGCTGACATGTGCGAAAGATTGATACTCTTTCGCTAATTGGCATTGACTCAACTTGTGATACTGATTATCGTGTAGTCTATTCTAAAGTAATTTCAGTCATGATAGGATGTGGGCTTTTTACCGAGCTTTGTTTTGAGCACTAGCAAAATGAATCTTTTGTAAAAAAAGGCTACTTAAGTAGTATGCCTTTTTATAACTGACCTTGACTGCCTTTATAAGTTCAAGTACGTTTTATGGAAATATGCATGAAAAAATTATTTCTTGCAAATTTTTGATAGCGAATTGAGCCTTCTATAAATTTTATACTCAAAGAAAGGGTAGCTTTCGGTTTTCAAAAAGTTTCTAATGATGAACTTTTTTACAGTTGTGAGGTGTTTTTTCATAAAAAATCCTATCCGTCAATTTATTAATGCTGCATCTGCTGCATAAAATATGTTCCACATCTATTTTAATATTTAATGACATAATTGTGACGTCTTTGTCAAACTGTAGGCAAAAACATACTTTTCCTTAAACAGGATGTACACAGTACGCAGTTTTTAAACCTATAATTCGAGAGAAGCATTCACTAGGTTAGCAAATTATTCAGCAAGTGAGCGGTTTTTTAAACCAAAAGCTATATTGTTTTTGGGTATAAAATTTAAAGAAAGCGCAATTTGCTATCAAAAATGCACAGGGAATAATTTTCTCGTGCAAGTTTTCCATAAAATATATTTCAATTCATAAAGGCAGTCAGATAAATTATGAAAAGGTATGCTACTTAGTAGCCAGTTTTTAAAAAAGATACGTTTTGCTACTGGTTAGAACGTAGCTTGTTAAAAAGTCCACATCCTATCATGACTGAAATGACTTCAGGATAGACTACATGATAGTCCGTAGCACAAACTGGGTCAATGCCGATTAGCGAAACGGTACCAATCTCTTGCATATATCGACATGTTGCGTATGACAGCACCCCGTCCACTTCCCAATTTACTTTCACACACCTTCAGTAAAAGGTCATAAGGTTTTGGAAAATAACGCAAACTGTGGCTACACAGGTAATTATTCATAGCCAAGTCTCATGGGGTTTGACATTTTTCAGTTTTATCCGCTTTCCTCCTTTTGTGGAGGCAGACGTTAAAAGGATATGCTACTAGCAGACAGTGCAGAATGCAGACGGGAGTGAATGCCGAAAGCTCCTCTATCAAGCCTTTTGCTTCTGATTGTAAACCTCTTGCACACATTGCCTAAATTTTATGAAGTAGCAGATGAACTTCCCATCGTCTCCTCCTCTTCTTCTTTAGCAGACAAAAGAGTACAAAAAGGGTCAGGACGAAAGCTGCTTTTTCATCTTTTTCTTATAAATGTCAACTGATTTTAAAATCCAACCAAATCAGCGAATTGACAGAAGCTCGGCGCTTGTGCAGTCATGAAAAGACATCATTGCTGGCCGTTATACTGCGCCTGACATTTAGATGGCAAATGAGGTCAGACCCATAAGGCTGCACCGCGACATAGCTGACATAACAAACGAAAGTGGACAGCAAAGAGCACTCTTTGGGCTTGAATAAACAACCCAAGTTAGTAGCAGTCAAGTGCCTTTCGACATAAAGGGAGATTTCGACGCAAGTGAGAAGTTAAGATGAGCTACATTGAAACAGTATTTTGGAATAAAATGTGCCTCCTCAGATAGAGGGGTAGGAAAAAGAGGACTTAGAAACGTGATAGACAGATCAACGGTGTCGGAATACAAGTCGAACTAACTGAATTCTTTGCATTGTTGGTTGGTCGTGAACTTCGAAGGGGTTTTACGCG
Organism: Ligula intestinalis; assembly: GCA_036362985.1. Classification (NCBI taxonomy): domain Eukaryota; kingdom Metazoa; phylum Platyhelminthes; class Cestoda; order Diphyllobothriidea; family Diphyllobothriidae; genus Ligula; species Ligula intestinalis. Next base: position 68,431,886 of record JAYGXS010000003.1, on the reverse strand, counting down.
TAGTGTCAACGTAACTGTTGAAAGGTTTGCTGACATTTCAAAGTAACTGATAGCATCGTTGTTTGCAGCTGATTGTTGGGGCTTTTGTCAATGAAAGATATGGGTACACTACAGTGTAGTGCTTAGAGCCTACTGGGCAGTGCAATACGGTCGAAGGAGAAAAAAAATGAAAAGAAGAATTTGACGTGACACACTACAGAAAACTAAGAATGCAATTTCTCGAGAAGGCTGCAAGTAAACTTGAAAACGGCACTCAACAACATCCAACTGACAAACTGGCTCAGCTTCCATACCTGGTTTGATTTCATTCTCATTGTATTGACTGATATGTATAACTTAATGAACATATTTAAAGGGTCCATTATGCTCATGAAAGGCCACCTTGCAAAAACAGGAAAAGTTAAAAGCCTAGTCAACAAATAAACCCATAAGCAACTTCTTAACATGCATGCATGACTAGGCGTCATGAAAGCAAATATGTGAGCTCCGAGTGCTTGTTGCAAAGAAGATGAAGGTACGATCACTGGGACAGCGCTTTTGTTAGTCTTAACTTTCGACTTCGTACAAGAGGCCATCACCGGAGACAATGAAAGTGCAGCAAAAAGGAACCAACTTTTGTAGTTCAGCCAGGAGAAAGGATGTGCGAAGGAAGGGGGGGGGGCGGTGGGGGGCGAGAAATTTGTGGCAAGGTCGGGCCCAGACCATCTCATGGCGTTGTCACGGCGAGCGTCCTTGGCTGGGAACTGGGGTGCGCGAACGACAGGTGTGATAACAGGGTGGGTGGGGGTGGGGAGGGTTATAAAAACATGCCTGTTGATGAAGTTGAAGTCAGATACCGAGACCTCTAGTATTTCTCGACCTTGTCTTAGTAACGGCTCGCGTCATTACCTGGGAAGTTAAATTCATGACCTTCTTCCAGGGCATGTGTGCGTGTAGCGATCTGAGACAGTGGGTTGCCTCTCTGCGCTACCCGTTTGTGTTCCATTATGCTCCAGCTAGGTTGTTGTCCGGTGTATAAGGACGAAACCGGTCGTGACATGGTATTTACTAAAGGAAAAGTGATTGCTCATCTGTGCCCAGTCGGTGCCTTATCTGCACGTTTCGAGAACGCATGATAGCTGTCGGAGGATAGGCCATACCCACACCGAACTGTGTCGCAGTACGTTCCGTTGCTTCTACCACCATATTTATATACGACAGAGTGGGCTTAAGTGTTGGTTTTTACCTCCGGAATTGTGCTCTAATGCAGCATGGTTTATGCACCATTAGGTGGTTGCTATGGTAGGTTAGCAACTAAGCACAAGAATAGGCTCTCAGTTACCGCATCGAAGGCTGCTGCAATGCTATTCAAAAGTAGATGAAAGTTATCAAAAGAGCGTCAGATTAGAAGATGAGAAGGAAATCACTGGAACAAGAGTTGCTATTTTCCTGACGTTTCGGATTCCATTGCATCCACTTCTTCTGAACTGGTTCCTGAAAGTCGCATATTCTCCACTATTGGCAGTGTCCGATTAGTGGCATCTATCAAACGTGCTTAAGCAATTTACTTGACGATAATAATCTTTCACAAGTGAGCTGGATTTAAAAAAATTAGTTTATATATCTTCGCAACAAGACATAGCAGTAGACAACGGACTTTTGAGGCTATTCTTTTCTACTTTAAATGTCAAAAAATAATGCGCAATTTATCCCCACGAAAGGCTACAAGAAAAAATCGAGCGGAAATGGTTCGAGAGAAAGTTAACTAATCGTCGAACGGTTAATGAAAAAATCGCTGTTAATTTAAATAGCGCTGGAGTTTGAAAAATATCAGAAATCTGGGTTGCAGCCTAGTTATCTTGTGCTAAGCAGAAACCTCGCAGAATTGAGTTCCCAGTGTTTGCACGAGTAAAGAAGAAAACTGATCGAGTACCGGAAATATTGTTTATTGTTCTAAGCTTTCGAACTCGTACAGGAACCAGTAATCGGAAGGAGGAGCAAGAGGAAAATGCTACGCATATAGGGCTACAGGCAAATCACTGATCATTGATGAAAGTCCTCAGGTGACTACACAGGGCTCTGTATGCGGGCGCCAGATCGAAACATCAATTGATCGAGTTTGCTTTCGAAAGCCAGGCTTCCACACATTTTCTGCTCGCCTTGTTTCCGGCGCGGATGATTATCTGAGTGCCTGTGTAAGAGTCTGCCCCCCCAGTGCTGCCATGATCACTCATTCTGCCTGCTCTGTCAACGTGGCCAGTCAATCGTTTTTTTCGCATCGCTTATTAGTGGTTCACACTGGATTCGCCTAGCCACTTATGATGACTGATCCACTAAGCGTGAATTGGCAGTCAAACGATTTTTGCGTACCGCTGATTACTGGTATGCGCCGGATTTGTGGTCAGTACTGGCAGTAACACACGTCATCACTGAGGCCTGGTGAACGGACGCAGCAAGCAAATGGCTCCCCAATCAGATTGTACAATTCCTTCTTGCTATAGTAAAGCAGTTGTCCCATCAACTCTGTGTTGCCTGGTTAGATGTGGGGATGCCTTCCGTGGTTGATGCTATAACTTGCGATACGTGCACACTTAAACTGATAGTCCAATTTTTAGGTGTGAAAAGCTTCTTGCTGCAATTCTTCGTCATGTCACACAGTTGGCCTATGTTAACATACCACGCCTGTCCAACTTTGAAGTTGTGCTGATGACACTATTCGCTTACCGCATTGGGCAATTAATCAGGAAATCTAGGACGCTGCTAGTTATTCAGCAGGGTCTACATGCATCGGCGCTCTGGTCACGCTTACTGCAGCATTAAAACATAAATTACCTAGAATTATACGGGATGACAAGAGGCATGTACTGAAAAACGTTTAGGTAATTTATGGCAGAAATTTTAACCCCTTTTGGCGACACATTTAGTATGATGAAAAAACGGGGGAAAAATAAACTAACATGGAGGAGAAGCACATTCTAAAAAGTGGATTTATGGTCTCGCAATAGAAAAAAATGTAATAAAGTGAAATACTTCTGAGAAATCACCCTAGGAAATAGCTCTACCAGCCTGGACTAAATAATCTAACTAAAATTGGGAATTATACTAGATTTATAATATTCAATAAGTATCTATTGTCAGAAGTGTCTAAATGCACCTTATATTTCTAGTGGGAAAGCAAAAAGTCGTCAGCAGGTGACAACAGTGTGCACCTTTGATTGTGCAGCTGAGATGAGATTCTTATCATTGACTGCGTCGACTTATCTACCGTTATATTGTGCTCTTTTGCGTTTTCGAAAATGCAACTTGTATCTAGAAGCCTTCGTCGGAATTAAATTTAGAGTGCAGTTGTGATTTCATGCAAAATCGTGGTTAAACTTGGACTAAGCGTAATGTGTGACCATGCTATTTTGATTTATTAATTAAATTTAGTCCTGAGAAAGCATTTTAATAAGAAAAACTGCTTGGTAATTCAGTATATTTAAGGGCAATAGGCATTAATTTTGGCAAAATTGGAGGCAGCCTTCTATCGAAAAAGTGACGTATGCTATGAAGTATGACAGAACCAAAATCATATTGGTAGGCATTGTGCTATGAGAGAGTACAGTATGATGAAAACAAATTTAAAGTATGGCCCTTCCAAGAGTAAAATCTATTTTTAATTTAATGAAAATTAGATGAAGCTAAGCTAAAGGAATCGAATTTTTTTCATAAACAGGGAAAGATTTCAGTTTCAAAAATAAATTTTTGCCTATGCTCCAAGTTTTTTGCCACAAAAAACAATATAAACTATTTGAGACGGTAAACATAGCTGCATTTATTATCGCGAGGATGAAAGTAAAAGCAAATTTCATTAAATCCGTAGTGCGTGTAAATCTGCTTTTTGTGCAACGTATTTTCTCTTAAGCGTAATTGAGAAACGGGGCAGACAGTAGATTAATAATTGTTGCATAACTAATTTTATATTTGTGCACTCATTTTGCCTTCGCGAGCTAAGAATGGGCCTGAAAATTATAAATGTTCGTGAAAAATATTTCAATATAAAGGGGAAAATTAGTGTTTTTATGTCTATTAAAAGTATATAATATATTTTTACGCTACTAAAAAAATGGCACAATTCGCTATTTTCATTTTGACTACCTTTAAAGAGTTAAAATGCACAGATATGCGTTAGCTTGATATTTAATTAAAGTGCTTTTTAAAGCAGTAAACGTTTCTGGAATGTTTGTTTTTAAAAATTTTCGGAATTAAAAAATCAAACTATTGGTGCAGACGTTCTTTTGCTGGACAATGTGTTTCTGGGTAGTTTATAAATATAGCTCACACGGCCATCATCACAAGAACTCATGTCTAAAAGGTTATGTTCTTGTTAAATGCTTTTGGGGGTTTGTTATAAACGTCAAGCGATTCTGCATTTATTAAATAAAGTTTGAAAACCCTGAAAATGGTCGAAAATTTGCCGGAATTCAAAGGAATATCCTAAACTTATTGTAATTAAATAACAAAAATATGTATAAACAAAGTGAACTAGAGAAACGTTAATTAGGTACAAAGAAAACGGTATGGATTGGCAATCAGCTGACGATTATATTTAAATTTATTTATCTAATTTATAGCAGTTTTTCATGTTTGCGGAAATTGAGTAGTATTAACAAGGTTAATTTTTCTTAAAAAACAATGATTGCTTTTTATTTTTCTTTTTATTACCAAATTTGTCTTATATTTTTCATAACTATTTAAAAGTTTTCGTGCAAACATTAATGCCAGTTTGCGAGTGAGTATCAACTTTTGGCAGATTTCGTCATTTTGCATGACTTTTCGCCCGCACTGTACCTAATTACCAAAACTCACAAAGGATGTTCAGGACTCATTGCGGAACATCACTCTCACTCGCACAGCCAAATTCACTTCCATGTGGGACGAAGAATAAGCTAATGATCGCCCGAACATCAAGCTTACACAGGTCTTTGACAGGAAAGCACTTAGATTACCTTAAGCGATCAACACATTCAAGACCAATACGATGTATTAACTCTAATTTCGATCTTAATTTGAGACAAACTGTGGCCTTCAAGTGCCTTTTTTATTGAGGTTCCGGTAAAGCCACAACGGGAGCGACTGCTATTTTTTTCTGAATATTGAGGTCATCAAGGAAAGAAAACAGTCGTAGCCTGAACGGAACACACAACTTAAAAGAAAGCAAACTGACGGGAGGCCGTCCGGAATAGCACAATAGTCTCCCTAAAGGTAAAGAGCTTTAAGGTGTTTGTCAAAAACCTCAATTTTGTGCTATCCTGACCAGCCCGGAACATTAAGTCTCTTAAATTCTCTTTCAAAATAAAGTTTGAAGGGCCCACATGTAAGCATATGGTCTGGTTTTGAGTCCACCACTCACCGAAGTGAAGTGCCTGGAATTTAGCGGCCTCTTTAACCCAACGAAAGATACTAGTATTAATCTCCCTGCCCTCTTGGGAACACTTAATCAAATGAGCAGTGTCCCGGCCATCGATGGCAGAACGCTTGGCGTGCTGCCGAGCTGATCAATTTTCTCATCGTACGAGAGTTTGTACGGTGACGTGGCTTGGGTGTTAAGACACCATTCAGATAAGAAAATATTTTTAGATTGTTTGGGAGTGAATGTCTCCTAATTAAAACGGCGGTCCGGTAGAAAGCCGCCCAGGCATTACTGATAATATAAAACCATACTTTATCATCATTTTTCGACGGTTATTAACCGATTCGGCAGTGTTTGAATGATAGCGTTCTCACGAACAAGATATTACAAAACCTAGGCGAGAACAGCAGTACGACAAACCAGTAGGTGGATAAAGTTACCATTCAAAATACCCAACAACCTGACTGTCGAACACGCAAGTGCCACGCGGTTTGACACATCACGATAAAACAAACAGTACAGTAGAGGGAACGCGAAGAAGTTTTCAAAGGTCAATTAGTCTGATATCTTGGTGCAGTATCCCCTCCGAGACCGGAATATGCATAAGTCCAGAAGAAATGCGCAAGTAAACGACCAGGGCAGTGAACTTGACGCCCACTGCGAGTGACATAAGCAGAAGATACAGTTGGAGAGGGTTAAGTGCGTACTGCGGTGGAGGAAATCGTGGCTGCCATTGGATACCGTCGACAGGTAGGGAGAGGAGGTACGCGGGACGATGAGATAAAGGGAAGGGGAGGAGAAGGGGAAGAGAGTAGGGAAGGCAAAGTCACGCGAGATGGAGGAACATGGTGTACGAGATTAGCAAAATTTTATTCCTGCGGCAGGTCTGTCGGCTCCACTGTGCCAGCAGCTTCCAGCCGCTCAATGATGGATGCTCACGTCCTCCTTATCAACGTGAAGCATCTGACAGGTATTGATTTTACGTGGGAGCACGCGGCAAGATCCTTCGTGCGGTGATTCAAGCGGCTTGTGCACCCAATCATCTCGAAGGAACACATGGGCGCGGGTGATCAAACTTTTTTTCTGCATAAGATGTGGTCATCAGATTTCGGAGTAGAACGGGGGAAAGCGAGCGCATGAATTGCCACAAACGGTGCACAAAATCATCACGGGTCTTTTTTGTCACCAAGAGAGACTGGGGTAAGTAGCTCGCCTGGCAGTCAAAATGTAGTGCCGAAAAAGAATTTGGCCGCATTGCAGTCAAAATCCGACTTCACTGCCGCGCGAATGCCGAGGAGTGCGAGGGACAGGCTGTTAGAGCAGTTTTTTTGAGTATCCGCAGCACTTAGGGCAGCCTTGAGCCATACTATTGGCAAATGGGTGGTAGGCTGTCGTCCGAATGCGCGTGCAACCGAGAAGCTTGGGAAGGATTTTGAAAAGAGCAGGCTCAAACTGGGCACCTTGCTCAGCACCCATCAGGTGAGAGGCAAGTATGATCCTCACCCCTTCTCCGTGTGGCTCCCTTGTTGCATGTGTGATCCGAGCCTGTGACTAGCACAATGCGGAAGAAGAAGAGAATCATGCTTTATTTAAGATTAAACATCAGAAATTTTCAGCGAAAGAAAACAAGGACTTACAATTTGTGCACCATTACTGGTTTACAAAGACAGCCACTCCACCACTTCTGCTGCTCGATAAGGATTTTCTGTCCGATCGAAAACACACAAATTGCGTTGGAGTGATGAGTTCCGACTCAATATCACTATTGAGCCAAGTCTCTTGCAGGCAGATAACTGCAGACTTCCCGTGTTCTCTTTTCAGCATAAGTGTCAATAACTCGATTTCTTGGTAAACAGGGATCTGAAATTTGTCGACATGAATCCTGGAAGTGTCATTGCATTTAGAGGCTTACGTTTGTTTCCTTACTGCCAACCTGATCTGTACTTATTCCGTGTGGTCATCCTACGGAGAATTCTCGATGTTGGTGAATTGCAAATTCGGCAGCTTGAAAGTATCTGACACACATTGCCATTATGGAATGTTGTAGGTAAATAAACTTGTTTTAGTGCGTTCAAAAAGGTAGCAGTGTATTGTAGATATGACCTCATGATCATAAATGCAGGCAAAAAAGCAGAGAAATAGAGAAGATGGTATAGGATAACAAATTCCCACGTGAATGGAGGGCAAAATAATGGGTGGCTCAAATTCGAAAGCCGCGCCAGGTGCATAGCCACGTGGCATAGGGGGTTGTCATCGAACACTTACACTATGACCTCGCAGTTAGTTCAATTTGTGCTTGTTTGGATTGGCTAAGTAGTGATCTGAGAGTCATGCTGTATTTACTTCCGCCCTAACATGAGCTCAGGGCGCTCTCACAAATGTGAGCCGCTCAACTTGTCGGATGTGAAATCTTGGTGCTTGTGTCTTGGGGTGCTGTAACGGTGACAGCTGTGGTGTCACGCCTCACGGTGTCTGCAAGTCTCTGTCAGTTCGTGTGCAATTCTCTGTGTGGGCCGAGAAAGCTGCTTATAAGTGATTATCAAGCGAGTTCAAGTGTTACAGGATTGGTGCGTTGAAATAAGGTCACCTGCTGAGTGGCCACAGGGTGACACCTGAGGAACTGCGACTAGCTGGGCACACGCCTGGGTTTGCGTGCGTGTGTGCACGTGTGGGTGAGTGAATATCTGGTCCAGCGGTCTAAGGTCATCTCATGGGGACAGGTCACTAGCGAAGACACCAGACCCTGAGGCCACTTCCACTGAACAATGAACCCTTGTTGGCAGTTCTCAGAAGGTGGTAACCAATGAAAACATATGACCTTGAGGCAGTCCGCACTGACAAAGGAATCATTTTCGGCGGTCGGCCAGGGCACGACGCTTCAAAGCAGCCTGCAAGGTTATGCTGGCATTTGGTTAGTTTGAGCTCCTAACACGGGAGACCAGTCCGTGCAAGTGCGGACGTAGACAATAGATATTCACTTCAGCTAGAACAGGTTTGAAAAACTCGGTGACCTCAGTTAAATTCAGACTCATGACAACAAGGAAAGGCCTTAGTACAGCCGAAGTTCTAGTCATCTAAGTTACAAGACCGCAGCAAGAGCTGTGATTTGAACCATTAGATATATCAGTAGCCATATCCATTCTCCGCAGCATATCCCACTGCCTAGCTCGGACAGTGGCTGGGGCCTATGAATGGGAACAGAAGGCAAGGTGGCCAGCTCAGCGCATTTCTTTCCTAACTATAAACAATTCGATGCGCTTGAAGTTATCATAGTGCGCCAAGAGCCGTAGCGTGGAAGGTTGCCAACTGACGGAATGACTCCTTGCGCAGTCGAGTGCCGAGTGGCCGGCTGGCAGACTGCAAGTCAGGCTGTAATGGGTCCCCCTTAATATGACCTTTATGGCCTTCCTGGTGCGTTGGATCCGAACCAGATGTGATGGCATGCTTGGGGGGGGGGGCGCCAGTCGCGTCAACCACCTCCGACCTTCCCCGCGTCTGGTATTCTTGTCTTGGTCATGACACTGGCCCTAGGCGAGGTTGAGGAATAGAGTGCGTTAGATTTAGTTCAAGTCTACTCTCATTAGAAAGGCATTTAGGCGCACGTCTGTCCCTCTGTGCCACTTGCAGTGGTGCAAACAGAGGACCTCGTCGTATACAATGGTTGAACTGTAGATCAGGCAGCATGATCTCAAGATATGCTAGTAATCTTATGGTGGTGGTTTTTGAAATAATACTTTTTCGGTGGCCAGAGAAAACTACAAAAGATGACCTGACTCATGCAATATTGGGATAGAAATATGAGTGAACAGTTTGGTCTTATTATTTTGATACGTCGGGCAAATTTGAGGCTAAGAACAGCTTTTACTTAGGCCACCTGCATGTTCAATGTGGGGTACTGAAAGGAAGCAGAGAGGATTTAAACAAAATGAGAGGATGGGGGGCTGTTCAAGATATTTCCCATGCTATTTAATATAACAGGACAAAAACTTTTGATTTTATGCAGTACGCTAGAAAAAATAACCAGTATACAGTACGGCAAGGCGTTAATGCAAAGTTATCATCGAAATTGGACTTGGCAGTTTAGCATAAACTGCGTTATGTTATTTTGATTTAATGATTGAATTTAATCCTGAGAAGCATATGGTAAGGAAAACTACCTATTTAGTACATTGTGTTTAAGGGCAATATTAATTAATTTTGACGAAATCGGAGGCAGCCTCATATTAAACAAATTTTCGATACAATTTAAGGGGACAAAACTCAACCATTACTTTCTGTGCCTCGGGCTATGAGAGAAGTTAAAGACATGTAGGATAAATTTAAAGGTATCGCTTACAGAATCCAAAAAAATTAGTTTGAAGTTGATCAAATGCAGGTGAATGCAAGTTTTACTAATCAAACTTATTTTCCGAAACAAGGAACAATTACAGTTTTAAAAATATTTAAATTTATTGGTCTACGTTACAGCAATTTTTAGACGACTGTGGAACTTAAGTAGTGTTACGAAAGTTTTATTTTCCTTTAAAACTCTGAGTACCTTTGTATTTCTATCAAGTGTCAACTTTGCTAAGGTTATTCATTATTATTTCAAAGTTTTCGCCCATGATTTAATGCCCGTTTACGAATGATTATCAATCTATCGCAAATTTTTGCATTTTGCGTGACTTTCCCGCCGTACTGGAAGCAAGAAATGTTCGAAAAATGTTCCATTTGAAACTGAGCAACCTGACCATAGGTCAAAAAACTTGGATCAAAGCAAGTGTGAGGAATCGAATTGTTTTTCTGAAACAAAGAACGGATTGAAGTTGAAATTATTTTGCCAAATTCTACAGCTTTTGGCAAAATACGCAATAATAAGATTGTCTAACTATACTCTGTTTTACAACACTGGGGTTTCGGGACCGTTTAGAAAATAATATATTTACCATGGAGATGTACGCTGAAAAAATCTTCATTATAGTTGAAGCACTTGGCAAAATAACTTTTTTGCATAATTCAGAAATAGAACTGCCAGAAGACTTAGTGTTTTTTGCTTAATCGTCGCATAGATTTGGCCACTGCTTGCTGGTTTTGTAATATTAGGTGAAGGCTTAAAAATAACCATATCTGGTGTAAGACACTCGAATATAACAGAAAAGTGAGATTTCATTTTCAGTAGAGACCGGTCGAAGTTTCCAAATTTGAGTTCAACTTTTCCTTGAAGAAGATAACTTCCGCAGACATTCATCGTCTGAATATCTTGGTAGTTCGGTTTTTAAGAGGGTAACTTATCATACAATTGTTAAATGGATCTAAGGCATATTCATTACCGAATCTTGTTGTGGACATTCATTTTCCTCAGCAATGAATTCTCATGGCTGGGTGACTATAGAGGTATGGTCCAAATCGCGGTCTTCAAAAGAAACATCATTCAGAGACTCATTTTTCTAGTAAATTCTCGAAACAAATTTCATATTTTTAAGTTTTTGATCAACAAATCGAATAGAATCTTAATTTGTAAAAAAACATTAAAACACGAAAATCATATAGCATTCGCTGAAATTTAAAAGTCAATCTGACAAAACACAAACAGTTATTAGAACGGTTGGTTAAATAAAGGTTCTTATACTATAAAATGTATTTTTTGCAAGTTGAATTGACAGTTCCATTTAAATGTATTGGTCAGAGTTACAGCGATTTTTTGTGTTTTGGAATTTGAGCTCTTTTTGAAAAGTTGGTGCTTTTTAACAAACTTATAACATTTTTAACAGTTCCTTCAAAGTTTAAGTTCACTTTAGATAGTTTATTATTATTTATTGGGTCAGTGGTAGAGCTTTGCGCTGCCTGGCCAAAGTCACAGGTTCCAATCCCGCATGATCCGCAGGTGGGATTGGGCATGACTGGCTGATAATGGCTAATTAGCCAGAAATGGCCATTGTGCTCTCCCTTGACTTTGTCAACTATGCTCTACCCTACCCTACTATTCGCTATGCAACTGTTTGCACGGGCAAAACCGGAACGTGCCTGTTCCATCACTAGATCAGCGAACATAATATGTTCGACATTATTTTTCATATTAAACATTTCTCTGTGCTATAAGGCAGGGATGTGTTAATTAAGTTAGAAGTTGCATCCACAAATGCAGACACAGTATAGTCTATAGATAGACATTCGACGGTTTTAAAAATCCAATGATTAAAACTTTCTTAAAAATTGAACGATACAGGTTCTTAAGGTAGGACCTTTAAAGAAAATGTCATCTACTAAAAATTGAGAACAAGAAAGAATATTTGCGTAAATTGTTTTTCTAGAAAATATATTCGAATGTTTAAGGGCATCGAAAATTAATGAGTAAAAAACACACTGTTAAAGTATTCATGTTTTAAGAAATGTGGTTTTTTCAGGTAGTGAAACAGGAACATTTTAAAAATCCTGCATTTACAAAAGACAGAGGTGTGTATAAATTATACTACATGTTGATAAACATGAAAACCCTAGTTGTGTAATCTTTTATAACGAAAGCATGATTCAGAATTTCGGTTGACATTTTATGAGAGAGCGAACCTCCTGCACGGCACTCAGACCACCAAGGAAAAGCAATGCTGCTGGCAAGGAAGCAAGTGCTATTCTTAGAGAACTTTCAGGAGGACAGAAAGGCCTCTTTTCAATTATAACAGGAAGCAATATCGAAGTGGGAGGTTTACTTACACAAAGATTGAGCACGAATATTATCGAGTATAGTCGAATAAGAGGTCCAGATAATGGTGGCTACTTTCATGGGCTGATTTATCACAAAGCGTTTTGGAACGAAAAAAGTGTTTAGTTTTTAACTAGGGTGACGTGCCAGAAAGGATTTTGAGTCTACGAAGCCTTAGATAAAAATTTATGTGCCTGCACAATAATTTCGTATTTAAAATAAAAAAACTCCATTTTGCTACATATCTCATGAATTGTTACCCAAAATACTGAAATATCAGACAAATAATAAATCCCTCCTGGTAATTGCTCTTCATTTTTCTGACTTAAAGCCTGGGAGTCATATTACTATTAAGGATGAAACGTCTTTTTAATTATAAAGGAGTACTCAAGCGTGGTTGCAACATTAATCTTCGTGCAATTTACTTTAAACCTGTTTCAGTTGCAAAAGAATGGCATCTCTAGAAAGCAGTAATTTTATGCCATCTGCAACAGCCACATTTCGTAAATTTGAATACAGGAGTAATCTGACTTTTTAAAAATATATTTTATGACTGTGCAAATTGAAATTTATATCGCAGATACCATGCACTAAAACATTACAATCATTTTGCAGCAAGTTCGGCCATCTAAAAATATGTTATTTGAAGAAAAAAAGCCTTAAATTAAAATTTTTTTCAAATATCCAAATAATTCTGAATCCTTACTGCCGTTATATCGCTGTTTAAGTTCGCCAGTTCACGGGCTATACATGTTCCACGAAAAATAAGCAATATACTCCTCTGTATTATCACGAAAATTGTATTTATTGTTCAGAAATATTATTGCATATTTAGATACTATTATAGAGCTTTCGAATTTTGTTAGAAATCTTGTCTAGCAAATGAGCTAAAAAACTACACTTTGTACAATTTTTCTGTTTTCATTAGAAAAAACTTCTATGGAGGCGAAAAATATCCAATAAAATTCTGTCGCTTACGCTGCCAATTGCTGCTGGTGGAAGTGGCTGTTAAGAAACATGAAAACACCGGCATTCTGGCTGAATTTATTTGAGATTATGGTGCATTATAATCACTAGGCCAACCGCAATGAACTAGTACTTCCTATCTAAAAGCCTTCTTCATAATGTCGGCTTAGGTTCCATAGGTCAAGCAAACAACAGAGGTTATTTTGTATAAGCCTGCAATGCTAATGAATAATTTTTCTTTCGCTTAAAATGAAGGAGATTTTTAATGTTCCTGAGACAAATGCAAAGCAATATCATACTTTTCAGTGCAACACACTATCAGCTACATCTCTCTTTTCATGAATCATTTTGAGCAAAGAAGCTCTTTTAATTAGTTAAACTTTCACCTACATTGTTTGGAAAAATGTATTCTTCTCTAAATGTAACTTGCCTAAACACATCCAACTCACACTCGTTCTAATAACAGTTCTCATCTAAATGTCTTTCAGCACAGCTCTCCCCACATTTTTTGAAAATACCACATTTCGTTGGCGGTCTTCGGGATATTCATTAGCAATGGATTTGAACAATGAGCTATTGTACAATCACTTCATTAATCAGAATTTTGACTAAATTTTGACTCCTGAATATTGACAAGAATAACATATTTTTCTTTGGGGAGACAAAGTTTTGCTGTCCCAGTGGAATCAAAACTTGCCTTGGGACACATTTTGCATAGTTAAAGTAATATTCCCTCAATATATATTAGAATAAAATATAAAACTCAATAACTTGAACTATTAAGGGAAAAATACGCTCATATATGGTCTTTGGAATGTTTACACATTCAACGCATTTTCATTAGGGCCTGTCAAACTAAGTGCCATTTACTTGAGTGAAATGAATAAATATGCAATAAAAATTTCCCAGTATTGTAGGCGTTTTAACAGCTCGAGGAGTAAAATATCACTTTTTATGCATCCAGTTGTGGAGACTGACTCTCATTTTCAGAACTATTCCCAGATCAACACGGCACATTGATAGTTCTAATGGTACATACCTCCCATATTTCAACTCCACTCCTCGTGATGGTCCATTATTTTGAATGCTACTGAGAGCTTTATTCTTCCCTATAAAACATAAAAAAGATTTGGTTTTAACGGCGTAGTATGTAGTTCGTATTTTGTACTTTCTTCCTATAGGTAAGCCAAAGTGGGACGCTCCTGCCTGTCAGACTGTTTTGGAGCTACTTATGCCATCAAAATGCCATTCTATTTTAGCTGTCATACAAGAATCTTGGGTGCTATTTTACTTAAAATATGCATTCAGTACAGAGAGCGGAGGTGGTCAGAACTTCGTCGCAGTCCAATTTCTCCTTGCGCTGCGAATACTGTTTTCGCGATAATTTGCTAAAAAGTCTTTGTTGATTGTTCCATCGAGTTGAAAAACTGGCTCAAGATGACCAAGACCGAGTTTTCCGAGAATGCCCCGTGTTGTTATGAAAGAAGATGATGCATTTTGTATACTTTGTCAACTTTCTTTGGGAACAAAAGATACCGATACAATCCAAAAATCGTCCCTAGTGAGGGTGCTAGTGAACTTCAGACACATATGAATAGGTTAAAAGCTTCGTGCAAAATACTTGCGCAAGGAAGTGCTCCAGCTGCGAACAGATTTAGATTTTTTCAATTCATTTTGTGTCTCCTTATACAACAAGGTACTTTTCAAAATATCCGTTCTGAAGGGTTTAAATGCAATCTTACTTACCAAAAATTCGCAAATATATCACTGAGTGAAGTACACTGTAGAAAAAATAAACAGTCTGCAAATTTTGTCTGCAGGGAAGACGGTAGAACCATTGAGGTTCATATGCCCCTCTAATGTAGAGGCACTAGAACAAGGCTTGACACTCGTGTGAACTTTTGACGCTTCCTGCTTAAGCAGGTTCGCGATAAGCTAGTAAAGGAAAAAAAATCGTGCACCATTTAATTTAAATAGACGCGGACATTCTGGAAGGGTACACAGTGAAAATCTTGGTGATTAGTGGTTCGGTCGGTCTTCAGAATTCAAAATATATTCTGGTGTCCGCTTTGTCTAAATTACATATTTTGCTATACAAACTAATTTTCATTACTGCTATGCAAGCCTTGCTTATATCAGGGTCCAGAAGCACTTTCTAATTAACACGAATGCGTTTCAAACAGGCTAGTTTAAGTTGTAATTTAAAAAAAGATTAAATAACCATTTTATGGGAAATAAGGCATTATTTACTCTGCCCCAAACTGATCTCTTCCGTTTTACTACCCCACCAGATAGCAAATAAAAAGAGCATTTAAATTCCGTTTATGGGGTAGGTTATTGACTAAGTAAATTTGGAAGCTAAGGTTTTTCCTGCATGGCATGCCATACATTCAAGTCATAAGAAAATTGTCTATTATTCCAGGGCTTCAAGTAAATATAAACACAAAACTACTGGTGGTAAAGTATCTATACTGGTATTGTCTCCAGTCAAATAGCTTGCAGGCAACGCAGCTGCAAAGGTATATCACATATTAGCGCCCTATTCCTGTATGAAATGCAGATACCCGCATTTTTGAAATATTTCTTAAAACTTGTAATGATATCCACACACAAAAAGCACAATCTTTTAGGCGGGACGAAACTAACAGGCATTCAGTCCTATGTCCTGTTTGTATTTAAGGTAAAATTTAATGAATAGAAGGTAAAAAGCGTTAATTTTGAACAAAGTCAACCACATAGCCCGGTGCACATGCTTAATATCCCAAAAAAACTATTTCAATAAAGACCAAGTGGATTAAATAAAGAACTTTATTTTAACTTAGGATTAGGGGCAACCAAATGGAGTCCAAGGGTGTAGTTGTGTGCAAAGTTTTGGTCTACTTAGCACTGGAAAAGAAGCAAAGAGTATAAATCGGTTGTTTTCGAAATGACTTGAGCTTAAACTGCAGGATAACCGATATTACATTTCTACTTACTACTGTTTTTTGAGCGATCGTCAGAAATTGACCAATTTTGGAATGTTGCATGAAATGCCCGTTATCCTGAATAATTACAGCAAGTACCCCTGTACGAATAACTCCGTATCTCATGCTAGATTCGAGTACAAATCAGAAGGTCTTGGCGAATAATATTCAGGTCCCACTGACCAAGTTAACTTCTTTGATTCTTTTGACACCTCCTTTTGCCTTGCAGCCCCATCAGGAGCTTTCACAGGAAGAATTGGCTGGTAAGTTCAAGTTCGGTAGTAGGTGACAGTGAGTCACACCGCAGCACATAACCGGAGAATTTACTTTTAGGACCCGGTTTATGTTGTTGAGGTCCAAGTCACACACTGCAATTAAGTTGCAAGGTCATAACCCCTCACAGTGAATATCGATACTGAGAAGGGTGTTGGTAGCAAAAAGTCTGCCCCGGACTCCCACATCATCCAGGCCCAGGGTTCGACTTTGGTTAAAAGCCGATGGTTATGAGGCCGTTCGAGTCTCCCGCTACTTTCACTATTAACGCGCATTAGTTAAAAGAGCGTTACTTTATCATAAATAAGATTTGCATTGATTTTGTTGAGGTGGAAATGGACATAATGTGACTGCGTTGGGTTTTTTGTTAAAAAATGCAAAAAGCAAAACGCATAAGAACAAACATTGTGGAAAAAAACAAAGTTAGCAGCAATAAGAATAATTAATTTTTTGCGGTCTAGGTGAGGCCGATAGGTAACGGTTCATTAATGCAACCACTTTTTAGACACTAAGTGCCTTTGAGTAGAGTAATTTGCTCAGGCCGCAAGCTCTGGATGGTATAGAAATCGATTGTCAGCTCTAGAACACTTAAAGCGCGCTTTTAAAAATATTTATATGTACTCCGTTCTTTTGCGGTTTTATGAATGCATAATGCCTTCATTCCTATACGTGAGAAAAGTGTAGTCCTGGCTGCAGCACCAAAACATCTGAAAAATCTTATTGCCTTGCACAATGCTGAATAAAATTTTATGGCTTTTTGCACCGATAACCAGCTTATTAACTTTTATTCCCTCGCTGAAGCACTTAAGCTCTATGCAGATAAACGACCGACTAAAAGAAATGGCGACTTTACAGCAAGCATTTGGGGTTGGGTCCCACTCGCTTACCTTACAGTTCCGGAGACTGCTCGATGTTCAGATCTCTGCAGATGTGCGTAGCTGCGATTTAAACACACTCATCTGTCGCCACCGCGCCACCCTTCCTGTGCGTCTTAACGGGAACACGTGTGAAAGTCCACCCCAAAGCCATTAATGGTTCGTGGTGTGCCTTTTATTAATCCAACTCCGGCTGAGCCCCCTTTCAAAGAACTCACCCAGTCCAGGAAACCTTTACGGGACTGCAGCGATGAGGGCGCCGACACAACCTTCATTTATGATTTTCAATAATATTAATGGATATACGCAATCCTCAACTGCTTCTTTAATACCTATTTTGAGTCCATGGCAATAAATATTGAAGCGATCATTAAACAGGCTGTTAGTGGATTTTCTCTGTCCACAGTTTCTGGTCGCTGTAACCTGTAACTGGATACTAATTGTACCTCTGGAGTTTACGCGAAACGTTTAATTTTATCAGTCAATCACTTAAATCGCGCTCAGCACCGCCTCGCTGACTCACTGTGCTTTCGTTTGCCAAGCTTTGCACTCACGCGTGGCAATACGCTCTGCGCGCTATTGTCTTGTCTCTCACTACCGGTCGACTCGCCGACTGAGTCATGCGTTAGCTCGAAGCCAATCGATGCGCACCATTTCATTTGATTGAGCGTAAGAACACTTCCCGCAGTCAAGGCTTCCCAACAGCCTGTTGGTAGCGTTTGGCAGAACCTCTGTAAAGCTAATTCTCTTGCAGTAAAAGCTGTTTCAGCCTACGCTGTCTTACCCGACTTTTGATTTGGGACACCTTCGTTTTGTTGACATAACCTTCAAATCAATAAATATTTTCTTCATGATTAACAATTTACCGTAAAGATATCTAGCTACGAAGCTTAGGGCAGGGCGGGAGGCATGGAGTCCATCCTTTAATCATAAGGGACTGGCTAATGGAACTCCCAGATTCATAGTTTATATACCAACATTTTTAACTTCACGCGGAAGGGTGGAATCACACTCACATGTGAGGTCCGTACAGCTCTCGTCTGGTATATGGTTTTCTCATCATTTTAACTGACTAAAGGCATCAAATTAAATCGGGTTTTGCTATGCAGTCAGCAAGAATGGAAATAAAAAAAACTAATTTAAAATTGGAAGATCCATTGGAATCGTTGAAGCCTGAAGATGATGTAAGTGATTATTCCACTCTTTTTTCTACTGCTTACGATTCTCAGTGACTTATCTATTATGCCTATGACTTTCGGATACATGAAACTAAATTCAATAAGGTTTAGGTTTAAGTCACTTAGGAAAAAAGTCTGAACGTTCAAAGAGAAGGCATTCATAAAGCTAAATTGAGTCCGATGCCAAGCAAGTCAGGTGTGTTTAACACTTAAAATCCGCATCGTAATAAGAAAGAACAGGGTGACAAAACGCAAAGCTCTACCTCACTAACTCTGTTACCTTGTCAACAAGGCGAATATTCTGCCTGCCTGATGCAGCCAGTAATCTAATACTGATGAAGAAGGACTTATGCTGTAATATTAAGTTTCGACGAAGCCACTGGTTGTTCTTCATAGTTGGTATTCATAAATAGTTTGATCAAAATTCTCTGTTTTTGCAGTGGACACCTGCAAACCATCCATCTTTAAGCCGCGCTTTTCTTTTCACTTTTTCCAATTGCATGATAAAGGCCTTTAAAATTTTATTATCTTTGGTCGTTCAGAGAGGAGAGGAAACCACACATACGTGCCCTTTTCTAATAGGGGCTCTGTCGTTGAAAAGATTAGACATATTTATCAAATATCCTTCTTTTACCATCACCGAAAGCGTCAAAAGAGCTTATCACATTGACGGACCAACGCGACCACGAGAAAGTGCCTTCAACAACGTCAACCAATAGCCAAGCGTAACCTCACAACGATACTCAAATGTCAAACCTTACACAGAACACCAAGCTGGCGTTAAAAAAAACCCCACAGCAAACTGTCAATTTAGTACCCAAGGTTGCTTGAATTTCTAGGTCTAACTTGGATAAATACTTTGTTATTTTCTACAGATATAGTGATGACAGATGTATTTCATCGAGATTATTAATCTGATAGGACGTTAGATGATAAATTGTTTATGCATGGCTGGTCGGACTTTTGGGATGCTAGGACTGGGAACTTAAAATGACTGGAATAATGAAAAAACCGGGAAGTGGGACCCTGATGAGCAAGTTAAATTAAGAGTTTACAGCGAATGACTCCTTCAAAATAATCCACGAGGGTAGTTAAAAGGAAAAATAAAACTAAGGGCCAGCAAATTTTGACATAATTCTGCGCTACTAAGCGAAGACTCTGCACCAAGTTTTCAAAACAGGGTATTCTCGGACAAAAAATACTTATAATCTGCAACAATAAAAGATTGACGTTGCAAGTCAAAGTCACCTCAACAATAAAGAAATGTAAGGTTCAACTTCAAAGCACTATTTGCGTGCAGTTTCCATACCACATCTTGAAAAGACAATGACTCTATCGCTGGGATAATACGATGAAATCTCAAGATCCGCCGCGGATCCGTCATGACAGGCATAGTCAGATTGCAATAGCAGATATAGGTCAGGTGAATAAAAGTATTGTCCGAGCGATCGAGTCGTCTTCTTCTCCATACCACACCTTGTCTGTCGACGATAACTAAGATTTCGCGTAATTTATGGGCCGCCTGAATTATAATTACAATGAATTTTTACTTCAGCCTAACACAACGAGACTTTGCTTGAGCGGAGTAATTAATGAAAGTGGGAGTGCACCGATTAAAAGCGTTTCGGGTTACAGCTTTGGGGTTTAAATCTCAGATATCAACTACCCTGGCAGAGTTCCGATCGGGAGAATTAGCGCTGAATGCATGCATTTTGAGAATAGTCTAGAAAGCAAGCCTTTGTTCTCGGCAATTCATAATCGGGCCGGCATAATAACATGCATGCATGCATGTCGCGCAATTATCCAGCCCGTATCCGACATGGACAACGAAATCGCGGCAATTACTGCTACAAAAGCGAAGTGTCAAGTCATCACCACACCAATTAAAACCCCAAGCGGTGGTTACAGGAGCTGATGATTAAAGTTTACAAGTGGATGACCACTACGGCACATAAATGACGTGCAATTTGTGCATTTATTACATAAGCCTACGGTTAACTGAGAGTGAGGATTCTCAAAAGAATCCTAAATGCCAGGACAACAAAATTATTGTTCCAGTGATCACAGTTCTTCCTCTCAACTGTTGCCTGTAACTCCTATATTTGCTTCTATCGATAATAACGATGGTTAAATTCAACAGGGTTAATAAATGTCTTACGATTACAATTAATCGTTTTCACGCCGCTCGCCTGGTGAGATCGTCATAAAAAGGTCACTCCGTGGGGGGGGGGGACAATTAGGATAGGTTGTGGGTATTGGTCACAATTCGAGTAGATGCGGTGAAAATTACTTTCGCTCGCACGAAGAAAACAACTGTCAACAGGGGATGGGGCGATATGCAATTGCTACCTGGCGTCGGTGTCAGCCACGCTAGTGATGGTGCTTGTACTATTTTCAGTATCCATGCAGTTATACGGGTCCAATGGTGAATAACTGAAAAAATATCGATGACAGATATTTTTTTCAAGTTGAGGATGGTTGCAGAATCCTGTGAAAATGCATTGCCTTTCCGTCAACGCTCGCTGCTTGTTGCGTTGATGGAGGAGGAATCCAAAGTTATTACCAAAGGAAAACAGCTGATCTGTTGTTAACTTCTTGATTCAACAAAATACTCGAACCAAGCATGGACATGGTTGTTTTTTAGGTCACAAAAAGCAAATGTACACCTTCCGAAGCAGCATACTTAGGTGCTTATTACTATTCTGAAAAAAAACGGCAGGATACTTGGGTCCAGGCTTAATTGCAATCCTCTGAACACCAAAGACGGTCAAGTCTGATACGTATTATTCCCGGAGAAGCATACTGGGCTAAATTCAGTCCCTTTTTAACCCACAAGTTACCGAACCGTCGCAAATGCTACAACCAAGGTAGCACTTCAGGAGTTCTTGTTCGCTTTGCACAACAAACAAGCGGTTCCGCCTAAGCACAGTCGGTAGGGGTCATACGATGCTTCTAATCAAAGGCTGTTATAGCTTGCACCGTAACAAAGACAAAATGCAGCACCAGGACTGCCGGTGCTAAGAGGCGGACGCAATAGTTTACTGTCCTCCTGACTGTAGTTGCCATTGCACTGCACCGGAACAAAAAAAGCCACCAAATGTACGCTCTCCCACATCCCAATCAACTCGCATGATTTATAAGGGCAATAAGGAGATTCCGCTACAGGTAGAAATCCTAGGCAAACATCTGTTTTTTTCCAGTTGTGGTCAAGAGGGCAGATAAATTCTGGTCATTCCTGAGCCTGCCTTGTAATTTCCCACTTACTAGTAAGGATCCAGAGGGGATTGTTTCAGCAGCAGCCTTAAGTCAGATCGGAATCAGAGGTATTTTGTTCTGAAGGTTTTACTATAAATGGTGCACACTGGTGCTATTAACTCGCGAATTCGATTGAATTCGTTAAAGTAGACAGTATGTCCAAGCGACACAGATTCTTTAACATGCGATGAGACATTTTCAAGAAAAAAATGAAAATTTGGAAAAACAGATAAGGACGCCAGGACTATTGGCGTTGCTCAAACACACAAGCCTCCTCTTGGATTTATAATTTATTCAAAACACATTTTTCATGCTAGGAAATCACATTTTTCTGGCTGCCATCTGCCAGTCATACGAACGCGGAAACGTCAGTAGACCAGCTGTCATCGAATAAGGCCGGATAGATGGGGGGCTAAAAAAACACTGAAAAGGTAAATGTTCCTTCAATGAGCTCTTTTTGCGAAGACTGCTGTTAAAAAGGTAAGAAATAGAATTATTTTGCTCTTGTGGAGATTATTGTGCTGTCGGTCAGGGAAGCAGACTTGGGAACCACTGTCCGCAAAGCGGGTATTAAATGTTTACTACTGTCATAGATAATATAAACACGTAAATGCAATAATTTTTTAGTAGAGTTTATGAAATGAAGCGTATGAAATTTTTTTAATTCCATTTTAATTATTTCAAGTTATTTACATATCATAAAACTTGAAAATGTATTGAATTTTACTTAAAAAGGGATTTTGGGCAAACCACACGAAGTAAAAGAATCAAGCAGGCAGTAAAGGTTTGCTGTGAATGTGGTTGAACTACCTGCCTGCTGGAAAGTGTAAAACCGTTATTCGCGTAGTGTACTGAGCATAAAAGTACGAAAAAGACTTGAATTAGTTTCAGTTAAGAGTAAAAGCCACAAGCGCTGGTGGATGCTTAATACGTGTGGGAAGCCAAAAACTGCTGCAGAAGCCTAGATTGCGCCATTGCTGATTTGTTTCTTGTGATCTTGGCGCTCACTTTTTCCATGGAGAACGCCGGGAAATTTTCTTAGGTGGCTGGACAGAACAGAAATTTAGAGTCACTGAAGAAGGCAATTTCCTGCGTGTTAAGAAACAAATTTCAGAAGAGCCTGAAGTATCCTACTAACATGTAAGTAAAACGGTAGGCAAACCGTGAGCCCGCAGCCTGGTGGGTGCAGTAAGATAACTTGCGCTTTAACTGTTTTTATAATTATGGCATACTTGCCTAACCTTTGCCAAATTTCCCAATCTCCTTTGCCTATTAGCATGTCTGAGTCATGACGAGCGGCGGCAGGATTACGCACAATGGCTGACAGAGCTCAAAAACCACGCACGCGGGCAGCATACGATATAAGTAGAGTAACACATTTGAAACGGACTTGAGAACAAAGTACTATGTTGGTCCTAGGTAAAAAAAACTTTTGAATATTAATCAGTGGGGGGATTCCGGCAGATTTTAATAATTCATTTGACCCGCTTGTAAAAACCGCGGTGGCTTTAGGGGATTTGACCTTTCTGTATATTTTCAATTTCGTGTTTTTCTCATTCGTGAACCTTAATGCAACGGAGGGTTGCAACTGAGGAGCTCTCCCGAAATTTATGGTACCAATAAATCTTACAGCTATAACCATTTTCAAGATTTGAACCCACACCACCAAAGCTTTAGCCAACTGAGTAACGAGGTCCCCCCACGAGAGCCGTAAGTTAACTCACACTTGGCTCATCCCCCATACAACCTACTGCAAGGTAGGGTCTCCGCCAATTCTAATACACCAAGTTGACGGTCCAGTTATGATTTCCTAAGCAATTAATCCAGATAACAGCAGATGACCATCGAGTTTTATTTTACAAATGTGTCAAAGGAATTAGCCAAATATGCCAAAACCCCGAATTATTAGCTGTGGCTAGTAGTTATCTGGTGGAGTCGAGACTTATTTCTTTGGAAATCCTGGTTCACGCATTTATACATTTACACTTTACAGACGAAGTGACTTGTCAACTGGAAAAAGTGTTTTGGTTTAGTCACATGATGTTGCCATCATTTTTCTCGCTGAACCAAAATACATCAATGCACGTAGTAATTTTGTGAAATTGATTGACCAATAGCACACCGGTCAACGAGAATGAGAAAGAAAAAGGAATCATACTCCATTCGCGCCAGCACATAATAAACAAAATAGGAACGGCACTGTTCAAGGATGCAGGTTCGGGCGCCTTTTGGACCTTTTCAGCCGTCACTCAAGTGTAAACAAGCCATGTGCCTCTTTCATAGTCTGCAGCATACAGAAACCACCGCAAAACCGAAGGTAATGCATAAACATGAAAAAAAACTTCCTGTAGACGAATACCTGAAAGGATATTTGATAAAGTTCAAGTTGTGCACGTAAAAAAACAGCGTAACTGTCCGGTAGGGCAGCCTAAATATTTATTTTCCACGCCCAACTGTCCGACGCAATTTGTAGTTAAACATTTAATTCTCAGTTAGCGAGTGTAAATTAATATTTTGTTGTACCGAATGTTATAAAAAATTAAATTAAAGAATCATATAGGTTTCAATGTACTAAACAGAATCAACGTTATCAAAATAAGCTCCTCTTACTCAGGCATCTACGGCTTATTGAGGGGAATCCAATCTTATATTGGCGGAATTTAATGAAAAAAAGAGAAGGTCGTCTTTATATTGGCTGAATTTAACGAAAAGAATAATAAAAGTTGGGCTACTAAGGAATGCAAAATAGGTTATCATCATAATTCAAAATCAAATAGTAGCTCTGAAGACAGTCAGTCCGAAAAAAAGTGGTTTATGTAAAATTGATCTCTGTGATTGGCTGCATACTCCCTGCTTCACCGCACTGTTTAGGGTGGTTTTTTGATTTTACGCGCTCAAGAATGTTAGTAACCGGTGCATGCTAAAACTCCACCAATAAAATTTGATTTTAATCTACCACAGTTCACAGTGGCCACCGCAGCAACATCCAGAAAATGGCTGAATGCAAGCAGGCACACAGCGCGATGACACGAAGGTTAAAAGTAACACACACAGAACTTGCTATTTACGCTGACGAGATAAAAAACTTACTTCACCGCGGCAGTGAAACCCTTTTTTTCCTGGCTGGGATATCCCACGCATTTTATGCTTCAGGCTGAAGGCAACCGCTGAGGTATACATCCTTTGACTAGCATATCGTCCACGTATGACGTCATACCAGAAGCCAGACCCTAAGTATACACAAAAGAGGGTCGCAGTAATTAGTCCCAAGCGGAGGTGGGTGTGTGTTTTCAACGGCAGCAGTTGTGTAATCAGTTGCGGCAGCGCTAGTCAGCGCATCCTTATGCAAGAGGCATACCTGTCATCTGGATGAGGCAAAAGTAGTTTATGTAGGCCCACTAATATAACCTTAATCCCAGCATTTTTTCCTGCAAAAACGGTGGTTATAGAGTTCCGTGTGGCGGGGAAATAGGATAGGCAGAGTAAGAAACTTATAGACGATAGTGTAAAAAGAAAAAAAATGTAATCGAATTTGCCTCACGCGGCCGCTGGGAGTAAGTTGTTCCATATGCAATTGCAAGGTGTGTGCGGTGCTTCTCCCCGCGGATTATACTAATTTAACTCCAGAACGCTAAGTTGGACCTCAGGTAAGTTAGAGTAGACGACCTCCTACCAGCCATTTTAATTTTTCGGGAAATTCAAGAAACCTGCAGGTTGATAATCGAGTTTAACCTAAATAAGTTAAACAATAATACAGATTAGAAAAATCTACAGATATAAATCAACAACACTTTTAAATACAATAAAATAAAAATGCATTTAGCCTTAATTAAAACATATTCCCCTGCGTAGCCTAATTCCCCACCCACAAAACCTTATAACCACCGTTTTTGTAGTAAAACATGCAGGAAGTAGGGATTAATGAGTGGGCCTACATAAGCTACTCTTGCCCTGGATGGAAACGGAAAGCAGCCGGCCTTAATATGTAAAGTTAGCCTACTGAAAATGGAGGTGAACGTGAATGTCCGAAATTTAATTCTATGAAAACGTGCCTTTGGCTTATTAGGAGGTCCAGTCTACAGCACACAAGATGAGTTGGCGTTCGCCCGGCAAATTCTACAAAAGTTTCAAATCATAGAGAAAACAACCAAAGCAATGTAAGCGCGATAAATATAAACCCCAGTTGAATTAAATAACACTACTTTTTGTATTGTTTAGGGTTGTGGCTTGCTGTCTTCTTCAAATTTAGCATTTTGTTTACATTTTTAATGTATTAAGCTTTCAATTTAGGCATTTAATTGAAATAATGACCTTTGCAAATTATCTCAGGTGGTCTATAAAGCACCAAAATATTAGCATTTCCCAAGTCGATTTTATGCAAATCAGCCCCAAGTAGCTATTATTAAAATTATGCTACTTATACCTAATCTAGCTTTTAAAAGCACTTACAATGTTTGCTAGAACAAGGAGGGGTGTACCAGAATGTTGACCTGTCGGAGAGCTTGGTGATTCACCATGTCAAAATGTAAAACGTAGAATAAACTGAGTATGATGCGCCGATTTGGTTGACGTTTGGCTGGTCAGTTTTTTCGCTGCCTTGGACATTTGACAGGCTTGTCGGTTGCGTTATGTGTCATTATATGGACGGAGGAATTGAGTTCTTTCATGAGTCACTTGATCCGGTGGCCTTTCATTTGCCATCGGATAAATTAGTCATCGGGTCGTGTCTGCGCGACTTGTCTTCATCTGTGTGAGCCTCATGAAGCAGGACGTTAGATGTCACAGAAAGATTAGGAGGCCTGTTAATGCAGTTGGCATCGGATCACCGCACCTCGAGTGTAAGTAGCTGCTTCCTTGAGCTCCCCGGACCTAAGAAGGGCGTTACCAGAAAATTTAAGTCATGGCCAATTTGCCCAGTGTGCTTTGTAAGTTGGGTTTGGGCTTAGTATCTGAGTTGACCACTTATGTTTTTGCAGGCAAGTGTTCAGTTATCACCCGATTTCACCAATTTAGTCTTAATTTTCAAGGTGTGTGGAAACTAACAGTGCGAGTTTATTTTCCGAGTAAATGTACGTCCAGTTAAGATTGGGTGCACGGTAAATTAGGGTAAATCATTCCAATTTTCCTATTAGACCACCGTAAGCAACCTTCCAGGCTTAGCGAGAATCCTTTTAGTTATTTATTTGACACACACAAACATAGCCTCATGGTGTACAAGCTGTCTGCGCGATGTATTCGTCGGTTTGGGCGCCATTTATATTTGTGGTTTTCTCAGATGTGTTTCAACGAGTTTGAATGCCTTAATAATGAACAGAAGTAATCGTTTTTTCTCATTTTCAGCAGCTGGTCAGAATGATCGTAGTACATGTTGTTTTCTTTTATCATTTTATTGTCTAACGAACGGATGCAAAATATGTTTAAAGTATCCATTTCTAGAAACCGTGTGAGCGAACTTTAAAGTTCACCTCGGTAACATTCATTGTTAGAACAGGAAGTTTTAAATCGATTGAGTAGAATGTGAATAGCATTCCGGTTATGAACGATAGCGTGAATGAACTCATAACTAAGAATAAGTTCCGCATAAGCTTTTTGAGGCACAGCGATAAGTCAAATATTGCGTCTTTCATTTGGTATACAACGACAGCAGCAAAGGAGAGCGTGCTGTCAACTTAGTTTTTGACATTTTATGCAATTTCTGGTAATAAACAGTGGTAATAGACAATGTGCATTTTGTCAAGTGGATAATTTTTAACGCTGAAAGCGTGTCATATACATAGCGTAATTGCGGTTAGTGGGTGGTAGCTGCGTATATTACAGATTTTTGCATCATGGCTTCAGGCAGTAGCCAGAGATGAGTGACTCCACAGGAGCTCCATTTAGTTATTGGTGATAATCTTGCGAAGATGAAGAGCTGTTTTGCAGATATGGCTCCAATAGCTCAAACAGAGAAGTACAGGAATGTCTTTTCTGTAGGACTGTAGTAAATATTTTGTGTATGGCTGTCCAGTGAGATGGACGTGAAGACGTAGAGACAACACCGGAGGATATCAATATCTCTTCTGCTGCAATTCTGAGCTCTCTAACGTTTTTTTAAAAGCCCCAAAGAATTTCTGATTGATATTTCAAAGTGCTTTATCAATAGAAAGATTTTTTGCAGTAGCCACTAAGAAATCTTTAATCGAGTTCACCAATTAAGGATATCACTGGTCTCAGTAGTTCTTCGGGTTTATGAACAAAAGACAATCCATAAATGTTACCTATGGCCAGTTCGGCCCGTTTCAGGGATTTTTTAGCATTGTCTGATACTTGCGTTTCCCTTTAAGACGATTTAGCATTTTTTCAGCAGCTTAATTTTGCGTTTTAGCAGGGTTTGAAGTAAAAGGTTTGCAGGTTGATCTTTCATCTAGCAATGACAGTATCTTTCTCATTGTTGCCTGTTTTGTTCCAAATCGTAGTTGAGCCATCTTTTTCCACATACGGAAAGACAATTACCTTGTCAGCCTAAATAGGCTTTAATGCAGTTTTCTCCGAGGAATAGAACCAAATAAGAGCTTCAGTTATTTAAAGTTTACACGGTGCTATTTTAGACCGTGAAACGTTAATCTTTCGTATGACGTTTTGATGTTATAATGTAATCCAAATTCGCAAAAAAAACACTTTTGCTCCGGTTATTGCAAGGCTTCTGGATGACAGTTTTAATTGCGTTGTTAAAAAAGTCAATTGTGCCTAAAATCGCTGCGAAATGACCATCTTTTTCTCGTCTAAATCGCCTTTCGTTTGTCGTTCGACGTCAAAAACACACGTAAGCGTCTTATTATGCGATTTAAGCACGCATGAACAAAGTTTTAACTCGACAGTGCTGCATATACTCTGCCGTATAAACTCAGAATTTCTGAAAACAGTATCTAGCATCGGATATGAACGCGCAAGTATGCTTTGACTATAACGAGATTTAATTTGATATTCCTATGTACATCTTATTATTATTATTATTATTATTGAGGACAGATTTTAGCAACATATTGATTTTTTGGCATCGATGTAGAAAGATAACTGCTGTTCCAATAAAATGTCATGAATTGCACATTTGCATCCATCCACTTTGTAGGAAATATTTGCGATAGTAATTCCTATGTATGAAGTAGAAAATTGGAATCTCAACTAGTATAAATCGGAGGAAATAATTTATTTGGAAATTTGAAATCGAGGAAGGTACAAATCAACAAATAGACAAATTACAGAACAACACAAAATTCAAGGCTGAATTTATGTACGACCCATTGAACGGGAGCTTTATTAGCCAGACATTGTGGAATCCCACTCGAATCCGTCATCAGAACCAGTCATAGGAAAGAGTAATCGGGGACAAATTGTACACAGTATTTATGCGGTGTGGTTTTCCAACAAACACACGCCAACTAAAATTGGCCATACACGTGTTAATCGCTGGTGGTTGAAGTTCATACGATGATTGCTTGCTTTGACTGTCTTGAGGTTTGAGTGAGAACATAAAACGTCTGGCTTATAAAGCTCTTGTTTTAGCAATCTTGCTTTATTCTTTGTGACTTCTTCCTGAAAATTGTCTGTCTGATTCTCTTAGCATGCTTCCAATGCCAATTTTGCCGTCTATTTATCACAGCAAAGGTGCCCGCAGATGGTCTACAAAATGTGTGCCTACTAGTCCAGTCTGTTTCCTGATGCTAGCATCAACAAATTCTAAACCAATTTTAACAAAAGGGACAAGAGTAAGAAGGTGGCTACAGTTTCGTCTGCTTTAATACTCAACATGCATTTGTAGTGCCCTGAAATGGTCACAGCGATGATGAATGATAAAGAAAAGTCACCTTTTTTAGAATTTGCTACGAAAGTGCTTTCGTGGGAAGAAAGAATATAATAGACAACTAAAACGTTCCGGTGTTTTATGCTACGCAAGAAAAAAACAATTATAATGAATACAGATTGCTATTCTAGAATGTTGCATGTCACAGTGATAGCTCTTCGTCTTGTACGACCAAGATGACAACAAGGTGTTCAGGTGAAAACTAGGTGACTGAATGCAAATTTACCGGAAAGCAGATAGTTGTATAGAAAATGAAGGCGGAGAAATACGGAAGTACCTTCTGTTGCCTGCATGAAGTTGATCTGTAGAAATTTTCAGATGATTGGAGAAGGCCTACGCTTATGGTGCATAGTGAACAGCACTGTATATGCGGGCAGCACAGTTTACCGATAATTTACTGTTTACTGTTGCACTGTTTCACTTCAAATAAAAAAATGTGGGTTGTTCGCCGATCTTTCCATATAAATCCTGATCGGAGGTCTGCCAACACAGCCAGAAAAGTAATTAAATACAGTAAAACACTATTAAAAAGAAGAAGATCCAATCGCTGGGGAAACAGTTTTATTTTCCTGACGTTTCGGCTACCATCGCTGATTCTTTGTCAGAAAAATGAGCAGGAAACTGTTGCCGCTAGTAAAACCCTATGCTTTGATATCCATTGACCAGGGAAGCTTCTTTTTTGTGGGCATTCTGGAGTATAAGAGGGTTTTGTTTTTCCGATTACAGAGCTTGATTTATTTAAACGAAGTTTCCGCCGCTCTAGTGGCTGGTTTCGATTGCTGTGGTCAACCATTATTTTTTTTGGTCAGTATTCTATGATCGAGGAAAAACCTCATAAAACTCTCCATGATAGGATTTGAATGGTTGTTGTGAGAGCACTGTAAATAAACGTCATTGACTCTGGATCCACTTCTACCATTAAGAATTTTGCTGCTTCAACTCCGGTATACTTGGAGAGAACATGCCCAGTGGTGTAAGTTGGTGGCCAATGACCATAATTTAATAAAATATTCAAGGTTTTGCCAGAGAGACATTTGCGGATATGCAAGAAACTTGCCAAGCGGAGGTTAACTATGCATGATAGATTGCTAATCGATCGTAGTAATAACATTTAAAAGAGAAGACTTCCAAAACTGTTTAAGTACATATGTCGGTTAAGTTAAAAGTCAGTACAGTGG
The DNA here is from genome assembly GCA_036362985.1 of Ligula intestinalis. NCBI lineage: Eukaryota > Metazoa > Platyhelminthes > Cestoda > Diphyllobothriidea > Diphyllobothriidae > Ligula > Ligula intestinalis. The sequence continues at coordinate 68,401,311 of JAYGXS010000003.1, read as the reverse complement.
CATAAAAGACAGAAGCTCCGATAAAGTGGGACCTTTTTACGCACTCAAGCTTAGTACATTTAATCTTAAACTCTCCACCCACCTAACTTGGTTATTTATTGACCATCTCTTTGTGCCATAATGTTATGCCAATAAATTTGCTAATACTACCTAAATAAATCAGATGTGTGCACTAACGTAATCCGTGGCATGCTCGGATACTGTTAGACATAGCGATCGAATATGTGCCCCCAGTAGTCATCACTTCAACGAAAGACTTATGCATATTATTTGGGTAAGTAATCATTGACCTATCTGCCCGTTCGCCCATTTTCCAACACACATTCCTCAGGCGGTCCGGTACGGTTACCTCTCAACTTAGGGTTAAAAGTTAGGGTGAAAAGATAGGGCTGGCGTGAAATGTTGAGTTTGGGGTTGGGATGAGAGGTTATGATTGGGGCCAGGTTATAATTAAGATAATTAGGGTAAGGATTAATCTTGAAGCAGACTACATGGCAAATAGTGAATAGTTAGGCTATCAATGTTGTCGACTTGACTTTAATCTTTACTAATGGCTATCAAGGGTCGGATTTAAGGATATATTCTTTTTACTTTATCGTTCATTGTGATTATTTATCACGGACTGGTAGGGTTAACCTAGCACGTATAACCACTACCCTCTGTTTTCATCATCCCACTCAATTTACACTTCGTGATTTCCACAAGTTAGTACTTCAAGCTCATATTTCCATGTTTAATTGCGCATTTTACGTATAAATTTCAACGCTTTTCTCCCAGAAAACATATATTTGCCGCTTCTGTATACGTCGTGCATAGAACCCTTGGTATCACCATAATCACTATATAATAGGAGTGCTTGCCTCTCGTTTTTTGACTGAGGCCGCATATGGGTTTTCACTACTTAAGGAATGTCAGGCATATTGCCCAAATTTATTGTGGCAACACCAGTAGAATCTTATTGTAAATCAGAATGCAGTGTTTGCAATAAAAGACGCTGGTACACGCAGTCTCCCCTCCCCATGGCTGACCGCATACAAGAATCCCGCACGGCCAGAAGCCACTACGTCAGAAGCTACGCAGTCCAAAACCATACTTAGCAGAAAGGTTTGAGAAGAAGAAGACTCGATCGCTGGGACAATATGTTTATTCGCCTGACGTTTCGATATCCGTCGCGGATTCGTCATCAGATACATGAGCACTTTCTGCTACTCATGTCTTTGATGACGCATACGCGACGAATATCGAAACGTCAGGCGGATAAACATATTGTCAAGAAGAAGAAGACTCGATCGCTGGGACAATATGTTTATTCGCCTGACGTTTCGATATCCATCGCGGATTCGTCATCAGAGATATGTGTAGCAGATCGAATCTTCTTCTTCTTCTTCTTCTTTTTCTTCTTCTTCTTCTTCTTCTTCTCAAAACCATACTACCCACAGCCGCAGAGAACACGCCATGCGACCATGCTGCTAACAGGCCGCCGCACGTCTGACGTCAATCGTGGGAATGTCCCGCCCAGTTCCACACGCGTGACAATCCAACGCCCTCGGCATGCTGAGTCCGGCTCGCAGGAGACGAGGGAACCACGAGATGACTAATTAGCCCCCTCCCCCTCCCCACCTCAAGAACTATATTAGCATTTTACCGAACTGCCTGCTTTAGTCGCCTATTTTCCATGTCACTGAAACGGCCTGAAGTGAATGACCGAAAACAGCTGTTTGCCAATACAACTTTTAAATCGTAAACGAAATGGGAATTTTTGCCGAAATAAAATTGATCAAAATAACATGGAATGCTTATAAAGGTTATGCGATGCATCCTATTGAGAGCCCAGATAATAGTTGAAAGCACAGGCACATGTTTTCCTGTTGCTTGGCACAGCTGCGAGGAATGTAGCTCATCAGTTGATTTGTCAGCGTACTCTGTGTGCTTTCTGGTCGGTACGATAGTTAAGAACATTTGGTTTTTAATTTTCTGAGAAATTATGCTAAGAAACCTTAACATAAACAATGTTACTCCGAGTTCTGAGGAAATAAAAAAACCACAATAGAAGACTGAGCCGCGTATCTTTAAAAATAGTTGAAATCGCATGTATTTCGCGATTAAGCGAGTGGTGATATATTTGCTGTTGAAAAGAGGAAATAAGACCTTTAAAGGTAGCCTTTACGCTGCTTTCTCTTACGCACAGACAGACGGTCGCGCGGCAACACGCAGTGAATCACCGCGGACGATGACGTATTAGTCAGAAGTTGAAATTATGATGCACACATATACCTTCAAAAAAGCTGTCATTTCTGGCTTAAAGAAAGTTTGCAAAATTAAGTCGTGCACATTTGCCTCAATAAACGTATCTCAGGATATCCCCTAAATCTATAATGTCTACAGACAAAGAAAGAGCCTGCAGATGAGTTTTCAGCTTCAAGTAGTCAGTGACTTTGACTGTCCGTTTCGGTTGAAACAGCAGTCAGGGGATCTGTGCACCTTTCGTTTGCTGTCAGACCAGTCGGGTTTTTGAAGTCGACCTATAAAAGCCGTGTTGGACGCCCCCTTTGCACTTCTAGGAATACTGTAAGCACCAAAGCCATGAACTGCTCAGAGCTTGTTAGTAATTTGAGCATTTCATTGGCAGGGCGAGAGCGTGAGATCAAAGTTAATTAGTGTGAGAGCTGATGTCTCTCGCTGGAAATGGAAGCGTAAGACCAAATTGGCTGCAAACTCACTCCTATAGCGGGTCCTTTTGCAAATCTATCCTACAGATAATTAAAAAAACGTACATTCACATAATTACTAAAATAGTCACTGAATCGTTTAATAAATATGCAAGAAGGCCTGACCTGTTCAATTTTTTTGACAAAAATATATCTTGAATGGATGACATAACCATGCGGAAAATGTTTTTTTTCTATGGCATAATATCAACACCAGTTTCTTGGTTATTTACTTCCATATGCATTTTAGTAATTCATAAAAGCTTTTTCTGTAGGGCGTTGATGCCTTTGAACCATGAATTATTTTTAGAATCGGAGCATGAATCTGGTTTTTCGGTACTTGTGGTGATAAATCGGATGCAGTAAACTTAAGAAGAATGTAATTCACATTCCACTGTCAGAATCAGTAATAAGCACAATCCACTTAATGAATTTGTTAAATTATGGGCTTCTGAAAATATCTTCAGAGACGACATTAATAGATCACGATCTCTGAGACATGACTGAAAGCATTTGTGTTCATACGTCAGGCGCAGAACTAAAAGATGGATAAGATGAAGATAAAATAAGAAGCATTTTAATTAATCATAGAGCTCTCGCTATTCATGATAGCCTTCATAAATAAATGCCGGAGAAATAATCCCAGAAGTTCGAAGTTGGCTACTGGATGATGATGAATGAATAGTTGCTCACCAGGCCAACCACCGTTTTCTGATGCAGTTAACTTAAGAAGACTGTAATTCACATTCCACTGCCGGAATCAGTAATAAGCACAATCCATTTAATAAATTTGTTAACGTATGGGCTTCTGAAAACATCTTCAGAGACGACATAAAAAGATCACGATCTCCGAGACATGACTGAAAGGATTCGTGTTCGTACTTCAGGCGCAGAACTAAAAGATGGATAAGATGAGGATCAAATTTAAAGAATTTTAATTAATCATAGAATGCTCACTATTCATGATGGCCTTCATAAATAAATGCCGGAGCAATAATCCCAGAAGTAAGAAGTTGGCTAGTGGATGATGATGAATGAGAAGTCGCTCAACAATCCAACCACTGCCTACTGCGTCAGTAAAAATTTTCGGATAATATTTGAACCTTTTTGCTTGATACACTGTACTTACAGTAAAGTAACTGTTTTGTTGCAGTGTTCATGGCTGATGATGGACCCAAGTGATTGATCGGACGCCCGAATGAATAAAGACATGGGTCTGGCGGAAGGACAATTTTATCCTATTTTTTTCTTTTTCTTCTTCTTTTTATTTATTTTCCATTATGTCCCACACCTGGAATGCGAACATTCACCCTAATTTGTAAGCTGAATTATCCTAAACAGCAAACGTAACTTATGTAAGCCCACTCATATACGCCTAGGTCCAGCATTTTGTCATGCAAAAACGGCGGTTATAAAGTTTTGGGGGTGGAGATATAGGATAAGCAGAGAAGGAAATTTTTAGAGGTAAGTGTAAAGGGAAAAATGTCGAAGTTGCTTCCCACGGCCTCTGGGTGTAAGTTGATCCGCATGTAAATTGAAGGTGCGAGCGGCGCTTCGCGCCGCGGACTATACTACTCTGACCACAGAAAGCGAAGTTGAACCTCAGGAAAGTTGAAGTAAACGAGCTTTTAACTACCAATTCAATTTTTCGGGAATTTCAAGAAACCTGCAATTTGATAATTGGGGTTTTCCGCAATAATTGAAACGATATTACAGATTAGGAAAATCTACAGATATAAATCAACGACGCTTCTAAATACAATACAATAAAAATACATTTAGTATTGATTTAAGTATATTCCACTGCGTGGTTAACCTAATAACCACCGTTTTCGTAGAAAAACATGCAGGGAGTAGGGCTTAATGAGTGGGCCTACATAAGCTACTCTTGCCATGCTCACCAATCTATTCACTGTCTTCTGCGTCAACAACAATTTTCGGATAATATTCTTGCCTTTTTGAATGATACAATGTGTTTATAGTAAATGCACTGTTTTGTTGCAGTTTTTATTGCTGATGATAGACATAAGTAATAGTTGAGGAGCCCGAATGAATAAACACAGGATTTTGGCGCGTAAGCAGCATTCTCATTCTTCTTCTTTCTTCTTCTTCTTTCGTTATATACCGCACTTAGAATGCGAACATCCATCCCAATTTGTGAAGCTGACTTCTCAAGACCTTTTAATCAGAACGTTATTGATTTAATTCCACTGTCAGAGTAACTACTGAAATCCCTTATTTGACATCTTTTAGCAAATAATTACCTCTAGATGCAAAGTGAAACACCCCAAACAGGCGGGAAGTCTGCAGATCTATCTTGCTTGTGGAAGGAAAGCAAACAATCGGGCTTCGTAGTGGATTACCGACCCAAGTAACCTTCAGGCGACGATCCAGTGACGAAAAATCTAGAATGCTGAAGGGTTTCTGAAAAGAGCATTCAAGCATATTCGCTGGCATCATTACATTAATTGTCATCCATTAGCGGCCACATGAAGTGTAAACCCTAACTGGTTGGTCATCAAAAATTTATAAGTAAAGCGTCCCGTCAGTTGAGCTGCGGGTTCACATTGGTTGCATTAAAGGATAGCTTAGGGCACTTTGGAGTGGTCTTCGGCAATATACTCCGATTGCAGGGCGACAGTGCGTATTCCAGTTTTGTCTTGAAGATGCGGGAGACATCAGGACTATGATTGGCTCATGCTCGCAAATAAGTCAGAGTGCCCTTTGCCGTTAACATTTATCGAGCTAGGCTCTCCACTGCGAGACTGAACTTTTTATCTAATTCTCTAGATTAGTAATATAGTCTCTATATTAGTAATAATGAGTTTTTTGGTGGCAGCATCTCAGATTGGGATTTTCAGGAGCTATTTTTCTTACAGTCGAACGCAAGTTTGGTGGCAGTTGATCGCGAATAGAAGACAACGGCACACAGATGCTGATTTGCATGGCTTTAAAATTATTTTAATTGTGATGAAACATTTGCTACTCTCACATCCACTAATAAAAAGGAAAGGCTTAGGTAGTAAAAGAAAATTAAAATAACGAATTTAATCAAATATGTTGACATTTATACTAGAAATATAAATAAGCAAACCAAACCTTACAAAAGGGTTAAATAAAACATGATCAACACGGTATTGGCGAAACGTGCGCAGTAGTACTGCATTGATTTACCCCACCCCGCTGCTGTTGGCATCGACCGATCCTAGACTGCGTTAACCGGAATTATTGGAGGCTAAATTAAATCCAGCTGCTTTCGTGCGTGAATGGGAACCGGGCGGTTTAATTAAGAAACAGCGGCGCACACGACGGTCATTCCGCGATTTCAACTATCCACACACGGCTGGTGTTGGTTATAATTCTGATTACGGTGACTGGAGGACGTTCCGGTTCCCACAGAATCCCATAGGTTTTAAACAAAGCGCGGAAATTGTTTTGTTTATTTTACACTGCAGGCTTTAGCGAACGGACTACTTAAAACACGAGGAAGCAAATGCAGGAAATATATTAAGGCAGGCAGCTAAATAAAACCAACTAAAAATTGTCACAGTTAATGGAATGCAAAAACCTTAGAATACAAATGCTGTTGCAGGGTAGGGCGGTGAAATTACCGAAATTAAACTTCCACAGCCACTGTTGCTGAAATGTCTGGAACAACTCCGGCCTACATTGAATGTCAAAGATATTTCGTTAGTACTCCTTTCAATTGAAAATAGGTGAATGTTTTCTCTAACTAGCTGGTGCTTTACCTAAAAACTAGTAACTTTGCGAAGTTTAAGAACGTTATTTCTGCGGTGTGGTTATTCTGCTGGCTTAGCATACACCACTGCTAACGATTTTTCCGACATAAAAATGAGTAAGACATATGCATTACTGCAAAGCTAGTAAGGCTTAGGATACAAATGTGTGTATTGAGGTCATAAAATGCTTATGAGAGGAGATTTATTTGAATACAGCGTTGTTCCACGCAAAATGATGTTGAATAACGAACCACAAACACTCCGACTTACAGATGGCCGTTTGGAACCCAACTGTTTCGTAAGTTAAGAAATGCCTGTATTATAATCGGCAAACATAAGCTAAAAATATCAGAAGCTGAAGTGACTGTTTCTTATTTATTCATAACCCCAAACAAGCAGATTCTACATTCAAGTACTGAATTACCGTATATTTAAACCCCAGCTCAATAGATCTGTGAGGCTTTGGGTCGAACGCCTATATCAATCCTTTAGGGAACTCGCAATCTACCATTTTCAGAATTCACGTACATATATTTTGTATTGGGGATTTGTATACGGCCCGATTGCATTTTAGCTTGCAATTCCGGGTCAAGAATCATCACAGGCTGTTGCACAGCAACTAACGACTGATAACCAGGAAGAGCTGCCACCAAGGAAAACCAGCATACGAATTTCTGCTTATCCACCCTTCCCAAGCCTAGAAAGCGTCACCCATATGTGATTGGATATTGCAGCATTTACTCATTAAAAAAGCAGGACTACTAATTTTGCAAAGTGTAAATACTTTATTTTTGCAAAGCGTGTTTATTGTGGTGCCTAATCATATTGAGAACTTGCTCTAATTAAGAACATTTAAACACAGGAACGAAGATGGCGCACTTATGCCTGCATAACTGGTTAGTTTTTGAAGTAATTAAGATGCCGCAATTTGCCATTGGCATTAGAAATTTTTTATTGCAGCTCATAAGGTATGTAACATAAGTTTTCTATCACCCAAAAAGCAATAGATTTGACGAAACAGACCATTTTATGCAACTGTATATTCCAACACTCTTAAAATCGAGGACTTTGATTTGTTTGCATAAGTAGACATGAATCCACAGTCTGAATAATAGTCCTGCCATCGAACTAATTTGCCTTAGCTTTTGTACAACAGGTGAAATAAAGCCACAGCGTTTAACTTAATCAAGATAGAGAGTGGTAAGAGTCTTGGAAAGCTGAAAGTGTGCTTGTACTTCTGGGTGTCCCTCGTGAGGTAAAACCACCTTTTCGGATACATCGATATAATTGCAACTGCATTAAGCCATATGACATTTAACTTGCTGTTCTTAAGGACACTTTAATGGCAACGTTTCATATATATAGTTTGAGTAATGTCAGTGGAATATCAATTGACATTTACGAGGAAAACGTTGGCCTTTGCTTCCTATTTATTGGGAGTGAAGGGAAATGGATGGTCGTGTAATTAATTGGGTGACCTATAAATTATGTGTGCAGTCCCAAAAAAACCTTGTCGGAGATGACACACTGGCTTAGAAAAAGGTGTTCCCTTGTCGCTAGTAAACACTGAAACACAGCTTTATTTTTTGTTTGAAGACACGCCGGGGTATCATTTTCCTCTCGGAGCCTCTTCTTTAATTCTGCCCTTAATGCTGGCAACTGTCATTCTCATAAACAGACACAGCCTGCTAAGCCGAGGTGCATTCCTCAAAGACGAAGTGAAAGCCCTAATTTCCGTTTCTAGAACTTAGTGGAGATAAAAAGTAATGAGTGCGCAGTAAGCTTGGGACATTCTGAACAATGAAGGGCAGAAATCAGTGAAAACTTCAACGAAAGGCTTAATACCTGATTTGACAAATTTTTAAACACTAAAGGGGGTGTGCACAAAAGTAAAGGATTGTTTTCCTTCCCATGGCAATAAAAAACTCGAGGTTTAACCGATCAAGAGCAAGAAAAACGAATTAATTTATTAGAAATCACTATCTCATGCAATAGCTGCCGGAATTTTGAAATAAGTTTTCGATTGGAACATATTGCAGATGGTTGTAATAGATATGATCATACAGCCTAATCTTAACATATTGTAGAAACTTGAGGATGCTGGCTTTCTAATGAGATTCTTTCTGACTGCCAAGACAAAGCATTTACTGTAAAAAGGGACTACTTAGTAGTGTGGCTTTTTGTCATGAATTTCGACTGCCTTTATAGATTCAAATATATATTTTGGAAAACATGCACAAAAAATTATTTCTTGTATTGTTTTGGTAGAAAATTATGCCTTTTTAAATTTTATACTTAAAGGAAAGATATTTTTTGGTAAAAAATCTTATTATGAGCTTTTTTACCAATTTCAGGTGTTCATTCATTTAACACCGTAGCCATCATTTGTTTATGGTGTCTTTACTGTATAAAGCATGATCTACATCGATTGCAACATTTTATGGAAACTGTGTGAGATCGTCAAGCTGTAGGCGAGAACATATTTTTCCTTAAACAGAATGTATACAGTGCGCAGTTTGTAAACCTTGAATTCCATTGTAATGGTCACTAGGTTTCAAACTTATTCGGCGATTTAGAAACTTATTTAAAACCGAAAGATACCTTTCTTTTAAGTATTAACTTTAAAGTAGGCGTAATTTGCTACCAAACAAACCCAAGAACTAAATTTTTGTGCATGTTTTTTAAAAAATATAGTTGTATCTCTAAAGGCCTTCAAGATTAATTACAAAAAGGCATACTATTTAAGCAGTCACTTTCTTCAGGATATTATTTGTTTTCGCGGTCAAAGGGAAGCTCGTTAGAAAGTCGGCATCCTGAGGTGTCCAAAAATATGTTCAGATTAGGCTGCATGATAATATCTATTACAACCATCTGCAATATATTCCAATCGAAAAGTTATTTCAGAATTACGGCAGCTATTACATGAGATAGTTAATCTACTGTAATTTGCTTACCAACGTGTACTCTGATATATACAGTATTTATGTGCACTAATTATCACCGAGTTTTTCCGAAACAACTTAAATAGAATCTCATGCTGTATAACGAAGTAAGTGCCATGACTTAGCGCAAATACAAAGTTCTAAATGTACTTGACCACTCTGCTTGGATGTTAGATTAAAAAGTAAACTTAAAGCGTGATTTAAATCGGTACATTCAAGTCATTTAAAAGTTACAAAGCAAACACAGTTTTAAACATCTTATTGGTCTATTAGGCTGCTCAATTAATATGGGTCAAAGGAAAAAATATCGTGTTAAATTACAGGGAAATTTGAGTCAGGTTTATGATAAGGGTTACATTTGCGGTAAGGCTTACGGTAGAGATAGGTACTGTTCCTGGAGTAAACTCAGTATCATCTCATCCTACTCGCAGGGTCAACTTATTCCTAAAGGTTCTGTGTTATTACATGTAAACAAATGGAATCAATTACTTATAAGGTCCCCTGAAGAGAATGTTAGGACAAAAAACAACTGGAATACAGGTGACTGAGCGTAAAAATCCAGGGATGGTAGACGGAAAAGAGGGCGGGTAGAGTAGCAGAAAAATTGATTTACTATTCCGAGCTTTCGAACACTTACAAGTGTCCATCTTCAGAGATGAGAAAGCAAACAAAAAGGGGGTATTTATAGAGGCCACAGGCCAAGCAACTGTCAGAAATGGTCAGGTTGTCAAAGGATTAGAAACAACAATCAAAAAAGGGTGGGTGAGGAGGGCAATTAGCTGTCAGTGGAGTCGGAGGGGCAATTATATTGGTGTAGGCTAATTAGCTGTCAGTGGGGCTGGGGGTCATGAATAGCAATTAGCGTGC
>JAYGXS010000003.1:68293911-68391044 GCA_036362985.1 Ligula intestinalis | reverse complement strand
GCACGCTAATTGCTATTCATGACCCCCAGCCCCACTGACAGCTAATTAGCCTACACCAATATAATTGCCCCTCCGACTCCACTGACAGCTAATTGCCCTCCTCACCCACCCTTTTTTGATTGTTGTTTCTAATCCTTTGACAACCTGACCATTTCTGACAGTTGCTTGGCCTGTGGCCTCTATAATAACCCTATTTTTGATTGCTTTCTCATATCTGAAGATGGACACCTGTAAGTGTTCGAAAGCTCAGAACAGTAAATCAATTGATCTGGTGCTGGACGCGCCTATTGCTTATCCATGCAAATACCTGGATCGCGAACCTTCTCATTCATTCAGGGTTGTTAGAGTTAGATTTTAGATAAACTTAAATGTTAAGCCTGAGTTTAGTATTAATATTTACTGTAGATTTAAAGGTTAGGTTAGGGTTAGTTTTAAGGATAGTGTTGGAGCTAATGTTTGAGTTAGAACGTATGGAAATTTGCCATCCTTAACGTATGCACAGTGCCAACTTGATTTCTTGGGCAAGGCGTACCTTTTCATGTGCCCTTCTTGTTAAACAAACCCCGGCGCCATTTATAGGTGTCGCAAACCAGCAGCTTACCCACAGACTCCAAATTGGTCAGGCGAACAAGGTTAGATACAGACCGAAAAAGACGCAGAGCGACTGATACGGCGGATGTTTTGTGGACATTTTGCGCCTCCCACCCAAGCAGACAGCCTTAACATCAGTAGGCGTTACATGGAAATCCAACAGCGTGAACTTTCTGCGAAACTGAAACACTAAAAGGCCTGAGGGTGAGTCATCAGCAGGAAATAAATACCGCCCCCCCCAGTTACCCTCCCCAAGGAAAACTACTAGAAGTTGGCACGGCTGCTACCCGTGAAATGTTAGCCAAGCCTGATCCTCTGCGCATATTTGTGTACCCAGTGGCAGTTGTTGGTCCGCCTGATGACCAACAGACGAGGGCGCGGATAAGCCACAAAACAGCAACTCGATCAGTCACCACACACGCATCCACTTGTGGCAAACTAAGTTCATTTTACTTCAGTGCCTCGTTGGGCATCAACCAGTGGTGATGGTGAAGGTCAACAAAAGTGTTGAAGTGCAAACCTCTCTCGGTTGCATAAAAAACCACCTTTTTAAATTTTTGCGCGAGAAAATGGCAAGCATTACACTGCGAGTAAATCTATCTAAGGGGAAAATCACGAACACAAACACAGCAACCCATCTCGTTGTTAAGCACGCCCACACAGACACTGGAGGCAGTGAACGCATATGCTACCATGAATTAAACATTAGTTTTAGAATCCACCTTACACCTGCCTTTACCTAACAAATATATTTCACAGCACACGAGGCCACATTGCTGCTAACTGCCGAATGGAGCTGAACTAGCAAATTGTCGACATTATAAAGGTGAAATGTTAGTGACAATTCAGCCTAAGTAGAGCAGACGTTCATACGTCAGGAGAACAACAGCGTTTATTAGGACTATTCGCGAGATAGCTTTACGTATTTGTATCGCAATCAGAGTCGCTCTGGCCATTCATATGCTTCAAGGCTAAAATTTTTTAACATACCACTTGTATTTTCGAATGCGATACTGCTTTTATTTGATGAATTTTCTCAGGCCTTCAGTTTTTACAACTGATAAGCCATTTTATTCATATAAGGGTTGCAAAAAGGTCAATATTTCCTAGCAGATTTTACTTTGCGAAAATTAAATAAGCAAAAGGTAGTTACATCTATAGTGTTGCCAGAGTTATAACAACTAATAAATACTAAAAAGACAAATGTAGAGTGTTCTTCAAAAACCACACCAAAAACCATGATCGCAACGCAAGTTTTGGAAAGCAAAAGCAATTACGCACTGGGAAATAAGCGTAGGTGTCGTATTTCTAGTTAGAAAAACATGATAGACATCGTTAAATGCCACTAAGTGAATACAAAAAGGCACGATAACTTCATTAAATTACAGAAAGTGAAGTCTGAGAACCAAGCCAAGAATCAACCATGAAGCCTTCGCCAACACTTGACTTAAAAATAAAATTCACAGAAGCGATATAATGTATTCCTTGGTACGGCACACACGTCGTATAAAAAACCGCGGTTTGCGAAAGATTGATGATCACACGCAAACCATCACTTACGCATGTACGAAAAAATAGAAGTTGTAGTGAACAACCGCAGGCAAATATGCTGCTTAAAATTTAAGAAGGATTAATTGTTCGTTAAGAAAGGTATAATTGTCTTAATAATTCTTAAGTCCGCAGGCATACAAAATCGCTATTAATTTTGAAAAATAGCTTTCGAATTTATCGCAAGTTAAATGTATATCCTTATCACTTTCTTTATACCACAAGAATTTTTCGTCAGTCAAATTAACTTAAACATATTGCCGTTATTAAAGTACAGTTACTTACAAAATTGACCTTAAAGTTCCGAACATGTTCGACGTTTTTGTTTTTTCGAGATTTTGTTCACAAACGTATATTTTTTTGATGTTCACATCAAAACATTTACGATAAAGTATATGTTAGGGGCATTTAAATAAGAAATTTTCTTGGATACTAGTGCTTCGGCAGATGGTCCTGTGGGACATATCTAGAAATTCCTTTAAACAGCAAAGAACGTTATCGATCAAAAAGAACGTCCGAAACAGAAGTATGACAGTGATTTTCTTAAGATAAATTAAACAGTTTCTATAACAGGTTACCTCGTTAAAATGCACTTAAATTAGATATGAAGCAGACGCATATTGGTGCATGTTACCTTATTTCAAGGTAATGTAAAAATAAAAAGGAGAATTGTGACAAATGAAAAATAAATGAAAGAAGAAAAATGATACGAATGGCTGAAAATTAAAGAATTCCCTTTTCTCAGCAGATATTCTTCTCAATAATTTGATAGAAATTTTTCAACTTTTTTTCATTAGATTGGAGTATTTTTCACCATAGTAGGCTTTGTCCTACGTTTGCGAATGCAAAAAAAGTGTCGTGCTTTCTGCAAAGATAATTAAATACTTATTAGTCTTCCATCTGTTTCGTTGCTTAATTACGCATAAGGGTAAAGTATTGTGTATTCAAGTTATATTTCTGCGTGATCTAGATTAAATTAGATCTGCTTTTACCTTAATGATAATATTAAAGCCATTTTGGTGAAGTCCCAACTACTTGACGCGTTAAATAAATGTGCTCTAATCGTCTTTATTATTGTTTTTATGCAATAAAAGACTTCAAAGTTAACAAAAATAATTTTTTAAAGTGAAATTGTTCCTTGTTTCTGAAAATAACTGCGATTCCTAAAATTTGACATCATTTGCATTTAAGCAACCTAGGACTAAATTTTGTGGTTCCAGAGCGGATATACTTTAAACTTGTTTAACTTATCTCGAGGTTCTCTCATGGCATAATGCATATTTATAAAACGTTTGCTTCTGTTGTACTTAATGACATGAAAAAAGCGTTCGCTATTTGGCTATACCGGATTAAGCTAAAACGTATGTCCAGTAAGTTTAATAAACTTAACTGAAAGAGTAGTTTTCCTAAATAAAAGACTTTCTGGAGATTGAGTTGACCCAGTGGATCAAAATAGCGTGACCAAATATATACTTAATTACGAAGTCAAATTTCGTCATGACCTTTGCATGAATTCGTCGACATGCAGTTATGAGCTTGTCTGGAATATATGTCATCAGTCTGATGTCAAACGGCGTCGTAGATTCATTCGGATAAAAGATCTGGTAAACCACTACCACATCTTCTACTTCATATTCCATCCTCAGTGAAGTAATGGTGTGGAATTTGCAACAAAATACAGGGGTAGACAAGGACAGTAAAAGGGTCAGTTGATGCTTCCCATTTACCTTTTTTTGGAGGAGGTCTTCGTAGGACAGCTGCTGCCGTGGGGCGTTGTAAAACCACCAATGCATTTCGTTTGGGAATGTTATCCGATCCCGAAAGGACCTGAATCATTCTACTATGCTTTGGTGCTCACTCTCCAGTCGCGCTAGTAGCCGCGTAGGGACTAGCAGTATAGGCAGATCCGCATTGCCGGCAATGAAAAGTCAGTGTGGAATGGCCATTTCAACTTTGGGTGGTGCACCACTCGGAGCTTGTTATGAAAAGCTGTTGAGGTCAAATGCGCCAAAAGTGGATTTCCAGCCTCCATTGTCTTTGCCGGATTTGCTCAGTAACCACTATAATCCCATACAATGTAAGCTCCGGGCGTAAATTCAACAAACGTTCAAGCTTATTGCGCAATTATACAAAATGTTATCTGCGGTCAACCTTTAAAAACGAAATCCTACACAATGGGAACAGGCCGACACAAGTAAACAGCAATTAAGCATTTTCTTAAGATAAAACGGCACAAAAGATTGTTAATTTTTAACGTTCTCAGAGGAAAAAGGTAGCAAAAGATTTATAAATAGATTATCTAGCTTTTGAAAAAAGATATAAAAACCCTAGAGCAGCTTAAAGAACATATATTTGTAACATTCGAAGCTACTTTTATGAACGCTTATTCAAGGAAACTGAGAAAATTTTTCAGTACTGTGTTTGTTGTCAATCATCGCTCTAAGCCTAACAAAGAAAAGTTGATTTTCCATCGCTACACAGGATTATTTTTTCATAATTTATTCAAAAAAGCACAATCAAAAGGTGATAAATACGACGCAATACTGGAAGCTAGAGGACCAGTACGACGAATATACTGAATTACATTTGGAACCTAGTGGTGAACAGGGTACTGTAAATTACAATGTGCGGCGATCTGACTGACAAAGTACCGTTTATCAAATAAAATCAGGTTCATTTTCATAACCAAATAGACGCAATCGAAAAATGAATAAAATTCACAGCGCAGGAAAATAATTCAGGGTTTAATATGCACTTGAATGCCCGAAACCGGTAAGGAGAAGAAAAAAATTCGAATCATAGAGGAAAACTTAAGAGCGACTTCGATAACGATGGTATCATTAAGACCAAAAACTGGATTGCATGGAATAAGGGAATGCACGATAAGAGAAAAGTGATAATATATAGATATGCAGGAAGTTGACAAAGGTCAAATGCGTGGTGTTTTATGATGTCCATTGGATCGGCTACTAGTTTTTAATTGCTCTTCCTGTAGAATTTGACCAAGTTTCCAAGGATTTGCACAAGCTTCTATAGTGTTTTTGACGTGCTGAATTTATTGATTAGTAAATTGTTTTAATCGAACTCCTTAAAAAGCGGGCATCTCCGTTCTAATAAAGCAAAATTTGATAAGCTTGTCTTTTTCCTTGCATTTAGAACGATTGAGTACAAGGATGGATGTACTAGGTGAATAGTCCAGAGCCAAAGATGCATATTTTTATTGACAACGGTAGCACAACCTTAAATGCACTACTGATCATCCTAATTCCGCGATAAAAATATGTTGGGGGCATATTCCTGTGTAATATGTTAAGCTTGTTTCGAGCTCTGATTAGCAGAACGTATAACAACTATTATGCTATTTACTCATAATAAAAATAAATCAGTAATCTACATCTTTTTCAAGCAATTGAGGATGCAAACCATTTGATCGGTTAGAATAAAGCTCTACGTACAGCTTTAATTATCATGCAATGACCTTTACTCATACTGAATTCATGCTGAATGTGCAGATGAAATGTACTTTAGACCACGTTGGCCAGAGAAGCCCAAAGGTTGCAACAGAGGCAAAGGATAGATAGAAGTGGATATCGGAATATATAGGAACGTAAGGATAGAGATTTATCTAATAAGCTTTGCGCTAAAACCACTGTCCAATCATTGTAATTTTTCCTAGCAAGAGAAACAGCAAAGCGTCAGTGGGATAAAACTATTTTCAATAATTCAACACCTTACCCATGACGACCGTTGAGCTCCCTTTGTTGGTAGGGAGGGTGTCAATGGCGTTCGTTTTCCGTATTCTTGGA
Organism: Ligula intestinalis; assembly: GCA_036362985.1. Classification (NCBI taxonomy): domain Eukaryota; kingdom Metazoa; phylum Platyhelminthes; class Cestoda; order Diphyllobothriidea; family Diphyllobothriidae; genus Ligula; species Ligula intestinalis. The sequence goes on along the minus strand of JAYGXS010000003.1, from coordinate 68,385,099 downwards.
AGTTAACGGGCTTCTGGCTCGGAATTCGTCATCTGGCTTCCCTACTGGAGGAGTATAGATGAAACCTGTTGCCGCTTGACATTTTTGCACTGCTCGTCTGCCTTATATCTTTGAAGTGCCGACTCGAGAAAGGCAGTAAAGTCTTCTGCCCGAGCATCCATTGTACTGAAATTTGCGTCGTAGGCAATGACGACTTACTGTGGTTGGGTGAAACTACGTGATGAAAAGTTTTGAACCAGGGCGTTGCGCACATGGCTCAAGTCATTTCGAGCAAGGCCAACCGAAAGGTAAACCAAACTCAAGCGTGGACTACAACTGGGATCAGGGAAAAACAGGGAGGGGCCGGTCAGAAACCACGTGACCAGCGTGGAACCCTTACTTACCGCGGCGTCCACGAGATTGACTTCAACTCACGAGAACAGCAAAAACTGATTAGTTCGTTGGTCGACGAGGGGCAGGCCAGTCAATGCACTGATTTACGACAGCCCCAAAGGGGGCAAAGGCCACACGTGCCCACCAGCTGTCAAATTCACGGTCATTCAGCAGCAAACAGGCAGGTCAAAGTTCCTGCGTGGAGCATGGATATAATACCAGGCATGCAGCGAGGCTGAAGCAGTCTTAGCAAACAGGAACAATCACCTCGGTACTGTACTGATGGAATCGAGCGAGTGTCCAAGATGTCAGTGTCAATATAATGTGGTCCATGTCCTAACACCTGCTTCTTCCTCTTTTCTGGGGATGGTAAAAAGGATAGGTTTATAAGTAACCAATGTATTACCGGCAAATGTTACGACTGCCGTATACGCGTTTTTCAAGCATATAAGCTGTCATCAGCTGCAGATACCCAACTTTAGTATAACTAAAGAAACTGCCGCTACACTCAAGTTTTGAGTTCGCGACCAGTGAGCTAAAGACGAACGTGCTATCCACTGAGCCATTGAGTCAACGTCTCGTCGGTCTTGTCTGAGAAGCTAGCCACAATATTTTTACCCCACCCACGGAAACTGATTGGTTTTTTGTGGTCATTGGGGCTGAATGCGAGACTGAAATGTGCGCATATGGATTGCGCTGAACGGTATCAACGTGGATTACGCCTAGTATCACTTAGGGAACGGGGTGGCGTTCGACTATCACTTGGAGTCTGCGTTGGCCACCGAAGATCGAACATTTGCAAAAATGCTTGCTGACAATAAAGCGCAGGACTTGGTAACCTAATAGTCACTGACCCGGATATTGTTAAAACCCATTGGTCTAGATATGTAGACTAAATTACTGGTGCCCGTACGCATCCTGAAAGCTAATTTGACGTGGACCTAGGTATTAGTCAAATAAGGATACTAATGCCAAATATGCTAGATTCTGTTATTCGTTTCGACTACATGTTGACGAACGAAAATCGAGTTTCAGCTATTTCCCCCTTTACCTGGCCAGAAGGTATTAAGAGTGTCCCAAAAATGTATGCGCATTTCGAATAACTGTAAACTTGGTGTTTATTATAATTTCATAAGTTCAAAAATGTAAATATATTGACAAATATCAGTATATAGTTTTTGTCTACTGCATTTTAAATATATTCAGCCGTCGCTGAATTAAGAAAAGCCATTCAAAATGAATACGCCCAAATACGACAAAAATTGTTTCATTGTGTGTGCGATTCCATTGCTTCGCGTTCTCAGCAGTAACTGGATCAAAATAGACTTCAAATTGAGACTATGCAGTGAACAAAAAATCATAAAATGATATTTATTAATATTTTTACAATTTAGAAATATTGTTTTTCCGGAAGAAATTTGTACAAGCGAAGATCTCTAGACTAGCAGAATTTGACAACGTCATCAATTTTGTGACCTCTCATTCAGCTGCAGACGGTCGTTGGTTATTAATAAGAGAATTAACTGTCCAATTAAATGTCAGTCTCGAAGGGTGGAACTTGATAGGCAAAGGGAGTAGAAACAATTAGTCATAGATGTGGGCACATGGTGGGGGTAAAGGAGAGGAGGGAGATACTTGTCACAGCATGGCAGTTTATGTTAGTGCATGTTCATGAAAGCCTGTAGGACATGTTTAAATGGGGGGGGGTTGGGAGTTGGGGCAGGGACAGAGTAGTTGTCAATCCTAAGGGTGACAAGGAGGCGTAAGCAGGAATGAGTTTATCGATCGTTACCACGGCAATGCGAGGTTGATCACATGGGCTAGCTGCTTAGCGAGTTCTGGTTTTCTTCCTGGTATTGCAGCGGCCTCCGCAAAGCATAGGAGACGCCCGGTCATCACCTGAAGTACGACCTTAAATGCAGTCGTTTGGTCGACTGTATGGCCAGTGTCCACTTAGTGTTTCGTGATTGAACTTTTGAGTACTTTCTGCTCCGCCCTTAGCAATCACTTCGGCATGTGTTCACCTGACCGCATTGCCAACGGAGTTTGCGTGCGCCTGGTGTATTTGCATCCGGAACTTCATGTGAACTCGTTAACACATTTTGCACTGGCGTGTATAGGCAGAAGGTCTTTAGTCGATCGACGTGGAATAGTCGTTGTTGTGCTTACGTACAACAATTAAGTGGCGCGATAAGTTCTTTCAATTGTGCATCGAAGCCTCCGTTTTATCACATTCGAAACATTGTCACCATTGAAAGGGAAGAAAATGCTCACTTGCTTTATTGCCACCGATATTTTAGGAGTAATTTCTTGTCTGTGGTTCTAATACTTATCAGTGAATTTCTTTGGAGAGCCGTTCCCAAGTAACACTTTCTTGAGACAACAAATCTCCTCCTCGATCGTATCTGAAGAACAGATTCTAGCGGCTCTGTTGAAAAGACACAAAACCAAGTTTCAATTCCTCTGAATAGGGACGAAACTAAAACAGTGCATTTATTGTCCTTTCCACATGGTTTTCCGATAGACGGAACCTTGAAGAGAACTTTCTGCGCGCCTGTGGATGAGCACGTCTAAAAAGGCCACTGTGTTTTGGTTCTCATGCTCGATTGCTAATTTGATATTTGCATAGCTGAATAGCTTTCGAGGTTGACATTTAATTGGACAGGTAATTCTCTTATTAATAGGCAACGACCGTCGGCAGCTGAATGAGAGGTCACGAAATTAATGACGTCATTAAATTTTACTAAGCTACTGATCTTCGCTTTGTACAAATTCCAAAATAATAGACTTATAATAAACACCAAGTTTACAAGTATTTAAAATGTGCATTTTATTTTTTGGACACCTTATATATGTATTCGAGTTTTACAAAAAATGCAGCCCGCTCAAAAGAAGTAAAGAAAAGAGTAAATGCGTTTCAATTTGAGGTGCAATGATTGTCCCTCTGTACCTGCGAACGGTCGAATTGACAGTTTGTGAAGAATACGAGTGAAGTCACTACGGAAAAAGCTTAAGTTTCAACTATATCAAGATTTCCCTCACCAGTTCGCTTAAGGCCTAGCTTAGAAAATCCAGTCTTATTAATATGAATTCTTTTTGGTGGTAGAAGCAAGAGAACACAGCTCTTAAAATTAGTGTATCGCCTGCCTAGGCTTTCTTTCGAATTGCCTTGTTCTCATAGAACTACCTCCTCGTCTGAGAAGAACATTGAGTAATGGTACTTCATCATCATCCAGTGCGGACTCTGTAGCGAAATTTAGCGAGGGATGTGCTTGTTAAACTGCTGGTCCAGAATGTCGCTGTAGTGGTATCAACCTGTCGAGTACGACATCTAATCTACGTACCTACGTGGAAAGTCTAAGTGATTAATAATTTTCGCTAAACCCACCTGCTCGACCTTGCCAAAAGGGGCTTTTGCAAAGAACGTTCGAAATGGGGAGTCAATCCTCGTGACATCTGCATTTCTGTATAGTAAGCTGCTGAAGAGGAATTGGAAAATGGTGAATGGGATCCACTGGCTGGTTACAGAACTCAATTTATTGTTAATTGTTTTGGGCTTGGGGAACTAAAGAGTAAGTTGCATTGCCTAATTAATTCATTTAAGTGTTCAACTATCATGCATATCTGGCGGCTTTCAGCGCACATCAGATCCATACGGTATGTGACCTATCACAGATAATTATCTGAAATTGACGACTAATTTCTTAATCACTCAAAACTGGCACTAACGTGTGCAGCAAAGCCCTGAAAAAAAATCAATAAATTTAAACTATTTTAAAACAAAAACTATGAAAAGAACTATGACGTTGTTTGAAAACATCAAAATTGTTAGAAAATTCCGACAAAGTCATAAATCGTTACAATTTAGTAAAAATAATTCTTTAAATTAACTAAGGGCTATGGAGGCGAAAAGAGCATTCCATGTTTTCCGCACTATAGGACGCTCTGTCAATCAAAGGGTTATTTATGAACTTTCTTCTTATACAAAGGACAGCGGATTATAATGCCCATTAAGGGAAGCAGTAAGTGCTTCTTATAAACATTAACGTTACCTAGTTTACTATTCATAAAGGACGTCTAACCATGCAGAAATCTTTAACGACATACAATTGATTTTAGGTGTATCTGCCCAAATGTATTTAAAGCATTTTTATGTCAAAAACGGGAAAAGAGCCTTTCTGTCATAGTTGTACGTTATTCTCGAAAATTCGATATAAAGTCGATATGATTGTTAGGCAACTACTTTCGACCAATGCACGGCTATTATAAGCTCACTTCTAGTTTTCTATTGACTGTACGTCCCATTGACTTATGACTTGCTGTTAATTCTATCGTCACCGTTTATTCAATTGCCTTCGATTTGGACATATTTAATATTTGATAATTGTTGACTACCACGCAATATTGCTGGCACACATCGTTTTTTCGAAATATTTTTACCTATGATTTACTTTTAAGCATGCAAGATCTTTTTCTTTCCCCGTGAGATAACCACTCGTATTAATCCTATTATCCCCAATCCCGTAATAAACAATCCTAATATTTGTTGGTACTATGGTGATGCTTAGAAGAAACCCTTACCAAGGCAACAAAATATTCAGATGAGTCATTCAGTCAGTCAAATTTTATCGAAGACATTCAAAGAAACTGAACATTTTGTCAAACGCTAATGAGCGTATGGACAGTAACGTACAATCTTGTTCAGTCTGGTACCCACAAGTCAAAATTTGGCCCATTCATAAAAACTCTTAAATCTGTCAAGTTCTAATACGTTAAATAGAACACCATAAACCAACAATTTTACTTCACTCCGTGTCCACAAATCCCTCAAATGTTTCATCTTTTGTATCGGAATTGAAAAGTTTGGCCCTTTTGACATGCGTCATGCCGGGATCACTCCCGGAATTATCCACGACAGTATCGCTGGAAGTACCTTGTAGTTAACTGATAATTCCGGCCCTCGTGAAAACTGGACCTTAGTCGAGACTGATACCTTTACCCAGCCATCCACGATCCATCGGCAGATAGTGGCATAAATCGCCCGGCGATATCTCCTTCTCTTGACGAATGAATGCTAGCTTTCTGTCATCCACTGTTCCAATGCAGCTCATAATTTAAATTTGAATGCTCTATTGAGACCAGAATCTAGAGACTGGAGCACTATAATTAATTCATCGGGAACATAGTTTGCTTCACTGGCTTTTTGACAGCTTCCATTGGACGGACGCACAGGAGGTCACAAATCAATAGGCACAGAGACCTGAGGCAAAAATGCCATTTGGCTACCTTACGTTAATTTATCTAAGCCAGCGACCTATCTTTTCCTTAACCATTTAGCCCAGGAATTGGCAACCTTTCTGACTCAGAGAGCCAAGAAAGCATATATTTAGAAATATATTTCAGTGGGAGCCATATAATCTATTTCAAGAATAAATTCAATTAAATGTGAGCAGGATAAGTCTCTAGATTCATTCATTTAAATAATCTTATAACAGTCATTGTTAATGCGACTTCTGGTGCTGCATAGATTTGCTGATGACTTTGTATTCTGGTTGGTAGTTAGTGAGATCAAGCTCCATGCAAGCGTCAGATGTAAGGAGCAATTCATTAGTACACAAGGCAAGTTTCCGCGAATCGTTTGCTTGCTTGCGTGTGATGAATGAGTCCGTCTGGAAACATAAGCACGCAGGTGGGCCTATGCGTGTAAGATAGCCTTGTCTGAAGGCAGTCGTGCTTTAGTAGAGCGCCGGCTTTCAGCGAGCTTGTCACGGCCTTTGAGACGCAGGAGAACAGACAAGCAGCTGCTATCGGCCAGCAGCCGGATAGTCTGAGACATGCGCCGATAGAGGTGATACATGCACAGATTGCTCGGTATTTATAATTTGTAGCGGTCATCTGCTTGCGTATTATAAGTATCTACTCATGCAGCTACAACTTGGGTCTTAATTGATGCGGTGATGGCTTGACACGTCGCGTTCGAATCATTAATTTCCGCGATTTTCTTGTCCATGTCGGATGCGGGCTCAGTAATCGCGCGAAAATTATGCTCGCTGTCGTCGGAATTGTTACTGGGCCAGGCCCTTCCGATGTGACTGATTCTCTTGTTCAGGCAATTTCTCAGTGCGCAGTATGGGAACGCCACATCGTTGCATCTGTTTATGGACTGGGGGCTCAAGAACCCGTGGCTTACGTGGCTGTTACCTCTTTCGAGGATTTCCGCCTCGTTAAACTTGAAAATATGGCCAGGACCCCTTCGAGTGGGCTGTAACCCGGGAGTTGGCGTATTTCTTCTTTGCTGCTGCTACCGGCTCGGCCATTCTTGTCCGGAGTAATCTTTGAGTTTCTCCGACGTATTTGCTTCGTTCACAATTGCACCAGTTCGGTTAAACGAGTTCTGCCGTTTTCTGTCGTGGCTGGGTATTTTGGTCTGATGCTCAGGCATCTGATGGTTGCTTTTGCCTGTGTGGAACTCAAAATCCAAGTGCGGTAAGCAGGCGACTGACCGTCGCCGATATATTCTCCACTTACTGAAGACCTCGCCAAACGTTTGGGCCAGTTAGATTTGGTTTCTTCTCTCGTTTCAGTTAAAATTCGTAAACGTTTTAACTGAGGAAATGGTCCATAACCATACTCTACATGCAGAAAGAGCAGTCTCCCGAATAGACTTCGCAAATAGAGAAAATATGCAGCATTTTACCTGCCTAAATGAATCGTCTCCTTTGCCGTCCTTGTGTTTCCTCAAATAAGTCACACACTGTAAATGGTTCACTCTTTCTGATTCGGCCTTTTCAGTCAACAATGATTCATCTCACGAGAGTATTTTCCAGCTTACATTGTTATTATTACTGATAGCGTTCACAAGCTCAAAACTCATTTAAAACTTTGATGCTAGATAAATCTTTGCAGTGGCTTTGTCATTTTTTGCGCTGAAAGCACATTAGGGCGCGTTTTTCAGAAACACGATCGAATGCAAAGATCTTCGTATTTGTGAAGTTTAGAGAAACTGTCCATTCAGGATATCGTGGTGTCTATAGATCTCGGCTTCTAGAGCACGTTTTCAGACCGGAAACTATCTTTGTGATGATTTTGCGGTAAGTTATTAAACTGATAACTCAACGGCTCCGGTCCGAGTCCTGGTTTTCTCAAATTGGCATGAATTTAGTACGGTCCAAATGATATTTGCTAGTTTCACAACGTAATCTGCCCTATCTATTAGTACTGTTTCAAAACCGTTTTCAAGTGTGCTCAGCGAGACATGTTTGCCTCAATGAACCTCCCTATTGAATGCTTTGGAATGAAGCACGGTTTTTAGGCTAGTACACAGAAAAAACTCCCAGACCGGTTCCTAAATGTGGTTGCCTATTATTCGAAACAAATCAAAATTTGTACCGTCAAAATAACCGCACACATTGGTATAAGACTGACGCCTAGCACTCTAATGAGGACTCCGCCAAGTGACAAAGTTGTCTCACGCTGACATATAGAGTCCTGCACAAGCACCCTCCCAGACCCGCAGACCGGTCTCTAGTTCTAGCTGATCCATCAAACTGCCACTCCTCCTGTCACAACTGTCAACCTAGACAGTGGCTTCCTGTGTGTGGTCAAAAGCTGACAAAAACAGTTCTGGTGCTGAGTCAGTGTTATCTGTACAGTAGTCGCTAAGGACCATGCGACGTTCATAATGAAATTTGACTTGATGATTTAGCGTATATTTAGTAACACTTTTTGATTCATTCGGTTTATTGAATTCTGCAAAAGCCTTTTACTTAGTTAAATCGTAATTTAATGAGGTTTATTAAGAGAAATGGCCATAAGTTTTTGGGAAATTGGGAGTAGTCTCATATGGAAGGACTTTCCTATGCTATTACGAAAGAGAGAACCAAACTACACTTTAATGTTGATAATACTAAGAAGGAACTCCAAAATAAGTAAAATAGGTATCGAAAATATACCTTGCAGAACTGGAAAAGTTTATCCAAAATTGTTCAGATTGAAGTAAAGCCAAGTTAAAAGGACCAAATGTGTTTGCAGTAGCATTGAAAATTTTGTATTTGTATTTGTATTTTTATGTTTAGCTATTCTGTGAAGTCCTTTTTTCATAAAATTCAGAATCAGAAGAGTATTTGTTTGAATGCACAAATGAATCTCGAATATCCTTCAATAAATACAAATTTCTTACACGTTCTCACGAAGCTAAGACAAAGAAGGCCTTACTGAATGTAAGTTATGAAGAAATATAGTATATTGTATACTTTACGTTCACCTTTTGCTTGATTTAGAAATGGAACAGACAAAAGAATAATAAGTAATTCAAAAAATGGCAATGTATATGGCCAGTTTTTTTTAATTTGCCAGTTTATAACTGAATGCGGAATTAATCTACTCATGCGGAAGGTAATTATTATAAAGAGAAAAAAAGCTCTTTCATCTTTAGTCAAATTGAATCGTTTATCTTCAGGAAGCTTAAAGAAATTCTCAAAAGTATCAAATTTCAGTGTGACATTACGTTGGAAAAAAGTAATATACACAGAAGTTTTTCAGCTAAATATCGAATCAAAGTAATTTCTAAGAGTTTAAATTTTATGGAAAGTTTTTTTATTAATCTTAAGAATAATAGTTTCATAACTTCAGTGCGGACAAGATTTACCCTCGACGATATGTTTGGCTGTTTTGAGGCATTTCTGCGTATGAAAAACGTTGCCATATTCATTTAAACTAATATCGGTAAACATTTTAATTCGGTAAATGGTCTTTATAGCCATCTTCTTTTAAAGGTTTTGGTGTAAACGTTGAACAAATGCAGAATAAAAAATTTTATCAAAGAAGACGGTAAAAACACAGAAATGTTTGACACACTTTTGTTGATGAAATTGAATAAATACCTAGCCAGTAGGACTTAAGTTATCAGAATGTCTTAACTTAAGAACAATTCTTTTTATACATAGAAAATGGTTGCTTCAAGTTTTCAATTTAACACAATATCTTAATTTATTGTTCTAATTTATAGCCCTTTTTTACGTCTCCAAACTTACGGGATTATCGAGAAGATTTAAATTTTTTTGCAAACAACTTGTAATTCCTATATTTCTTTGAACTACCTAATATGCCTGATGCAGTTCATTATTATTTCTTAATCTTCCGGAATGCATTCACATTGGTATTCGAGTTATGATCAAACTTAAACATAGTTATGAAAATTGCATGGTCTGTGGCGACTACTATATATATAGGAACCTAAACCTCTAACACACTTATCTGTATTTGTTTAGTTTAAGAATGTTTTAAAATTTTTTTTTCAGTTATGAGGACAACTCGTTTTCCTTTTCTGCTTGCAAGCACCCAAAGCATCCATTTTTGAGTGAATAAATGTTATCAGGGGTAAATGGGGTAGGAAGGCTAAAATTATTCGTAAATATTCCAAAATTGGATGAAGCACTCTCAGAGGGCGACCAATGACTTTCCGCACACATTTTAAGTTTCAAAAGTTCTGTAAATACACGGTATTAAGTCTCAAAAAAGTGGTATCGATCTGATTGTAAAACCTCCAAGAAGGTAGAAGTAAATTCAAATTTTTTCAGTTAATCAAGCAATAAAGCGTATAAAATTTGCTTGAATCCTGGCGAAACGTTTCAGAGGTACGTATTTAAGCCTTGTTTATCATAATTTACACTGCCATTACACGTAAATTCATATTTTTATTTGTGTTTAGTTTAAGGGTTTTACACCACCTACAACAGTCCTTTGTAGTTCATTTCTGACTTAAATTTTCACCCATTTCTTTAACTTCAAAGCACCATCAATATTCAGCATAAATTGCCCAAACGAAAAGTCACAATTTCAAATTTTGGCGAAACGTTTCAGGGGTAAGAATTGAAGCCAGGTTTACTTTACCTCATGAAACACTTATTTCCATCAGTTAAAATTGCACCCAGTTCAACTACAACACGGTACGTCTGCCATTTTGTAAAGCTGAAAGCAGAGGACTGCATATTGCTTCGAAAAGAACTGTTACTCACCATTCCCCTTATTGCCGCTGTGCTATATGGATTTTGCTACATTTTTTGCTTTTCCTTTTGTTTTTAGATTGCGTTGTTACAGTGTGGGCACGTCTATGACCTTGTTGCAAGTTAACCCAGCTCCCCCATACCTCTCCTTAAGGATGAGTGTTTGAAGCCCACACAATGAGGTTCTTATAGGGCTTGAATTATCCAAAACAAGACATTTACGAAAGAAAATAATCTACTTAAACAAAAGTATTCTACAGTGAGTCATTCTCCGTTACATTTTAAGTAGATAAAAGAAGTGAAGCAAAACATTTATGGCAAGCGGAGTCCTTAAGAGCGCTTTCGATTATTGTTGAAGTAGATTTCCTAGTTTTTATTGTAACGCAGAAATTGTTCGTTCACTGACGGGTTACATTTTCAACCAACGGACCTCAGAGAGGGAGAGAGTCACATGGTGGCATGTGATTTTGCGAGAAGAACTCGAATGGATCGTTTTGGTTAAAACGCTTTCTCGGTTATGACCAAACCCCAAGCTAAACTCGAGCCTGGGCAACGTTTTTTTAACCTTGAACTCATTGAATTCTCTAACGCACCCTAAAATGCATTAAATATTGAAGCTAATGCTATATACTCAATACCAGGAAAGTATGTGGTGGTCACCGAAAGAGATGAGATAATTTTATGATCTGATGTTATACATAACCTGTTAAGCTGCTGGTTTTCAAAACTCTTGTGCTTATTCACACAGGGAACCCTTGGACTGCATCCTATGTGCAAATTTTTATTTTAATTAGTCCATTTTACTAGTAGATCGGTGTGCGCCGACCAGTTACAGATCTTACTTGTGTCATTGTGCCTTGGAGCTAACTGTAGAGCTCCACCTACAGACGCTCAACGAGAAGCATATATAAGACAGAAAGTCCTAACTAATAGAGACGGAGGGGACCGGGACGGTCATTACTGGCTTATAAGCTGTTGTCGGTCAGTCACGACCAATCGCAACTGGTGTACAGCCCGAGGCTCGAACCAGTGACCTTGTTTATGCCGGTTATGCATTTCTGCTCATAAATTGCTAGCAGTTGGGCAGCCGCTTGTGGGGCTCGAGAACGACTCTGAAGACACAATGACATGGCTGAGTTCCACCACTGATCTGTCGGCACCTTTCTTACGCTGCTTATCTTCCTAATCGTCACCGACAAGAAAACGGGATCATGCCGCAATTAGTTAGACAGCTGGACTTTTAACCAGGAGATCCCGGCTTGGAGCTTTGGATACAGCACCACCTGAGCTTGTGTGCGGGTAGCTGATGAGGACTAAAAAGCCTGAAATCGCAATTCCAGTTTCCGTTCTCCTTGTCAATAAGGCCTTACTGGGTGCACTATTCCATTGTATCACGTTTTTCGCCTTGCTCTAAGACCTACTGAAAAGAAATCACTCGCGAGGGGCAACCCACACCATTCACATTGATTAATCTAAATTCAACTTTCTCGAACTACGTGGCAGCCTCAACAGAAAGACCCGATAAGCAGGGTGAACTGTGAGCAGAACAGTCGCACCTCTGAAGACTGGTGGCTAACTTTGTTACCTGACGGCAGCGTCGGCGGGCGGGCGACAAAAAGCACCTGTCGGCGAATGCTCCTCCGCCTTCTGTTACACGGTCGCATCCTATCGGTGTGTTTGAGCCAATTTATTTTTAATTTCGTTCGCTGGAAGGAGACACGCACGGGAGCCGGAAAGGCTGAAGGTTAACGTCATAGAAGTGTAGATATTATCTCAATTCAGAGTGGACTGAAGTATAGTTTTTTCCATTTGTTTTATACAGAAAGAACACGCAAGAGGCTGTTTGAACTCTGGAGTTGCCTTTTTTCGTAACAAGTGACTTAATAGTTGTGAAATAAATCATGTGGGTCCGTCAGGAGTTACAAAATGCGTTTTATTCCTGTTCTATAAAACACACTGTGTGGATAAAGAGAGAGCAAAAAATGCGCTTTATTTTGAAGGTAAATGTCTAAACCTTTTAGCAAAAATCGCTTCATCCTCTGAGACCAAGAAAAGAATAATAGAATACTCAAAATCTAAGTGTTTTCGTGAGATCCACATCTTTTATGGACACCTGTCTGATTTCGTCTTTTGAATTTCCGTTTCTTCAAACGCGAGGTAGCGTGCTAGGAATGAGAGTATGGTGTGCTGATATGCCGATTTATTTTGGCGCAAAGTAGGGGAAAACCTCATAGCCATTACTTCGTACTAAAGAGGGTGGGCGATCTCAACAACCGCTTTAAAATGTCGCTGTAGCATAATATTAACTTAAAATATAGAAAACACCGACAGCCGAAGAGAGCATTCGGAGGATACGTTTAACATGAACAGATGTTCTTTAAGCAAGGCTGGAAAGATAACTGGAGTGCAGTAAATTATGAGGGGGAGAATTTAGGCATTCTTAAATCGGCAGATAAGGGCTGGCACTCTGTAATATGAAGGTAAGCGTAATATATAAGTTTACGAAATTTTATATAGAGGCCTTCGTTATGAAGACAACATAAAAGGTAAGATGCCGGAGTAACAACAAGGTATCGGAAAGAAGATAACGCATAGGGCAGGAAGCCTGTAGATTCAGTTTTGGGAAAGGGTCACAATCGGAAAACACACTGGACTTACTTCTCGCCGTTAAGTAGAAAGTCATATGCTAACGACTATACTAAGACGTGGTCCAGGCCATCTTCCACTTCATGGATATGTATATCTGACTTATATTTGCATGACCAACAACCATATAATTAACATACTTAACATACAAACATTCGTTTGACGATTGTAGGTCGTCCGTGTGCATGGAAAAGAGGTGAATGGATGGTATAGACGCTTGAATAAGTCTACAGTGGTCGGGAAGGATCGCGGACTTTTCCTTGCCGCATCGGACGAATTGAATGCAGGAAGTCAAAAGTGCCTAAGCCAACAGACAGCTCAACTGGACGAGGCGCATGCAGACGTCTTATTAAGAAGAAGAAGACGAAGCGGGATAGGAAGAGTCAAAAAGAGTAAATGGCTATGCACGGCAGCCCTTATGTAAATCTCTTAGAGCAAAATGGACTACCGAAACAATATTTTCTATTGTACTGCCACTGGTTTGATATGCACATTGCAGAGGATCCGAAAAATTGAAGAGCAAGACAACTCGTTCGGCAAGTTTCACTAGTGCAGAAGAGCAAGCAATTGGATGAAAGCATTCGGGACCAGAAGAAAACGTTTTTTGCGCAGATGGTAGTGATTTTTACTGAACGCCAAACATCCGAAATTTCGGACTCCATGAAAGATGAATTGATAAGATGCATCAACGCAAAGGCTAACGGCAAAACAGTAAAATTTTAGGAGATATGGTTGAAAAACATCTGGCCTGGCAGCTATTGAACCACAAAGCTTTTGAAGGTAAAGCATCACTGTTGCTACAGACAGAGGAGCAAGGTCTCCCGGTAATAAGGAAACAGCATTTGACGAAAGATAGGAGTCGGCGGGAGTGTGGATGAAGTTCACATTTAAACGGTCTAAGTCTAGGTCAGCATCGACATGCACTATTTTATTGCGTTGACCAATGAGACGCTTAATGATCTTCAAAATTTCGTCCGAGGAGAGAGGAGAAAAAGATGTAGAAGAAATAAAAAAGCTGACTTACAAAAAAATCATTAAGCCTGGAAAGCTCACGTTTTATTAGGACGTTTACATCCTTTAGTTCTTCACTTAGACCTAGTTTGCATTTCCCTTTGGCGTCTAAACGTTTTTTAAGATGAAGAGAATGAATGTTGTCAGGTCTAACTATAACAGTGTCAAGAGGACAGCAAATATTAAAAGTTTCGTTCAAAAAAGTTGTAGGGAGCAAACGCCCCCTTTCCTCATCCACCTATGCTCGGTATCAAGACAGAGTCAAGAAGACCGGAGGCCGTACCCCGACCTGACTCATGCGTTGGTCAATTGCACGCGGCCCGTTTAAAGAGCGCACTTTCCAATGAGAACAAGAATAAATATTTTCAAATATAATTTCTGCAAAGATAGGAGTCGGCAGGAGTGTGGATGATTTTTGCAGTTGAGCATTCAATTTCAGCATCGAAATGTGCTTGTGTATTGTGTTGTTGATACATTTGAGACATTTCCGCCGAGAAGAAACGAGATGAACATTCAGAAGAAAAAGTTAAAATCTGACTAACAAAAGGGTTATTCAGTCTGGAAATCTCAAGATTAATTAGGATATTCACGTCCTTCAGTTATCTATGTATACCTAGTTTGTAGAGTAATTTTTTTTGACGTCTGAGACATTCGAAATTGGGGAAGAAAAAATTCTACCAGGTCTACCCATAACAGTGTCAAGAGCAAAGCAGATATCAAAGATTTCGTATATAAGGGCCAAAGTTAACTCAAACACGATTTGACGTTCGTGTGTTTGAAGAACGTGGGGATGCATTAAGATATATAAGTCTGAAGGACGCAGCTATTATTTGGGGACGTGTAGGGGGCTTCATTTTTCCGCTCGGGTTTTGCTTACAGTCATTCCTTAGAACCGAAAAAGATGATCGTCAGGCCCATTGGTCCGAGCCAGATAACGGGGCCTGATTTTTTACAGCAATAAGCTTAAGGTAGTTGGCCAAAATGTGATCAAGAGTGGCGTCAGCATGAGTGGTAAGAGAAACTTAGTCGTTCAATCATAAAATTTTACAAGGCCGTAGCTTAATACGGTTAGAATCGTTGCATGATATATTCGCGATACAGTGCGACAAGTTAAATAGGAACAAAAACAAAGAAACGGACTAACACAGAATCGTGTGTTTTCCATTTTTTTAATTTGTCTGACGACCAGCCGGTGAACCACATTCCAAAATTCACGCGATACAGGACTTTATTTTTAAGTAAACAATTTATTGTCAATTTCTTAATTGCTAAACTTCAGACGAAAATATGTTAATTTATGAAACAGTGTTGTAAAACGTACTAGTTGTTTGTCTGCTTACTATATTTTCTTTATTCTTTGTAAGTCAAAATGCTCACAGTTTCTCGTTCCAAATAAAATACGTTTTATAGAGGAACTACAGTTTGCTCTGATCTGACATAAGATGAACTATCAAGGATCATTTTCCCACAGCCTTCCGAGCTTACCTATCCTGAGCAAACTGTCAGAATTGAAAAGACCTCCCAACTTAAACCTGCAACAACAAGTTCGCTACAAATAACGCGAAAGAAAGCCTGAAATGGCTGATTTTATAGTCGAGGGCAAATTGGGTGAAACTAGCAGCTAGTGCTGATATGCTAAAAATATACCTTTACAACGTTATTTAAGGCAAATTTAAAATATCTTTATTTAAATCAATGGTAGGAGAATAATAAACTGTTTGTCATTTAATGCTCTCATATTCTATTTTGAGCGAATTCAAAAAGCCCTATTCTTTCTGCTGATGTTTAAATTCTCTGTTTCAAGAGATTTTAACGTTTTTTTTATAAAAACAACACAATCTTTAAAAAATGACGATCACGACAATGAACATATGCCTCCACTTACTACTTCTACTATGCTTTTTATTAAATTATACAACTTGATCCAAATCCATAGTTAAATGTTATGTGAACCATATGACTTCTTGCTCAGACTGTAGGGAAATAATTACTTATTCTTAGGCGAAATGTATGACAAATATGCTTTTTGTTGGTGGTCAAAAAAAATAATCTAGAAACCGACATCTTGAGGTGCCTGAACTATATTGAGCTTAATTCGCATGCTAATTAATATTATAACCAATAATATGTTCAAATCTAAATAAAATTTAGGACTTTTAGCTAAAACTTCACGATATAGGTGACTTACTGTAGAAAAGCAGTCGGCAAGTATACGCAAGCTTCCGATAAATTCTCATCAGACGTTTCGATTCATATGGGGAGAAAACAGTGTTTGAATGAGAAATGTTATAATTTATTTGGAGAGACTTAGCGCTGGGTGCTTATTTCCTTCGATCTGCTATCGACTGCAACGACAGTGCACTCAGGCTCTCTCTGGCACTATATTCAGCGAACATGCTGTTGCTGTTTTGGTGAAGGGTAGCGACGTTTTGGGAGGTCTCTTTCAAGCTGGCAGCGTACTCAGGAGGCTTAAGCTCATTAAGCTGTCGGAAAATGATCGTCTACATCAAAAAAACAGAGGCTGAACACCTCTGCTTGCTGTGCTGAAGCCAATTCCAGGTTTTTTGGGACGTCTACCTGGTTTGTTGGAAATCATTGGCGTAAAGTGGACGAAATGCAACTAGTAAATCAAAATTAAAAAAACCAACACTTTTCAAGGTACTGCTTTTCAAAAGGTTTCCGCATTAATCGGCTATTAAAACAAGGAAGCTGTTAACAGTGTTTTTTACTTAATCTAATATGTGTGTATGATCTATTTTATAACCGGAATTTAAAAAAATGAGCTTTTAAATTGGAAAAATATCCTGGAATATGGTTTTATTATGCATTTTTGTACAACACAGCATTAAGATTTTGTATTCATGTCACGGCTAACTGCAAAAAAGAAAACTTAAGTATTACTTATTACTATAATTAAAGTAATTGGTTTTTGATGTCTTTTTAAATTCAAACAGATTGTTACAGAATATATACAAACGAACATTCTGTTCTTTTTCTGTAAAATACCTCTTTTGGGGTGAATAATTGACGATAAGGTCGCTGTTTGCACTATTTTTTTTCTAATCATGAAATGTTTATGGCCATGAGAAATGCATTCAAAAACATCACAACACCCCATTTATTACTGCTTCGTTAAAAGTACATAGTACGGATTTCATTTACAGCAGCGTGTTATGGGCTACATCTGACGTCTTTTCATGAGCGTATATTAGCTAGAATGTTTCTGAAGGGAAAAAAAGTCACTTTGTGACCGAAAGCCCAAAATCTGTCACACCCTGTTGGATAACAACATATTGCAGCACAAAAAGCTGTTCTAAAATCAGAAAACTACAATATTTTAAGTACTAGCTTTGAAGAATGCGGAAACGTATACTAAAGAGGTACAAGATAGCATTATTTGTGTGTAGGTTTTTTTACAGGCAGTAAAAAAGGAGGTCAACTTTTATTCCGAAGGTACCAGGATCTAACAGTGGGAATGACAAAACTATCCGCGTTTAAATTTCTTATTGAAAAATGAGCTTGCCTGGTAAAAAACCGAATAAATTACTGACATGAAGGAGTATTATTGAACGATAGACCACCGCTGCAAGCCTTCGAATACGGAATAAGTGAACATCGACTGCGTAATAGAAAGGAAGTCGGTAGGCAGAAGCCAGTTGTATCCTAAAATATCCGAAAAACCGGCTTTAATACTTGATATTATTTCATTTAAAAATGATGATATTTTGAGGAGCATAGACAGGCCAGTAAAGTCAGCATACTTACATCACCGATGACTGTTACGCAAAAAGCCTGCCTGCTTGGGTCTTAAACGTGTCGCAACGCTTTCCCAGATGCAACTGTCCATAGAATTCGTCTGTGTAGACTAAAAAGCCGCCGTTTTTTAGCTTAACTGCGAAAGGAAAGGCGTGGCTAAGGTAACAGAATATTCTGCTTTTAAAAAGTTCTGGTTTGGTTTGTTATTTTTACCAGAGCGATAATGTTTACAGAACAATCCACATGACAACATCAGTAATTATCAGTCAACGAAAACTATTTTACGCTTAACGAGAAAGTTGTTCGGCGTGTATCTGTAAATATACTCATCAACATTTCGTAATCATCTTTTTTCTATAGATAAGGTTTAGCCGACAAGAAAGTTAGAAATAAAGACAATCCCGCCGCGTGAGATATGAAGGCAATCTGTGCGACTTTGGTACCATTCATGTCACTTATTACTAAACGGAGGTTATGAATTAAAAAAGGCAAAAGAGCCAACATTTGGATAAAGTTTGGTGAAGTAGAGGCCTTGTCTCCATGCGTGTGACGATATTGCATAATCTCCCCAGTCTCTCTGGTTGTATGACAGACATGCGTAACGAATATCCGAATCTCTTTGAGCGTTAAAACGTGTCCCGTATTCTTCTAGTAAGGGCAAAAGCCAACTTTCTTTGGTAATGGTACTTAACTTGTAGGTCTGCCTACAATTACATATAAAGTGGTTTTCAAAGTCCAAGTGATATGCTAAGAGCTTAAGAATTCCCCTTATTTTTTATTTTGCAATAACATTGTGTTTTCCGGAGTCAACTAACGATACTGGCAAAAATACTGTTTCCGGCTAGTTAAAAAGCCTTCTCCAGACGCTGAGGTCTCAGTTTTTGTCGAGAAATAACCATTTAGACGGAGGATAAATACAGCTTGCACACAGAATATGCCATGCAGAATTTTAGTGGCAACGGAACTGCAGCGCTGAGTGATGAGTATCGTGACAGGCGATCTATGAAAACCATTTTTTCCGACACCGTAACCGAAAAATCAGCCAGAGCCGAATTCGCATTAGTCAATCGTCGCCTGAATTCACTGACAACCCCGTGTGCCACTTTAAAATCGCAGTTTATATCAACAACTTGACTAGGCATCGTATTGCATGACACGAAGATTTAAAAAAGAGGATTTTGCATATTTTACTCTACTTCTTAGACTGCATGAACGTGCAGTATGAGCCTACAGAATTGCCGTTGCAAACTCAGCAACACATTTCCTGCTGCTTTTGTGTGAAACTTAATACTGTTAAGACCTCTTGCCATTTTGGGCCAATGACCGCGCAGTTCAGCCATGAGGCAGTTTCCAAACTGTTCGAGATTAACCTGGGAAGCCAATTTGGAAAACATATGATTTCTTCTCTGAATATAAAACGAAATCTAGTCCAGAGATCAGCAGCTGGAGTACGATACATCTGCTCTCCTGAAACACTCAAAGCAGAACACCAGAAGCTCTAGCACACGCTTTAGTGAAAATGGATACTTAAAAATATTCCCCCGCAGGAATATTGACGAATGCAGCAAAAAGTCTGCTACCTAAATCGCAGAAAGAATGCCTTTCTTAGGCAAGGCAACAAGCAAGCTGGTCAGAGGACGCCTAAGAATCGCGATCGCAAACCCCTTTGGGTGTTTCTCACGAACTCTTCTCTGCTATGATTGACACGTAAAGACCGACTCCCATCAAAGACCACATTCATGTGGATTTACTCTCTCAGGTGCTCCTGTGGTGCAGAATACATCGGTCAAACAATGAGGTGCCTTAAAAAGAGCGTGCGTGAGCACATACCGGCCTGGTAAAGTAAGGGTGAAATAAGATCAATCTTCAGTTCTATTCTCGCACGGCTTGTTGATACAAATCATTGAGTCGATATAAACGAAGCCTTTCAGGTTGTCTACCAGACACCAGCTTAATTTTCCAAGGGCCTACACCAACGGGTACTTGCAACAGCCGACTCAGCGGCTTAACTGCTAGTGAATCTAGTGCTGTGTTTTCAGAAGACGCCGACGCAAGCACTTGCACTTCCGTGGCCGACCCCGACGCTAGGTGGCGATCTCAGTTCACCCCTACGCTCTATTGACAGTGGTTCGCTTCGTACAAATAGCAGCAATTATCACCCCATTTACCTGACCTCTGACCAATGCCCACAACCTAACTCAATTCCCTCTCCTCCCCCCTCTCTAACACACGAACCTCTACAAGCCAACCTCACCATGCGAGCAGCGTGTAAATGACGAGTTATAATCAGGCAACCCTTATTAACCCTCTCCAACTGTGCAGTTTTTTTAATACCCCCGTAAATGTTGAGCCTGATGAAGATTCGCTAAAAACATATGTATGCTAAATTAACTTCTCAGATTTAGCATAAAAATTATTCTAGATTATTTGGGAAATCCCGCCCATTTCTTCCAGATCTTCACTTACTGTAAAGCAAATAAGTTATGCGTACTTAATAGAGGCCGAACTTTAATAGGCAATTCCAGATGCAAAATCCACTAGAATTTTTTTATCGCAAACTACGGATCAGGCAAGTGACGCATTTTCCTCAGAGATACTGCAAGCAGATCATATAGTTCGTTAAAACGTTGGATTAGCAGTTGTGCTTGTCACTGTAATAGGCAGTTCTATTTATAGCACAGTATAGCTAGCGTTCCCACTGAAGCAGATGAAACTGGTAAACGTAGTCACGTTTAATAATATGTACATCGAAAAACAACCTAGCCATAGCTTTATTACTTTACTTAAAAAGAGCTTATTTGAACGCCGACGTTGTTATCAAGTGAATATTTAGAGAACTGTAAGTTGCGAAATGTCCTTTTTATTCACGCGCAGATCGTTAATAGCAAACAGCCCGCTGCGACTTACACAGTTTCTAAAAAAATGTTGGTCTGGCGACCGTTATTTATAGAATTTGAATCCAGCTTCTTCGTCGAAGGCGCTTTAATGGATATTGGGAAGGAAATTAGGTAAGAACATGCGTCCTAGACCTCAAAGAACAGATGCATCCTAAAGTTTATGAAATGCGCAATATATATCTAATGCAAACTTTATGAATTTAATGCGGAAAATAAGTGGCTTACTAGGAAACAAACCGACGTCTCAAGCTAAGGGCTTTAGAATACGAGCAGTGGTCAGTGCGAATTCGACTGACCAGTTTTAGATCGTCTGTTAACCTACACGTTCTCTTTTCACTTTTTAAAATGGACTGCTTCGAATTAAGCAAATCCATTAGATGAGCTCGCCACGTGTCGGTAGGCCTGTGTAAAGCCGTTCTTGAGAGCTACTTATAATCTACCATCAGTAGTCCTCTGAATGTTCAACACCACATTAGGTGGGTTAATCTGTTACAATTTTTAATAATACCCATATCTCTTTCCATATTGCATTTACTTAGCAGGCATTGAGGGCCCTGTTAAGACTAAACTCTCTTTGCGTTTAAATATTTTGACAGTCGTTCAGGTGGATTTTCTTTCTTGTTCTTCAAGGGGGCATCGTGTTGCTGCGACCACACAGCTTTTTGCTAAAATATCCCACACATTTATCGGGCCCATACGAATGAGTTTATTGCGAAACAAACAATATTATTCCATTCCTTCCAATAAAAGTCAATTTTGGCGGTTGAGTCTACGCCCTAAGCATAAATAATTATTACTACGCACCAACTTGGAAAGAAACGGTAAGTTATGGCGGAAAAGTTAATGCATCTTTAATTTATATCAAAATAATACGAAACTCTATTCCGTTCTAGCAGGTTGTCTTGACAATTTCGATATAAAGATTTTTTGGTGTAAACGAGGATTTGAATCGCCCACTGTATAAGCTTTACTTAGTCCAATTATTAAAGCCCGATTATGGGAACACAGAATGGTCCATCAGCAAAGTCTGCCAGTCACCGTTCTTTTTAGAGCAGTTTACGGACATCCATAGAGCCTGTTTATCTTTTTATTTTTGCCACAATGACAAAACAAATACAAAAAAACTATGAAGAACGTTGACACTTTTTGGACATTATATCAGGTCGTTGTTGCCTTCTTGGATCATAAATGTCATCTGCTTATCCTGTCTAAATCTTGTCAAATTAGTTTGAATTTTCACAAAGAACAAAAATAAAGTAACTGCGAGCCAGCAAGTTTTCGTAATAGTTGAGGTCTAAGAATATATGCTGTTGATTGTTGACAAAAAAGTAGGTTTGGCAATCTATTATTCAAGTGTCCACAAAACCCTTCGAAGATCGAAATTAAAAGGTCTATGATCTACAGGAATGCTTGGGCAAAATGGCGCCAATTTATTGAGTCGATTTATCCTCCTATAAGTTGTGTCATATTCCGCAACACTCAAACATCAGAAATTGCAGATTGGCATTGCTGCATTTAAACTGTTAAACAGTCCTTTATGTCTTAAAACGTACGATGCAGGAGACCACATTTATTCAATTCTACCACCATGGTTTAGTTTAAAAAACAAACATGGAAGTGAGAGTCTAGGAAATGTATTTTTAATTAAACTGTTTTCATTTTCCGTATTGAAGCTTACAAAATTCTACTCACCCTCTTAGTTAAGACCAATCTTTTTCGCTAACTTAAAAGGAGGCGTGCATGTATAAAGTACAAAAATGCAAGTCCCCAATTTTTAATTTATAAGCCTCTTGACTCAGTAAGCAAATCGTATACAGGTTAGCCATACAGACGAAGTTCTTCTGTGGTTTAAAACACACTGCCAGTTAAACGTTCTGCGTAATCTACTATGGGGAAACTAATTTTACAAGAAAGTGATGGCTTATGTAGTCATTAAATTGAAAATTGATCAAAAAGACGGCAATTTTAATCAGAATAAATACTAGAAGAAATCGTTTTTCGTTACTTTTGGGAATCGTTTGCATGGAAAGCAGAGGAGACCGATGACTACTTAATCGGACAATAAATATTTACTGGAGCGGTACCTTTCACATAGTTTGTACAGGAGTACGGCTATTAGTCATGATTTAAATGCCCAACACTATTGTAGTTCAGAAAAATAACTTCACAAAACTTAACTACTTTCCCAGCTTTTACGCAGTTTACAGGCTTCTGAAAAAGTGTTTGTTAAAAATAAATTGATAATCGAATATGTTAACTGTTCAATGATCGCCAGTTCAAAATATCAACCGAAACGAGAAAAAGTATTTAAAATAACAGTAGCTGGTGCCCATAGCCATGGAAGGAACAGAAACCGTAAACGCTTCGGCAAACCATTAAGGAATACTATAGAAACTGCCGGTGTAAAAAGCTATGAATTGTGGTTTTTGGCTATTCAAATGTTCTTTAAATAACGGCCATTTCGCTCAAACTGCAAGAAGCACATGAATACCTTTAGGTTTCAGCAATTCGCGGAATTCCTAAACTCATACATAAAACAAGGATTTCCCCTTTCTTGCGTCCGAATATCGCGATGTTCGGTTTCATACACAGATGGCCAAAGACGAACTATTTAGACCAATTTTGCCAAACTCTATGCATCGCATGCTTGCGTCAGAAAGGGATAATTCCGGTGTTTTACCTTAATGATGCCTTTTCATCACTGCAGATTACAAGTTCTGCAAGCACACTGCATAGAGTTTCTCTAGAAATTGCGTTATGTTTATGAACATTCATGACGCACGCGTTTTTGGCCAAAAAGAAGACGGTTTCATAAAGCGGACTTGATTCATGCGTTGCTGATCATCAAAAGTTTATGGTCGGCCACTTACACAAAAAACGAATTCCTTAAATACTGCTTTCTTTCGACATAGTTAAAATGTTAATTGTGACTGCATTGCACTTAATTGAGGTGTAT
The DNA here is from genome assembly GCA_036362985.1 of Ligula intestinalis. NCBI lineage: Eukaryota > Metazoa > Platyhelminthes > Cestoda > Diphyllobothriidea > Diphyllobothriidae > Ligula > Ligula intestinalis. The sequence goes on along the minus strand of JAYGXS010000003.1, from coordinate 68,361,457 downwards.
GATTTAAAGACAGGACGAAAGTTTATAACGGGTTTTCATGAAACAAATACCCTCCTGCAGAAAACTGCATCATTATCTTATTCAGTGAATGAAGCTAAGGTGGATAAATTGTTACGACGGGAGGCACGAAACAAGGCTCTGACGGGCTATGGAGCAAAATGTCGTCACGCACCTTCAAGCATTGTGTTGCTTTAAAACGCATCTGTTCGTTGATTGCCTTTTTGTAGCCTAGGTTTTGTTAAGGAAGACTCTTTAACAGAAAATTAGCTCAGTGAACAATAAGTGTTCTTTATATTCACATAAATGTCTCATAGGCAAAGATAGTAAGAGGCTTTTCTTAGTTTCATTTTAATAACTAGGCAGCTCAGCTAAAATAATTACTTCTGAGTTATGGTTTAAAGTAAACAACAAGGAAGCTAATTTTAATCAAGCAAGTTAAACGGACGAGGAGCTTATTAGCTTCCGCTAGTTCTTCCCTAGTTAGGTGTTTCGAACCATAAACACTTTAAGACTTTTCAAGGCTTATCTCTTAACAAGAATTAAAAATAGTTACGAAAGGTTGCACTTACTGAGGCATATTTAGTGCTGATCTTAAACACTCCTGGGCCTGCTAGTTAAGTTTATCATAGGGAAGTTCCGTTTTCCTTAATTATTCAACAAATTATTGACACCCAAGATATTAAAGAGCATAAATTGACCGTGCTTTGACCTTCTACTCCAATACTGAAAGATTTCTCTGTGGAAGCATTGTACATACAAAAGATAGAATGTATGCAAGAGTAAAGGTATACTAAACATAAAAGAATGCAGTTGCTGCCGATTAATTCTTTCAGGTTGATACAAGCACATCCTTATTACAAAATTAAAATATGTGGATGAGTAAAAAGGAACTTTGCGGTTTTTGGAGTCGGAGGGAATCAATAATCTGAACAGCATCAAGGGGAATTGGCAGCCAGGTGTTTGAGTTTGCGACTTTCGGCCATGGTAACAGCGGCACCTTAACTACGTTCTTTTGTGTGTACAGGACAGGTTTGTGTTACCTGACTGCATCCGCTTCTACCGTAGTCGAAAGATGCCTTCCGAGGAATTCTAATGAGCTGTAGGGCACCTTGCAGGTCATTTAAGAGCCTGGCGGGTATCTCAGCGATGATATGACTCTACAATGTAGGCTTGAATGGTGCTCTTTATACTCTTTATTCAAACCTATCCTAACGATACTGTTCTTTCGGACAAACGCCGACTTCTGCCACTAAAATATTCTCTCAAAAATGAGCAAATTAATGAATAGATGCCCATAGAGGTGGTTTTGTCAAGGAGCTTGCCATTCAGTTCTCCATACTAGATGGCGATAGTTGATAAAGTACATAAGCGTCGGCTGAAGGTGTTTGAAACAACTCGTCTAAATTGCCTTCTCAGAAGCTTGGTTGGTACGTGCCCTTTGAAATGGGACTCTGATAATATTCACAAACTTAACCATACATGCGTTAAATAAAATATTGTTTTCAACTTTCATTTTCATGGGAATTATATCAGCATACTTCGATATCTTTTTAAATAGTTTTATAATTCCACCGATTGAAAACATTGAATTTCGTCAGCCACTTTCGCTGCTGTTGAAAAAAGGTCTTTGTTAGTTTTTTGCTTGAAAAAGTGAGCTAAAGTATTAATACTTGATTTCTGAATGAACTCAAACGCAGCGGGGTATCCAACATAGTAAAAACTTTACATTTTTGAAAGGCTCTGCAATCTTGCGTGACAGAAAATAAGGTTTAAAGCATAAGCAATGTTACCTTCAGACCACTTATATTTTCGAATTAGACAGGAAACCAATCAGACCCGGGATAGTCACCCTCGGCTAGATCGTAAATAGGTTATAGTTTTTGTACGCACGTTTAAGTAACTAAGTTCTGATGAGTTATTAATGCAAGCTACTTGATGGGGACTTGCGCTAAAAGTACAATTCAGTCTTTTAACCAAAACGTTTCTGTAATGCAGCAAACCTCATTGACTGCCAGCGTATTGAACGTTTCTCTCACGGTCTTTGTCATATTGTCGTAATTTTATGTCAGGTTGCACATTAACTATAAAGGTTTGATCAAATTTTATATAAAAAAGGCCTTTTTATTGTTTTAAATTGGTTACTGCATTGACAATAATAAATAAATCTATATTTTACTTCCATTTGGCAAATAATATTCATCTTGTGAAATAAAATTTCGCTCCTCCAGTAGCTCTGTTGAATAATTCTAAAATATTGCCGATTTTCGTTTGCTAATGGTCATCCGACATGAAGCAAGGCCCGACAAATTCAATTGGGCACCGTAAAAAAGGAAAAATGTTTGAGTGAATGTAAGACAAGATATAGGAACTGCATACATTAAACAGGCAGTTTCGTGCAAGATAACAGAAACGCTTAATGTTGTTGAGACAATAATATTACCAAACTCATAACACTAAGCCCAAACTTACCCAAACCAAAGCTTAACCTCAACTCCAAATCTAACCTTAATACTAGCAAGAATGCCCCAGGAAAGTCCTGCCAATTTTTTACTCAGCAAAGTTTCCCAGTTGCATTATGTATGTTTTGATTTCATTAAGACCACTGGATTAAATTTTTAATGCTAAAAGAGATTGACAATAGAAGTACAACATCGATTGCACTCAAAAGGACTCAAAAAATACGCCGTTTTATTCGCATATGAAGATGTGAGACTACGCTTAGTTGCTCGAGCTAATCACGAACTTCGGAATTTTTGGCCACTCTCCTAATTCTTCTTGTCACCTAAAATCCTCTGGGGCCACCCAAAGATTTCTTTTGACTGACAGAGTTTTTTTAGTCCAAAATATACGCTCATCCATGGCAGAATTACGGCTCAACTTCTCTACTTGTAAGAATAAATTAAAGTAATAGAAATAGAAATAATACGTTGACTAACTGGAATAAGATATTATTTCTTAAGAGGCTGTAACAGCTAGGTTTAGTAGATTCGAAGAAATTGCGCTCAACAGCATTGATAGCAAATTTTGTCCGTTCTTAACCATGTTTGACAAACGTATGACGCAAACGGTGGTTAAAAGGGACCAATTTCGAAAACGAAATTTTGCAAAAGTTTAATATTGTTCACGAGTGAAGAACACGCACATGACCTTTATCTTCTTAAATCAACCGCCGGAACATAAAAACCGATTTCATTGCAAGCTCATCCGATTGCGCATGCCATGCAAAGGCCTCAATCAACCATTTATTTAGGGCTATTTATGTTATCAAAGTATTATTGTATCAAATGGTTCGCCAAAAGGGTATCAAGATTTTTTTCAAAGCATCGCCGTGCATTTTAAGGTCAAGTTTGCATTTAATCATGAATAATTTTAACCTAACACAATGCACACGATAAGAATGCAAGCTCCGAAATTGGTGTAAACTTTCGCTATATTATTTATGTAAACTGCCCTTCTAAAGATCTTAAAGGAAAACTGTGTTTATAATTAAACAGAGCAATTCTTGTAAGTCATATTGGCTAAGGATGATGTATTATTGAATGTCTAGAAGGTAAAGACGCTGTAAAGTAAAGGTGCATATTCCGATATTATTATGTTGTTTAACAAATCATAGATAAAATCCCCAAAACATACTTTTTAGTGTTCTGAATTATCTAATGGGAATTTTTGCATCTTTGAAGAGAGCAAGTTCGAGTTATTTTGAATGAAGCTTAATTCAGGAACCATTACTTTCTCTGATGTGCATACACAAAGTTTACGTTACCGCTGGGGTTTCTGCTAATATTTCGCTTGAAGTACCCAGTGAGTTAAGTTAAGAAAACACCCCTAATGAGCAGCTTAAATCTGTGACAGTCGCTGGCATTAACACATACCTAAGTATTAAGGTATATTTATTTTTTCAACCGTAAATTTGATTTAATGTCATTATACAAAACCATCTTCTAAATGATTAAAATATTTTCCTTAACGCAATAAAACATACAAATCTAATAAAAAAATGAACAATCCTCGGTTTTGTCAGAATAGCCATGTTGATTTATATCATATGATCTCGTTAGTATTTCTTTTGCATTTGCAATTTTTTGAGTAAAAATAAAATTAACTCGATCAGGAACTTCCAATCTTTAGTCACGGTGAGGTCATTTTATAAACGAAAGCGATTGCTCAGGCAAATCCCGTACTCCCACTGAAAAAAAGTTCAATATTTTTTTGTTCGGTAAAAATAATTGGTCGTCAAAAATAAATAGTACTTTTGATAAGATGAAAAGGAGCTTCAAAGGAAGGTGGCATTAGTCATTTGATCAAACGCATTTAATATACACATAAAAAAGCCAAATACAAAAATGGCCTTTTAACACACACAGGACTTTCACCTACCTGTCGTAGATCACCTAATTCAGTAAAAGGGAAAATAAGATTTTGAGATTTGTCTAACACTAGAACTAGCAAACGGAAATTAGCCTGACAGTATTCAACACCAACATTTTAAAGGCGGGATCATCTGCTGGATAGATGGCCCAAAGTTATACATCTCCTTAGTCGCTGTATATTAATTAACACGCTTATCGCGGCCAATTTAGCGAAAAAATCGTAAAGTTTTCATTTTTGAGCATTTAGTGGTTCGACCCGCTTTTATTACACAGTATTTGGTGGACCTCTACAAAATAGACTACATAGCATGCTCACTGTCTGTTTTAAAAACGGCTTCAAATGAATACATTGCTTTTTGAGTAGATGTCTTGGTATTCATTATTTTGGTTCTTAAAGGGTGCAATTCATTATAATCCATAAAACTCCTTCATTTGCATAGCTAAAAATTGTGGTCTCACATGAAAACTCCTTTGTTTCATGAGATTAACTAACGTTTTTACTTGAATTATTTTGCATTTGACTGATATGTTTCCCTTTGTGCAGACTTTCGGCGACTGTCATAGATTTTCGGAACAAATGCGTCAGGCTTCATATGCAAGGGAAAAAATATGTTTTTTCATTTAACAATAGTTAGATCTCTGTAAAATATATGCCTTTACCACTATTCATTTCCGCACCTACTTAGTAGCCTCCATTGTTCATTTAAAATAGAATTATGCTGTCGGCTTATCAACTGAAATCAAAATTAATTCAGATGGTCATTTAACTGGAATCTTAATTCTGACAAAACCGATAAAATAAGATCTATGTTATCAGGCTAGCTTTTGCAAATGCACAACAATTCGTAATAACTAGGTGCCGTCATATTGTCAGTAGTGTTGTTCCAAACGCTAAGTGGTGCAGCTTTTTTTGTGTTTCGTAAAAAATGCTAATAAAATCACAATAACGTGAAAATAAATAAAATAAAGTAGCCAAATGCCCGAACGTAGATGTGCGCAGACATTGGTAGATAAATTGCGAGCAGTAACGTTTTCTGTCGTAAACGCATTCAGATCATTCATTAGTGATCCCTGATGATCAGCCAAAATGATGAAATAAAACGAAACCTTGACGATGAAAATATAATATATGAATTTAGCAACAATTAGGAAACCTAGAATCGTAATTTAAAATTATCCAGCATATTTTGCACGCGTATTATTTTGTTTGCTCATTTCACACTTAAAAAGATCCAACAGCCATTTATGCATTACGTTTCCTGCAGATTTCTTTGTAAAAGTTTGGGTAGAGTTCATTTTCAGGCTTAAAACGCGATTTTAAGGTTTATTTTTGGTACTTCATTATCAGGCCTTGACCTTTTGTGTCTTTTTATTCTCGAACAACCACTATATGTTTAAAAAATTAAAAAAACACGCTGTATTTTGGATGCGCTTATGAGGCACACCATTTATCATCGGTTAAAATACTGAAGTGCTGCTACATCTTACCGCTACCAGCATACTTTTTGCCTGTATCATTGATGCCTTTTGCAAATAACGCCATCGCGGAGGGCATTTTGACAGTTGTTAGTCATACACTGGATACAGCGAGGCGGCAAATGCCAAACATATCTTCCTGTCTGTTATTTATACCAAAGACGCAGTAATAAGTTCGTCAAATTAAAACGGATAATCATTTCTGCGATTCGTAGCTGTAGAATTGCCAATAATACAGGTTGTTCTTAAATAATGCATACACATTCTAAATAATTGTTAACTAGGTCTTTATTTGAATTTTATTATTTCAAAAACGCAAAAGATTTTTACAAGTATCGTTTTACTGTTTTTCAATGCATGTCCTCAATCTGACGTTCTTTTTTTTCCAGACACAGTCCAATTATATTGCGCTATAATCTCCGATTAATTAGCGTATCGGTCGGCAATGACATGTAGATTCTCAGGTCTCCAATAGGAGACTAGTGAATTTGAATGTGGCCCTGTCACTTTACACAGTTCTTGTTGAAAAATATGCATATTCTTCCCATTTTTCTAAGAAGCATTCACAATATTACACCCTTCGAGCCAGCCTATTGTCATTAAGAGCATTCACTTATCTTGAGATATAACTTTTTCAATGGCAATGTTGCACAATGCCATAGACACATGACTTTGAAATTCCAACTTCACGACGAGTCTATCGTACAGACTTTCATGGACTTCTTTGAAACTTTTCGAGCACAGAGCTTCTTCATAAACATGGTCTTGCGGGCCTTTTTTGTGAACGTTCAGAATAGTTTCATCAGCTTGAACCCTTTTTTCTTATTTAAGTGATGGTAATTCGCGTTAAAGATTCATTTTCAAATTCGCTCCTAACCTGTCTTTTCATTTTAACTACATTTTCACACTTGCAGTAACATTTTAGAGTAAATTTTATTTATTTAGGATTCTAGTCTGCCTGTCATTATTATGTTCAGGAATTAAACCTGCAAAATGAATACAAGTTGTTTAATAATCGACGATCTACAATTATTTAAAATACAGTCGAATGAATTGAAAAAACAATAAAGTGATGCTTGTACATCTTTTAACATTTTTAAATAATAAAATTATGAAAGACATTAAGATAACAATAACTTAAAATCTGTTAAATATTTTGGGGACAACCTTTAGTGCAACTGATTAAGTAACGTGAAGCGAAGCAGGTCGTTGACTTTCAGGGTTGCCTTAGCTGAAATAAGTCTAAAAATAAGAAAGCTCTCTTCGTGTCGGGCTAAATACGCAGCTTATACTCCGTTTGAGAAGCTGTAATTATTGACACTTGCATCAGCCAAACGAACCAGCTGACACGCCAATTTAAACTTAATTATAATTACTCCTCAAAAGCAACAAATGTTCTCGAATTGTGCTCAAAAGTACTTGGAATTTCAATGAGCAGGGGCTTTTTGATCGATAAATTTATGCAAATTACATGATTTTTAATGTTAAAATAACACAAATACTTCTTTTTGAATAAAGGTAGTTTTGACTGTTTTTTCAAGTAATTGAAAAAAATACCTTGTTGAGGTTATGGCGGGTCTCCGACATACACGCTTTATTTATCTCTTCAACTGGAATAAATGCAGCAAGGCACAATTTATGTTTGATAAAGTTTTTTCTACTATTCGAAGTTGAAATGCTAACATTTAACTATCCCAATACATTTGACAGAAAAGATTTGAAATAGTTGAGACTGCTTATTAAATTAAGAATTAATTTAACTTTAGTGTTAGACAAGCTACCGTAAGAAAAAAAACGTGAAGTTAGTTTCGCATGAAATTGGGCGAAAGGTGAAAGAAAATACTAAGGGAAAAAGCCACCATGAGGGTCAGTCATAAGCGCGGGCTTCGCAACTGTCTGCAATTGGACAGATATTATTTTTATCCTAAGGCGTTAGCACGTGGACAAATATGTGCCTAGTCATTTGCTGTAGCTTAAGGGACAAATTTGTCAGAGAGCTTGCCTCAGTGCCTAGCCGTGATTCGGGTTTCGTGGCTAAAGAAAACTGCATGATTACTTTTTCAAAAAAAGGGAAAACTTATTCATTGCATTTCTCAGCCACCGCATGTAACAATGCGTCCTTATTCAAAAAGCTGGCGGACGCTGTTAGGTGAAGTTATCCTTTCATTGGCAGAGGCCTCTGGCCAATCCACAGCCAGGCTGCTGTGCGATCAATAAGGAGTAGCTGATCGTGGTTTTATGCAGAACAACTGCGCGGCAGGCAGTGCACCCTAAGGGGTTAAAACCGACTCCATGTACTGACGTATCCTCCATAAATGTCCTCCTCTTTGCTTGGAGACCTCACTACTGATAAAGTACCGTAGACGCCGCCACTACCATTTCAGGCCTCGGTGTCAGCTAGTCCTGTCATCATGGATGCAGGCATCATCGACGGAATTGCAGGCATTGGCTCCTCCCTGGGCTCCGAAAAGAAATGCCCCGACGACGATTTTGTCGACCGCGCAAACCACACCTACACCATGAATCTCCTCATGTTCTTCATTGCCATCGTGCTGTCGCGCCAGTTGGTAGGAAAGCCCATCAGCTGCTGGATTCCCAATGACTTTACGGGTGCCCAGGGCGAGTATGCAGAGACAGTGTGTTGGGTCACTTCAACCTACTTTATCGCACCCGCACAAGCCACTGTGCCGATACAGAAGGACCTGCGCTACGAGAAGACGATTTATTACTATCAGTGGGTGCCTTTTATTTTGATGCTTCAGGCAGCTCTCTTCACCTTCCCCTGCATTATCTGGCGCCTTTTCAACTCCCATACACGAATTAATGTAAGTTTCTATGCGACTTTTGTTTTTAACAGAAAGTAATCTCTTAGGATTTAAATCGGCACAAACCAAAAAGGAGAAGTTAAAGACGTGAAAAATTAAAACAGAGACACCATCAAAAGGTTATTTTGCTCAAACATAATTTCATTTGCGTAATATTTGTGGTGGTGAAGTGAAGAGTTTAACCATGCCTATGAGTTTCCCTTACACTGTTGCATATACAGCTTTTCTAATGCAGTTGACCCAATTAAGAAAAATTAGCGGTCTTGTAGGGAGACGAACCCACACAGCAGGGAAGGCTTTTTCGCTGCAAGCGCTCTACTACTGACTTACGAGACTTACTATGAGTAATGAATTTAATCGCAGTTGGATCGATTTTACTTACTGCTATAACGGAATCCACCATAACGGAACAGCAAGGTGACTGCCTAGGGAGGATTTCCTAAGCACTCACCCAGAATCAATCACAATGACAACTAGGCTCATTTAACTGTAAGGAAGGTCTGTCAGATTTGCTTACTTTAGTGGGCCTGGTAGTCGCTCTAGCGGAAATCCTCCTTGGCTAGCCAGCTTACTTTTCAGCACGGTGGATTCCATGCTAGCAACAAGTTTGGTAGGTAAAGTCAATCTTAGTTGAATTACATTAATGGTTTACGGTTACACTCGTAGCTTAATGGTAGGGCGTTGGCTGCGCAAAAGCCTTCCCTGCTGTGTGGCTTCAACTCCCTTCGAGGCCATGAATTTTTCACAATTGGGTCAACTGAATTAAGCAAATTTGCAAAACTCCCCTAACGACCTTCCTAGTATTTTACCAGTCCCTCATTATCGGTGAAAAATAGAGATGGAAATGACAATCTCTTAATACTAAAATTTGCAATCCTCCTTACATGGACTCAACAGCAAAATATGAAAAACAGCTCAACTCAACACTGATATGGTTTGATTACGCATCTTACATATTTAAGTATATTATCCCTAAATGCTTTCATCAACGCTGCTTCCTCGAGACCTACCCACCGAGGGATAGGTACAGGTAAGATTATATGCGAGTAAATAAGTTAATAGAAAACAGAGTTTGCTATATTAAAACGACAGCAGGACTTATTGGATCCGTACACTTTCGCGAAAGCTCAGGAGTTGCGTCTATTTCATTGTATGGTGAGAGTAACAAATGAGAAAATACAAAATTGGATTGGTACAGAAAGGTCAAATAGGTCGTAGGGCAGGTTACGAAGGCTAATTAGTGAAGTTAGCGAGCTAAAATGGGGAAGAAAGAAAAGCTTATGAAAAGCAGTTAGAGCGAAAAGGTGGGTAGGAAACATTGTAAATCTGGAAGCCAGATTTAACCAAGGCAAAGCTAGGTTAACCACATGCTCCAGCTGCTTAAATGGGTCAGGTTCTGACTGCCTTATGAAGGCTGTCTCCAGATATCGCAAATTACGAGTTGTTCATGCTCGAACAAGTACTTGGTAGGAAGTTTTAGTTTCGACAGAACGACCCGTATCTAGCAAATATTCTTTATTGCAAGAGCGTGGCGTTGTAGGTTCCTGTTTGAAAAGTCAACTAGGCGAGTGCTCCTTAGCTGTGGCTGACAATTGCCTTTGCGTTCACCCTATGTACTTGCATCCACAAGTGCATGTAAATTCTCATTCATTTCTCTCATCATGCAATTGAATGGACGCAACTCATGAGCTATCCCAGAATGTTATGGGCCCGATAAATCTTGCTGTGCTTGCAATACACAAATAAGTTACTAGTCATGACAAAGTCAAACAAACCGAAGGCGAGAGAAAGAGAGAGCGCGCACGTAGGTGTGTTATGCGAATCGAGTCTGCGCACAGGCTAACAACCATTCCTCACCCTCTGTGCATGCCCAACATGCCTGATCCATGCACAAGCTTTGTATAAACTGAAATTGCACCGAAAGCTTGTTAAAGCATTTAGAAAAATAGAGCTTAACACATAACAGGCATTATTTAAACAAAAAATAATTGCTCCTTTAAATTCTTAGAAGAAAATAGGGAAATAACATAAACAGGCAAACACAAAGTGCGTGTTCGAATTTTATTAAAATGTGCTCAATAAAAAAAATTCCCAATTATATTAGATGATTTTTTTATCGTTTGCTTAAAATCTGAGCTTTTAATGTAGCTTTTTACATCAAGATTACATGAAAAAATCTTGAGTCACAGAGTTGTAACATTTTCTTTGTGAGTACTGGCAGACGGAGCAAACATGAGGACTGGGAAAACAGGTTGTGGAATCAAGAAGCCCACTGCGCTAGATTGTGAGCTTTTTCAATCGTTTAATTCCACTCCAAAATATTTGGGAACTTTATAGAAAATTTAGTACCATTTATTATGCGCTACGTTTAAGTGATTTCAAATGTATTAAAAATTTGCTATGTTATAATTATGCAGTTTCATGCTATCATTTTATCGAGATTTTAGTAATATAGGTTCGTGAGCAGTATAAAGCTACCTAGCCGACATTCTGCTCATTTTCAAGGACAGTATGTTTGCCCTTTCTTCATTTAAAACTTCATACTTTTTGTTTTTCATGAGAAATTCACTAGCTTTTTTCAAAACATAAAAATTAAAGTCTACATTAAGCACTTAAAAATCGGAAGTTGTAATTAGCAAACCCCTTTGCAATCATTTATTTGTTTAAAAAGCAAAATTGAGATGAGTTCTAGTCCTTAAAATTGTTGATGAAACCTGATTTTCGCCTCTAGTTGAAAAAGGCACTCTAAATTAGTAATTGTATGAAACAAATAGCATCTTGTTTAGAAGGAAATTCATTTTCGCATTGTAAACGAAGCAAACTATATTCACCTTTAGCGTTGTCATTTGTACTTATAATTTGAGGTCCAATACGTTCTTCGGGAAATAGAATTTTATTTCGTAAATTTTCGAGTCGGGAACTCCAACTCATCATCAGACGTAGAGAAAAGTTTAAGTGTCAAAACAGCTATCATTGCGCGTGTAGACAAAGGGGTGAATAGTTAGTCATGCAGGCAGGGAAAATATTGGAAATATTCAATATTCTGTTTCAAACAAATCAAATTTCAAATCTCAGCACACCAAAGCATTTTAAGTGCAAACCGGGAAAATAACACCAATATAAACTTTCAACTCGCAGGTTTTCTGTGATTTTAATTTTTTTGACGGCACTAGCAGGATCAGTCAAAAAGTCACTTCTGCTCATAGTTCTTTGAGAAAGTTTTTAATCTTAATTGATTTTACCGAATTCCACAATTTTATTACTTCGTGTTTGAAAGTGTTCCTAGCATTACTGTTAGGGATTTTAACTGGTTTTTTCTTGCTATTTGACGAAGAGTTTGTTTGTTTGATCATTTGGACGGCTTGCATTTTTTACTTCAAAAGCCATTGATTTAAGATTATTTGGCTAAGGTATAAAGGCACTGGGAAATATCATAAAGCAATTCTCCAGCTAACTAGATGATATACTATCTTGCAAACTTTTCTTCCTCGTAGCTCAAAACATAAAACAGTATATTTTTCAATAAATGGTGCTAAGTTTTGCATTCAAGATGTACGTATAAGTACTGAAGAGGAAGACGGGTTAATCACTGGAACCATTTTATTATCCGCCCTGGTATTCAAAATTGTACTATAGTCTATCATCAGGGATGAAAGCGGATGCAGTTTTAGCAATAGTGATGGATGGTAGCAGCCAGTCAAAGAGCAGTAATGCCAGTTTGGGGTGATAACATAGAAGTCTGTATGTCGAAGCCAAATCAATATTTTGATTGACCGAGTGCCCATTTTAAGCCCAGGTTAGAAACAAGACAAGCAAAGAAGTAACTAAGCCCTGGTCCTCCAGTTGTGAGCTTAGTCAAAGAATATACAGAGCTGGCCACGGCAGTCACTTCCCAGTTGCGCTACCGACCTTTGATTGTCAATAACATCTGCTGCCTAGTGTGTTGCCGCTTTGATCTCTGACGACGGACTTTAAACTGTTTCGCAAGTCCAAATGAAAGAATAAATAGGTTTGGTGATCCAACAGGCAGCTTCATACATACCTTAAAATAAGTCTGTAATCAAACATTCGTCCTAGGTGAGCACCTTCAATTTAAAAATGGGATGGACTTGCGGGTTTTTTGAAAGAGCCAAGAATTTAGTTGCATGTGACTGCACAGCGTATTCTAGACGATGTGCAGTGAACGGATCTCGACAATTACCGAATGGTCATTCATCGCTTAGCTTTTAAATGAAGCCCCTTAAAGAGAATTTCATAGCTCTCATTAGAACATTTCACAGATAAGCAGGCAAAAAACGTTCCAATTTTCGAAATTGGTTGAGAAAGCCTCGGTAGACACATGAGTTTTACGTGAGAAACTTTAGTTTCATGAATGCTGTATAAAACCTCGCCCAAGATTTAATTCAGTTACCAACATGAAATGTTTGCAGTTTTAAGTGCATTTTTGTTTTTTTAGTATGCGTCTTGGCACAAGAGGGCATGCAGTTGAATTACCATTTTCGTTCGTTTCCTGTAACGCAAAAACATCACTCTCCTTCAAGTACATTAACTACTAAGCCAGCTGTCCTGGATATTCAGATGACGTTCTGGGTGCTTCTTTATTATTGTTATTGTCTAACTGACAGGAGACTCGCGTATCGAGTATTAAGTGACGGCGTCAACATTTGTTATTCAGACATTTTAAGGGCATACCCGTGTGCGAATACGGAAGACCAACATGCAACAAGGCTGCCTGTTACAAAAAATATTCCAAGTCCATCATTGAGTGACTTAAGCCTATGGTAAACTGACCGTCGCAGACATTATTGCAGGATTTCAAGTGTACTTGACTCCATTTTGTTTTTCGGAGGAAGTTATATTGCCATTTTTGTATGAGTAGATTCCAAATACTGTTTCAGTTGATCTAAAGCTGTTTTATTTCTTGGCATCTAACCATGCATTGTCCCAAATGTTAATTCATGGTTCAAGAAGAATTAATCTTAGCTAATTAGAAGTGTACGCGAGATCAAAAGCACTTTGGTATGACCCTAATTACGAGATCGGAATGTCTTATCCATCCGCTTAACTTAGGATTAGGCTTCGGTAGATAGGAAGTAAAATGTATTTGTTACTATCATTCGATAAGAACGGGAAAATTTACTTTTTTAAACAACGTTAGCATAAAATCTTCCATTGAAGAACTCCAAATTTTAAGCGCTAATAAACAGCTAGAGTGTAGATAACAGATGTAATAGAATTTGTTGGTTTCCTTATGGCTTTCTGGTTTGTCAAAAGAAAAACATGACTGACAGCTGACGATCGTGTTACTCATGATATTTTTTAAAGAATTTATATAGTGTGTCTTTTCCTGGTAATGAAGAAAAATGTACGGAGAAAATAATTTGGAATGCCAAATATAATTTTTATATATAGCATCTCTGTTTACTGCGAAATTGTGCGCCTCCATCTAATAATCTGTAAACTAGTGTTCGATTCTATGCAGACAGGTTAACAATAACAATATAGTACACTGATCGAATAAAATGCTACCAGATACTTCCATAATCATCAAACTCTTTTTGAAATTGTAAATCTCACTTGCCTCGTAGTACTGAATTTATGTAGTGAGAAAAATATATCGTCAAAACTTTCTTCCATGTAAATGAAACATCCTAGTGCTTACAACTGCAGTCTTGCTGCATTTAGTAATAAAAAAGTGTATACAATAGCTCAAACAAGACAAAATGGAATTTTTCATGGTTAATCTCTTCCATTTCTAGCAAAAGACGTACCGTGATTTGGTTTCAGTAAAGGAATTCACGCTTCATGACTATGTTCACGTCTTTTACTGCAAATTATTCCACCGACAGATATGACAGCTTTTTATGTTAAATTTTCAAATGTGTTTCAGTCATGGATTGTATACAAACAATTTACTAACAAATGCTTTTTCAGAATATTTTCATGATTGGAGAATTCATCTAGAAAAAGCCTTTTTAACGGGTGATTTTATGTGTTAAGTGAAATCGTTTTTAGCTTATTTTAATCAATTTTTTTCATTATCATCCCCATTCTAGACTTGTGTTAATAAATGCTTGAAAAGCAGCATCATATTATAAATAACTGTAAAAGTACGCATATATTTTACCCTTGTAAATTTCTTTAACAGAACGTCGTTCACTTACCATCCATTATATCAAACCTCTACCGTAATTACGCTTTAAATTGGCGATATCTTTAACAAAAATATGATTTATAAGGAAGTCAAGTTAAGCGAACGAACGAGCGCTTTTGATTAATTTATCATCAGGCAATACAGTAATATACGACAGGGTAGAGTTAACGAAAGTTTTAGGCAAACCAATCAGTACTAACAAGGGGGAGAGAGGGGGGAGAGGTGTAAAAAGATCAAGGGGGGATTAAGGGGATCAGGTTCTAGTCTGAATTAGGGACAGAGAAATGGGGGTGGGGAAGTGAGGAAGGGGAAGGAGTCCGACAATTAGTTAATGTCATCCAGTGGTTCTCGTCTCGGATTTTGTTGGGTTGTGTGAGGACGCAAGGTGTCAACGTCTTGAGATTATGTCGGTGGCCTTTGGATGCTTGATGCCGCTGTCTCATCATTGTTTCGCGGCGTAGTAAGAGGCGTGAGGGCAGATGTTGAAAAGGCTTTTGGCCACGAGAGCCTTAGGGCCGCTAAAAATGCTTTCTGCGCACATAAAATTGGGTTTGTGAGGCGAATGGCGACTGCTTCTGCCGTCACAAGTATCCACTGACGCAGGAACTTAGAGAGTTTAGCCGAAACTTTGTAGACGACTCTAAATGCTTGGTTGACGTCTACCCGATGACCGCTGTCTACCACGTGAGCCAACATTGTGCTTGATATCAACTTAGTTTCACTTCTGTTTAGCCACGCAGAACGATGCTCTCGCATGAGCTTGGATAGACGTCTAATCGTTCGACCACTGTAACTTGCCCCACAGGAGCATGCCAAGTTGTAGATACACATTGATGTGGTCTGGAACGGTAGTCTATTCTTGCCTTCAGGGAGAAGAAGTGGAGTGCTTGAGAACAATAATCTTAACTTTGCTGCTGGATATGTATGCGCGATTGCAGCGTTCAGACGAAGCTGTAGAAGTTCGCTTACTGGATCACCTTGAAAAGGCAATGTAAAAAAACGGTTTTTTACTCAGCCGAGACGAGGACCACTGGATGACATTAACTAATTGTCTGACTCCTTTCCCATCCCTTCTCCCCCCACCCCCATTTCTCTGTGCCTAATTAAGACTAGAATCTGATCTTTTGATCCCCCCTTGATCCTTTTACACCTCTCCCCCTCTTTCCCCTTGTTACTACTGATTGGTTTGCCTAAAACTTTCGTTAACTCTACTCTCCCTAATATTACTGTATTGCCTGATGATAAATTAATGGAAAACGTTTGTTCGCTTAACTTGACTTCCTTAATGCTAACATGGGTATCCTCGCTGAAATATGATTTTGCTTAAGAAATTTCAGGAACCCTGCTCAATGCGCCTTCAAATGTATAACATGCAGCTCCTTATAATAAGCTCAATATTCTGCTGACAATAACTACTTTTAAAGCAAATTACTAAGGCAGTACTTGGAATAAAAACAAATAAAATGAATCCATTGACGTTTTGCACACACATAGTAATTTCATAGGTCAATTTTGAAAAAAAGAATCGAATTCAACCTTGAAACAGTTAAAAACTGATGTTGATTTACTTCTTCAGTGGACGATTCCGCATTAAAATTTTTCTCAAACAAGTTAAAAATTAGCACCAAAAACAATTTTGAACTGTATTTCCAAACTTTTGTCTAAAACGTTACGTCCTTCCTTAAATTTTGGAATGTTAAATTCATTTAACTTTTGCCAAAATTACAGTGATGGATAAACACTGGAATAATTGCCAGCTACAGCAACTGTCACCTGCTTATTTATGTTGAATTATATGTCAGATTATACGTGTAAGTTTCAAGTTACTGCAATTTAAATCTTCAGACAAGTGGAAAAAATGTATTAGTTGCAGACTACGCAAAAAAGCTAATAATGGAACAGATAATTTTCCTAAAAGCATTAATGACAGGGTTTTGATAATATTTATAGGTTGCTTTGCTACGTTTATGGGCCAGCATTCTTCACGCTTTAGCAAGTTCATTTTCGATGATTTAACCGTTCATTTTAATAAAAATTTCCAAACAACGCCCACATGTTGGCAGCCTTGTCCTTGCAACCGTCCGTCAATTGCAGTTACGCAAGTGGTTTTTACTACTAGATTTTATGCTGCTGTCTCCATTTGCGGTCTATTCATGAGAAGGCTTCTAACGGTTCTATAAGCTAAAGTAAAACCTGAGTTTATGTGCAGGTAACTCCTAGGACTGATACTGATAATTTTGTCAAAGGCACCGTATTTAACTAAACTGTATGAATTTGAAGCCCAGGTGAATTATGCTAAGATAATGCACAAAAAGTTAGAAACACTATTAAGCTGTCTGGAAGAGGTTATATTTTCTGCGATTTTTCCAAAAAGAGAGCAGCAATATGCCAGTGATGTAAGGCCCATCAATCCTGACAGATAGATATCTAAAACGCGTGAGGTAGTGCATTCTGAATGCAAACATTTAATTCTAACGAAAAATTAGCACTTTTCACGCAGCTAGGATTTCAGAGCGGATGCAATAAAATAAATACATACAGTATGAAATTGTAGAAATAGAATTTGCGACAGTCATTTAGTTAGCTATTCGCGTCGATTACGATTAAAAACACTGTACCAAATACGTAAGTACAATAATGGAGAAAATAAGGCTTTTATTGCTTACCTATTCCGCAATTTAAGTGTCACGTCACGCTAATATGGCAATTAAATTCGCAAAAAGTTCCATCTTCGGCTCGAGCGTCACAATTAACCGGACGTTTGACCCATTTGCATAAATATTTTCTTCTAAAAGTAAGGTAAGTCATGGA
Source organism: Ligula intestinalis (assembly GCA_036362985.1). Classification (NCBI taxonomy): domain Eukaryota; kingdom Metazoa; phylum Platyhelminthes; class Cestoda; order Diphyllobothriidea; family Diphyllobothriidae; genus Ligula; species Ligula intestinalis. The sequence goes on along the minus strand of JAYGXS010000003.1, from coordinate 68,343,821 downwards.
TGACATTTTTGAATTACTTGCTGGTTTAGACCATCGATACGCCGGCACAGGCTGGAACGAAATGGCACATTAATTACAATCCTTTATCCTTGTTCTGCCATGCAATCAGAGTCTTCTTAACTACAGGTGAACAATCTTGATGGCCAGAGATCAACAAAAGAACTCACACGTTGCTCTAAGAACTTTAATTTTGCATACACGTTCCACAACCTCTCAAAAAATATTTTTCAGGGTTACTGATCAAAGTAATTAGTTAAAATGCTCAGTTATAGGGGACCTGAATTATCTTGGCTGTTGCTAATATTATTTTTCAAAAGTTTTAATTCTGACCTGTCAAGAATACACCAGGAAGTAAATGGCATAGGATTTCTACTTTTTTAGTCACTGATCGAGGTAGGCTGAAACTGAGCTTTTCACGCAGAAACCCTTGGAGCTCTGCAACACTAGGGTGCCCTTAAACTCATAGCACGTCCCCCCAATCCATTATGGACAACAACGTAACTTAAAAAGGATTCAATAACAAATATTTATAAGATTCTTGATTAAAATCTAGGAATATTTATTTGTATATCTTAACATACAATGATAGATGGTCACTCACCGATCGGTATGGAGCTCATTCGATCCCTTCTGCCTTGGAACTTGCTCCCGTGCTCCGCCAGCAAATGCTCAATTTTAGCATATCATAGGCAAACGTTCCTTACCGATAAAGACTAGGGAGACTAAAATATCTTCTTCTGGCCTTCTAGCCGTCATCAGCTAGCCATATCCAACCCCAGATGTATCGGCTTCTGATATTTGAACACAGAATCTTATTGGCTTGAAGTCGAATGCCCTATCTACTGCAACAAGGTTTGCTGCCTTGACAATTTCGATCGCAGGTATACACAATAGAAGTTGGGCTTTTATCGATCCGGTAGAAAATTCTTTTGTCCCGTTGTGCGTCTACCTACAATTTTACATGCATATTGACATTTAAAAACAACTTGTACGAAGGAAAGTGCATTTACATAGTAAAGCCTGAAAAACATGTTAATGTGTGTATGCAAACACCTTATCTACTTCAAAATCAGTAGAATATGGTATTGTATGAGTGGAATATGTTTGCAGCATAAGCAACAGTAAGCTAGGTTATCTGTTGACTATACCAATTTTGTGTACTGTACATAATATTGTGCCTGAGGTCAATCTATTTTTCTTAATTTGGCACTCCGCACAAACACTCAACGTTTATATGTACAATTTTCAAGATTTTCACGAACGAGCTCAATTAATTATTCAAATCTGCCATAACCTCCTCATAACTTTAGTGCTTTTTGTAGTCACCAGGTAGTTTCTAGATGGATTGCATAGGCAGTGAGCTTACCATATTAAAATTGGTGGATTCTATACGTTCAACTAGGTCGGGGTGGGTAAGTTGACTCATGTGTGATAAAACTCACAGCAGACGGTAGGCCTCTGTAGATCGTATGGTTCTAACTTGGTCGCAATGAACTCTTTTCCATGTCGTGACTTTCGACCTCTTTAACGCCGCTCTGTTTTTTACATTTACTCAAATTTACAGAATTGCTTATCTCACCTTGATTTCATATAATTGTGAAATCCCACAGACTTCTTAAGTTTTTTTTACAGTACTTGCATTATATTTTTCCTGCTGCTTATAGAAAATGGCTGATTCTGTGCTTCCTTAAAAGTGCAGCTATGGAACGGCTACTTTACAGTGCCTTGGTTCTTACAGCAGGCACCACTATCCCTTGTGTTGACTTTTGTGGTCTGACCTAATCGAAGATTGGTTATGGCATTCTAGAAAGCAGAATGCCCACGTGCAAAACCTAATAGCACCCCATATATCTGCATTCAGACCTCTTGGTATTCTGAGATGAAAACAATAGGAGAAGTATGCTGCGCTAGCAGGTAGGCATGTGTCACTCATGATCTCACATATAGTGCATAATATATGCATGTATAATAAACCTGTCAACCAAAAACAGTTTAGACAGAAAACGCAAAAACCATAAACCTACCTTAACATCATTAAGGTCTTAAGCAACTCCAAAGTTTCTAAAGAAGAGTAGTTTCCTGCGCCTGCGCGAAAGATAATGAAGGTTAATACAACTTTTATTCACACTCATTTAATTGCAGGTACTGAAAATATTTACTCAAAATTCACTAAAATCTTCGCAAAGGGCCTTATTTTCAGAAGGTTAAAGTAATTGCAATCAGCCTTCTAGAATATATGCTGAGGTTTAAAATGGTGTCAGTGCCTTTATTAAAGGAGATGAATTCATGTAGAGAGGAATAACTTTACAAAATTAAATTATTTTAAACTTCCCAAAAATGGCTGATGACGTGCCATCCTGTAGTGAAGGTCAGGATATAAGCAACTCCTTGCCTTAGGACTGAGTATTTGCGAACCTAAAATGCTATTTATGAGCATACATTTATCGTTAATCGAGAACTTTTATGCACAAAGAAGGGAACGTTCATGTGCCTGTTTTTCAATTATAAGTCTTCGCTCATCATTGCCGCTTCAAGCCTAATACACGAATCATTCTAGATTGAAACTTAATTCCCGAACTTATAACCGAAATAGGGTCATACCGACAAGTGCATTAAATTCAAAGTCTCTGCATACCTGTAAGGTAAATTATGAGCCGACTGTCCATTATTACGGGTACGCAAAGGTCAGTCGGAAAAAAGCTTTACCACGAGCGTGTTGAAAACTACGTATCCAGCCTAGTAGAATGAGGTGAACACTACATTGCAGCAATAAAACACTGCATTATTGTGGCTTATTTATCGTAGCCGATGATGCTGTTGGAAGTTGCCAAACGCCATTCGCCCAGCAACCACATTCAAATGCCAGAATGTCAACTAAATAACTCTGCCAGCTCTGGGGGTCGGGGCTACCACATACCGTTTGATTGCCGTCCGAATAAATGGTTCGCTGATAGTTTTTGGACAGGCTTAAAGGCACCCATGGGAGTAAGATCATTTTATTTTCCATCACCTCAGACCCCATTAGTTGCCATTTAAAGCCTGCAGATGGAGCGATACCTTCAAAAAGGAAGCAGTCTGGCGGGCTTTTGCGACGATAAGTAGAAGAAATAGCAGTACTGGAGTGATGAAAATATCCTTCATACCGTTGAAGAACACGACCACATAAAAAGTCACACTTTCTGAAAAAAAATGTTGTTTTTGCAATAACGTCAAAGGGTTGTATGCATTTTAATGTTGAGCTTAAGAGCAGCTGTATTTTGGCGCATCTCTGATAGACTTCCGCAATAATGATAACAGAATACGGGTAATCATTAGCGACAAGCGTTGTGTTCCGTTAACAAACCCAGATCGTTGTATTCGTCTTTACTCGGGGACGAAGTATGCTCACCTGATGCTTAACATGTGAAGAGCGAAGAATCAGTTTTCAGACCCTGGCTTTCTTTGAGAAGGTGCCAAATTCTTGTTCGTTTCTGCGGAGATTATCAGCATTCAAAACAGCGTTCTGGCTTGTTCGGACAAAATTTAAATTTATCCTGCGCTGCGAACTACCTGAAAAACAAACTACATGCTTGTTGGGAAAGAGGCTCCAAAGGAGAATAATTCCTCATATTTCCGTTAAATTACAATGGAAAGAGTGAGAAACAGGTGAAAGGTCTTATGCTGCTACCAGTGTTCTGCTTGCTGGGAATCAATTATTGTTGCCATCTAAATAAGCCCAATCTCCAATGCTCTTAGGCATAAATTTTTCAAAGGCAACTTATTGTGAATTATCACCTGGACGCTATTTTAGAATAACAAGCATGTGCCTTAATTTCTCTTATGAGATTAATACTTCCAGTGCAGCATTCATTCATTTGAAAGTTGATTTAAATTAAAATTAAAGCTAAAAAGTTAAAGGGAACTTTACATTAAGGTAAATTCTTAGTAATCCTAATTTGCTTTTTATAAAAAATCTAGTTTTGATTCTGTTACCCCATCATACTTTTGTGAATATTATCAATTTCCAGGGGTCAGTGCTCCTATTCTAAAAGAAATGGTCTTAGTTACAATTCCTAACATTTTAAAAACGGACCTTTAACTCCACATGACATGTATTTTTCGAAAAGTGTCATGCTGTCATTGCGTCAACAAAAAGACAGCTTTTTTCGAAATGTTCACTAGGCAAATAAATTCTTACAGGAACTTCATCCTATTTGCCACTTCCTGCATTAATTGACAAAATTTAACCCAAGGAGGATTCTCATGTGCCGATTTTTAAAGTTTTATTTTTCAAACACATTTTTATGACTTTTTTGACGCAGATTAGGCGTGGCAGCATGCAGGATAGCACAAGACACTTTTAATCCCCTGAATAGGACACCAACTTTCTCATAAGCCAGAGGATTTAACGAGAAATCCCACCCTGCGTGGCGCCACCCTCTTTCTGCCGAGGACACCTCCCTCGGCCGGCTGCAACTCCGCTCTCCTCCCCCCCCTGCCTGCAAGATCCTTCTTCCTCTCTTGCCTGTGCATATTAAAGTAGGCGACCTGAAACAACTATCTGACTGAGAAAAATGTTTTTGACGTTGTTACTTACCATACTAACAGCCTAGGTACTTGATAAAAGGCCCAGGCTTTCTGGTTGATATACCGGTGTTGAAAGTTCAGCTTTTTAATCTCCGGAGGAATTAAGTTCTGATCGCGGTATATATCAGTATATTGATGGTCTATAGACGTAGACCGAAAGTGTAAGTGTATATTTGTGTTATAACCCGCTAAATCCTGTGAAATATCCACATGCTGACATCATACAGTCGTTAGTAGTATAAATTGACGTTGTTACTTACCATACTTACAGCCTAGGTACTTCCTTAATGTCTTTCGCACATTGGACTTCAAAGGCTGTAGCTCAGAGTAGGGAGGTTTGCCTTAAATTCAAAAAAATTTAAGTCAGTTATTTGGTTGCCTTTGCATAAACAAGGAGCGAAAAAGGGGCTTATAGCTATTAAAACATTAAAAAAATATCTCTTAAGTAGACGGACTTATAAAATGTAGCAGCGACAGGACATTCGTATACGCTGGATAACATGTTGGATGTTGCAATAAATATTGTTAGAAATTGTGCCTGGCTGTCACTTTATGGTTCAACAGTAAGGAAGTACCTTATATCCTTATTTGTTTGTGCTTACAAAGAAAAGTCTAAATAGCATTGATTTGGGAACCGAGAAAACGTACATGAATGTATACAGCACCATGCAACTTATCTACTTTATTTAAAGTGTCGCTTTATCGAAGCAGATACTCTTAAACGTTTTTTTATGGAAAAAGCACAAATTGGTTTTATGAGTATATAGACCAGTGCTGCCTCATGAATTTATAAATATTCAACAAGAAAAAACTGACATAACGAATTTGAGCAAACTCTTGGATAGTTTCAATTCTTTATCTGACTTGACACTCAGTGGGGACAGTTTTATATGAGAAAGTCAATTGAAATATTGCAGTTGGGTCCGCCAAACTGGTTCATGTTTTTGAAGCTCCCAAACAGAAACCAAATATTCCCAGTTTTAGCGCACAGCGTGTGACCTTGTGGTCCAGTGATTAAATTTTTTATTTAAGAAGGTTTGCATTCTCGCGCTAAAAGCTCGGATAAAACTGAAACCGATGTTATGCTTTCACACTATGAAGACACAAATTTAACCGGAAGAAGCAGAAGAAGAGTAGTTCTATTTGCCTGTCGTTGAAATAATATTCTTGATGACAAAATCCACGACAAAATAAGATGTGAGTTATTTTTCGCAAGGTGTTGCAGTTATTACGCCACAGCATTCCAGGAAAAGTTGATGGCTCCTAAGTTCATCAGGAAAAATATGTGAGTCCATCTTATTTAGGCATTTCGTCTTGCTTGTAAATACATTGATTGCCGAAGCTGTGCGGATAGCTACTTTCTTTTAAATATCATTGAAGCTATTTCAATTTCGCAACTTTTCCTCCTACGGCCCAACTTACTGATATATCGCCCGAAGGCTACCGCTTTTCTGGTTGATCTGATGTTGTTGTGGACACCCCGCAATTGCGCCGTATGTTTTGCTTTCCTGAACACGTACGTTTTTTATCCAAAACAATTTCTGCCACAGATGAGAAAAGCACCAAAGTTCAGTTGGTGGTTTTTTTCTTCCTTATCGAAAATATCTATGTCCAAGAAGACGGCGTTCAGTATGATGATTGTATTAACCAAATACCTAATCCAAAATTTTGGGATGTGATTTTTTAAGAGCAACAAGTCAAACTATTGCAAGCCCACCTCGACTATGACCATTGGAATCGGTGAACCCGTTGGCATGCCCTTTATCTGCTCGTAGAGGCTTCATTTCAACTTGAAGTACGTCTAAATACAAAGTTTTTTTTGGATTTGAGGAATTTGTGCGCGCCGAAGGCCATTGTTTCTCTAATCCTGTTTGCCTCGGGGGCGGAGGCCTGATGACCTAAGCTGCCGGTTGCTCGAGAAGAAGCGTTAGAAGGGACATACCGTAAAAAATAGACGCCAGCACCACGTTTGGCAGAAGACTTACATATTGGATTTTCGGATCTTCAACCAGTTTACAAGTAAAGCGACCTCCCTATCCCTATTCTTTCATGAGACTTTGCTTATGCACAATATTCAGTTACGCTGGGAGCCTGCAGATGAGTCCTCCTTTAGGTACTAGTGTTGGTTAGTTGCATCGCACGACAATTAAGCAAACCAGTAAAGTTTAACAATTAACGACTGAACTTCCAAAAGCCTTGCCATTGCAGTTTCACGTACAATAATCTACGATGAATGTGGGATGCGCCCCTTTGGCTAGATAAAAGGTGACGTAAGAAATGTTTTTCTTAAAATTGGCATTTGGGGTGTCACAGTCTACTTGCATCCTATGGAATCCCCAAGGAAGCCACTCGAATAAGAGTTAATTTTTTACAAATCCCGAAGGTGCTTTCCCGGGTGACACTTGTGCCGCTGGCGTTGTCTAGGGCCATGTGTGCCCACGGGTAGAAGCCCAGGCCTGGGGTGACTGGCTGTGTTCAGTCCATTTGCAACTCACTCTGTGCGATTTGACAAACGCTTTTAAGGGATTGTCAAGCGATTTTAATTGTTGCATGATTGATGCGTGGATCACTCGAGGGGTGTCGAGGATTGAAGTTACCTACTTCGTGGCACACTTAAGTGGCCCTTGAGGAGCTGTGGCTAGTTGAACATGCGCGTAGGCTCGCGTGCGTTGGCACACGTGTGTGTGCGGTCCGGTCCAGCGGTTTAAGGTCATCGCATGGGGACAGAAACAGCGAAGAGACAAGACTCCCTCTGAACAATGAACCCTTGTTGGCAGTCGGTCATAGGCACGGCGCCTTAGGAAAGCCTGCAAGGTTATGCTAGTATTGAGTTAGTCTAGGCTCCTGACAGCTGTATCCTACAAACGCGTCACCACCCATGCAACACACTTCACTCGTCCGATTTCGTCTTTTGTGTACCCGAAAGGCCACACAAATATGATGCATATTTGAGCGGTCATGTCGCTTCCCAGAACATACGTCCTAGCTTCTATCGGCCATTCGGTAAGGATTACTTATAAGACCCACTTAACAGGACATGTGAATAGAAATGCTTCATTCGAGTATAAATAGTAACCCTGCGTATAGGTCCAGGTGCGAAAAATTTTTCCCCATCCTAACTTTAACACAAGCCTTACAATAAGCTAATACCATAGTCCTAATCTTAAACTTAGCCCTACCCTTAACCACCTGCATTGTGGGTACGGCCTGTTCTCGTGTTCTGTTGAGGTGCCATATATAAGTCACCCCTGTCAGCATTTCATCATTCCCTGTATAGTTCGCCATAGATATCAGAAATTACTACATTATTTACTCGAAAAATTAGTTAATGCTTAGTAAAACCGGCTATTAAACTCTTTTTAAACAAGTGAGAGCCAATTAGATTGATGTCCAACTTACTCAGTCCTCGTACATAATGAATGACGAACATAATGTCTTGAAAAAAACAATTGTATAAGTAGGTATTGCAATTAAAGAATGCCAAAATTGTTTTGCCCAACTATCTCCTGCCCTGTAATTATACTAGAAGTCTGTCACACCGAGGATAGATTAAAATGCTCAGCAGCAGTTCCTGTCAGAAGTCTGAATCGTCAATGGTCTTTATTTATCTTCTAATGCTTAGAACAAGAACAACTTTATCAAAGATCTGTCCTAAAAGGTTAAAGTAGTGGTTTCTGGACATTGTAGACCAATAAAACAGCGGGCGTTCGCTAACTCTCAGTGGACACTTTTTTGGTTTTCTTATAGCTTATGGTCCTGAAGGGCGGTCATTTCTAAGCTATATATCAGTCGCGTTAAACGAATAAAAATCGATCGACGATCTTAAAACTGTAATAAAAAAGACGGTAAAAATAATTGCATTTTGCTTCCTTTCACCATCTGAAACACATATGCCATCTGCGTGTGTACTGTATATATTTTATAAAGTACAGCATTATTCGTGATTTTTTTAAAAATCTATATGGCGTAACTATTTAATTGCCCAAAATCCAGAAGTCAGTATAATATGCACCTTTCGTTATTCTGCTATATAGTGGATACGTTATTTGGTACAAACATATCTACCCAGAAAGTCTCTTCTTGTCTTTTGAGACAGCTCCTATTAAATATTGTATATAGAGAAGACAACTTTACATTCCAAAAAATGAGACCAAAAGAATAAACTTGGTTACCAAGGTCAACTACCAGTGATAAAGCTAATGATAATACGTACGTCAAAACTGCATCAGATAACTTGTCGGAACCTTGTAGCGCTAATTTGTACTCAGGTAGCTGAAACTCTCGCTTTCCTTAAAGGCTGTTCTTACAAGGACAAACAGTTTGGCTTTTAAGAGGAGAATATACGGTGGAAAAAATACGAAAGTAAACTGCGGACGAGCGGACATTTAAATGACACTGAACGCAGTATGTTGCAACGCACAATGATTGCGAAAGACACTTCTGTGTCTTTTTGCCACCTGAAGGTTAGTTTTAGTCACAGGCTTCTGCCAATTGTATTAAGTTTACTCATCCTTATCACCGACTTTCGTAAAACCTCCTTAAAAATTACATCAGTGTATATTAAGAAACGTACGAATCGTCCAGATCTGCAGCTAATATTAACTGGAGTTTAAAGCACGTTTTCCCAGGCACGAACTTAAAGCAAGCGCACATGGCAGAATTTATTTGTAGCAACAACTTTCGGGACAGCTTTTTAACTGCTTTCTGTTCTTGCATGAATTAGCTACCAAATTGAGAACACAGCAATTTGAATTTACGCAGAATCAATGTATAACAGCAAGGTCGTTTTGCAATACGGTGAACAGTCAATAGGAATTTCGCTTTTAAATGTGGGATACAAGAAGAAGAAGTAAAGACGAGAATTAACAAAAATCAAAGGTTGATTAAATGTAGGCATATGATTACCAGGGCAGATTGAGTTTAGCCACATAACTAACTACTTACATATGCCAGGCTTTTCCCGCCGTATATAGGCTGCTTCCATGTAGCGCAAGCTCTGATTTGTTCGTGCTCGAACAAGCCCTTGGAAAGATGTTTTGAGGTCAAGAGAGTGACCACTGTCTAGTGGGAGTTTTTTTAATGCAGGAGCGTGGCACTTTTTCTTGTTTAAAAAGCCACTTATGTAGCTGTTCTGCGACCCTGGCCGTCAATTGTCTTTGCGTACGCCCAATGTACTTGCATCCGCAAGTGCACGTGAGTTCTTAGACACAATGAAGGGTGGCGTGAAAGGGCAAGGCATCCTTGGTCTGGTTAACTGGAGGGAGTATTGGGAGTAAGGGACACTAGTTCATGTGCAGTGTAAGTTCTCCATATAATTCCATAGGATGCTCGGTTTTCTACAAAAATATCTGGTAAGAGTGTACCAACACTTCATGAGTTTTGTGCCAATTCATTGGAAGTGAAATCTGGGACATATCCTCTTTCAACGAACAAGGAACATTTTCTCTAGTGAGACCCTGCCTACGGAGCTTTCACGCATCAAATCAGCCAAACTAATCTGTGCTATCTGGCACGCTTTATTCGTAAGTATAGCAATTCTCGATAGCCAAAATTGATGGAACAGTCAGTTCCAAGAAATCCCTTCATTATATCCTTTCCCTTCAAGGATGATGACATTTCCAATAAAATCAAGCGACGGTTACGCTATACGATAGAAAGGATATAAAACGCAGCAAAACTCGTATCCTTCAGTTCGACTTAACGTATTCCAGTAAAATGGGCAAAGGATGTCTTGCCATTGCACAACACTTCAAATTCTATGTAAGAATTCACATGTGCTTGCGAATGCAAGTACCCTGGGCAAACGCAAAGGCAACTGGCAGGCAGGGCCGCTAAGCACTTGCCCAACTGGCTTACCAAGCAAGAAGATAGAGTACCACTATCGTCTATTACCAAGCATCTAATAAACAGCGGTCATTCTGTCGACATCAAAACAGCGTTTCGAGCACTTGTTCGGGCCAGAACAAACCGAATCCTGCGCTATTTGGAAGCTGCCTACTAAGGCGGGGAAAACCCGACCTATGCATGCAGCTTCACCGTGTGGTCAACCTCCAATTGCCCTGCTGATTGGTCATTTTATCTAATTTCCCAGTGTTTTTTTGTTAAAATCTCTCCCCCACTACTTTCCATACGTTGACTTAACGCACTGTCCTTATCGATTATTATTTTAACTGAACGACAGTCCTTGCTGTTATGCTATTAATTCTGTAAAAATCCCAACTGTTATATATCTCCTCGTTATCCTCCTCATGCAGCGACAAGATGAAAATCTGTCACGAAACTTATTGATATCAATAAATGCTATCATTTATGCCTGATTTAAATTTAAATACTTTCACCCCTTCAAGAGTTAATACATAAAACAGGCTTTATTCGGAATAGACCTTTCCGTAGATTTCGGCCTACATTTAATCAACCTTTCATTTTTGTTAATTCCCCTCCCAACTTTTCCTTTTTGCATCCCAATTTTAAAGGGGACATTATAATTAACTATTTGCCGCGTTGAAAAATTACCTTGCTGTTATACATTGAGTCAGTATAAAGTCGAACTGCTCTGTTCTCCATTCTGTATCTAATTAATGCAAGGACAGAAAGCAGCTAAAAATCTGTCTCAAAATATATTTGTGCAAATAAATCTTGCTGTGTTCGCTTGCTTTAAATTAACTGGGGCGCCGCAAGTTGAAAATGGAGTTTTATGAAGAGTCCCAAGGATATATTGGTTCGGACTTTCAAGGGTTAGGCAGGCAAACCTTAAATATGCAAAACAGAAACAAGACGACGAATTCACTGACTGACACAACAACATCTTTTACAACGCAAAAGGCCAAATATTGCAAAACTTTTGCGACTGCTACATTAAACCATATAAATTTTGTTTGTGGAATGTAAGTGGGTGGCTTACCAGGCAAAAATGCCAAAGGCAGAAAAGGGGAAAAGGTACCAATTATTCCGGAATTCTACATCAATTTCAAGGAAGATTATGCTTAGGATAACTGTTGAGATTAGGACTAAAGTAAGGTTTTTCACAAAGTCAGGCATGAAGCTAGTGTTATTGTTAAATTTACCGTTAAAATTCGGTTTTGGCTTAGTGCTAATATTATTAATTGACAACAGGTTCTCTTTCTATAATTTTCGCGGGCGCATTCCTGTTATTGAGGAGGAATACTATATCTGAGTGTCACCAGAACATTTGACCCATTGCATCGGGGTTTTGAGGCAAAACATTATAATATAAAGCTTATTTTTCTGGCGAAAGTTTAAAGGTTGCATAGACAGCAGAATTTTATGGAACCATAAATTTCCCAAGTGCTCTCCAACTATGGCTTCTGTTTGCATAAAGTCAATTACTTATGAGAGAATACAAAAATTGAATTTGCACAGAAAACTCGTTGCAAATAGTAAGGTCATAGAAAATGACCACGAAGGCAAAGCAATGACGTAAGCAAGTTAAAACTCTGTGTGAGTTGAAAGTGGAAAATTTTTAAAGGAAAACAGTCGGGGAGGGCAATGTGCAACGCAGGGAGCCAGATGTTACTACGGCAAAGTAAGGTGCATCAGGTGCTCAAAATGTTTAAATACGTCGGGTTTGAACTGTCGCTTATAGGCTGCTTCCCAATAGCTCGAGGTACGAGTTGCTCATGCCCAAAAAAGTACTTGGAAGGGTGTTTTTGGGCTCAAAACAGCGACTTGTATCCAGAGAATGTTCAGTAATAAATGAGCGTGAATGTCTATTTTCCTGTTTTAATAGGCATTTAGTCAAGTGATCTGGAGATCTAGCTATCAGATGCCGTTGCTTTTGCCTTACATAGTTGCATCCGCAAGTTATGCAGTAAGAGGTCACAACTGAAGAGCACTCACGAAATTTATGGTTTCATTAAACTCTGCTGTTTATGCAATCTTAAAAAAGCGTTCCAGGTTTAATTGTCTGTCGGTTTACCTTAATTTAATAGGGATAACTGACCGAAATTTACTGAACGACATTTCAGCCTTTTCAGATTCGCTTTAACGTCACCGTCGCAACTGGCAGTGTAAACTCTCTGGAATTTCAGTCTTAGAGAATGCGGTTACTTGTTGTTCTGTAGAGTTTAATTTACTTGCACAGTCCCTCGGCTTACTTGCAGTTGCCCTGCATAATAGTTGGGGGGAATTCCACTACTAGGGGTTTTCGCCAAACTCGCAGTGGCGTGCATATATTCTGACGTGTGTTTTCATCAGCCGCAAAGACTGCGACCTAACCAAACTTAAAAATAATCAGACAAATACAGTTATCTAAAGGAGGGTAGAGTTAACAAATATTTTAGCAACCAATCATTAGTAAATAGGGAGGAAAGGTGGACAGAGGTATTAAGAGATCAAAAGGGTCAAATTTTAGTTCTAATTGGGGGGCAGGAAGGAGGAGGGAAAGAGATCCGACAATAAGTTCATTTCATCCCTTGCTTCTTTGTCTCGCGTTTTTTATATTATTGTACACATATTATTATATTATTGTATTTGCCTGAAGATGAATTAATCTTAAACGTTCGTTCGCCTAACTTGACTTCCTGAACGCTAAACTTAAACTTGAAAATATCAGCTTACTGTGTAACATTACCAATGGTCTCAGTGTTAACGCCATTAATCTTCATTTTAAATGTGTTTCTGGCTTAAATTTGCTAGTCCAAATTCAGCCCGTAAATGTAGTAGAATTTCCCTGATTGCATTTATTTTTTAAAGTAGGCAATGTTTAAAATGTTCTAAATTAAAGCTGGTCGGTGTTTCTTTCTATCAAAGTCATGAATCAAACATCCAGCTCTAGAGGTACCATAGCAACATAGGTCAGTTTGGTTGTTTGACTGGCATCAGTTATTGGCGCACAAAGACACTTCAATAGCTGTTTTTGTCAGGAGACCAGCCGGCATTCTTTGATTTCATCTGCCATAAAGATTAATGTGTCTCGAAAGTACGCAATAAAGAAATCATCTAAAATCAATTAAACGGTGAACTCCTGCACCAGTTACCCAGTCAAGCATAAGTGTTGCCCCCATAAATGCTTCCTTTCACAACTCAGCAAAGTGCTACATACACTAAATGAAAGAGCATTAGTGCTGCCTTCTAGCGTGAATATTCAGAGCAGACCTAGCGATAAAACCAGCCTCAGGAACTGGGGTACACTCAGAGAGGCGAAAGAGCATTCAAACCTCACGGATTTAAGACTACTGGGAGCGCTCTCACGAATCGTGAGTATTGCGAAATCAGGCAGACTTCTTATACACCACAGTAAATAGACTTTGTAGGGGGAGGGCAACCATGCTTTGGAAATCAAAGAGAATAAACGATTTTCTTTACCACCTTCTTTATCAACATATTATATAAAGCATGCTACATTTGGTGCCCAGAAAGAATATGTATGAGAATATAGGAGTGCCCTCTTCCGACCACAGGTTGCCTAAATTCCGGTGAACTTCATTTTGAATGCTTACAAAATGCAGATTCTGAAAAAAAACGGCTTCGTAAATTACTTGAATTATATTCTTCAGAAAGCAAGCACGAAAATATTCTTTCTTGTACTCCTCTGGCAGCACATTTAACCCTCTTCGAATTGCATACTTACATAAGGAGTGTTCTTCGATTTCACAAAATTTTCTAAATTATCCAAATATTTTTGAAGTTTACCGACTGCTGCACCTTAATTCAAGGTTTCCAATCGGCATCCTGTATGCATTCTCTTTAAGGAAAAAACGATTTCACCCATGGTTTGTGGAAGAGGTCGCAAGGTCGCATAAAATTTAGCAACAGATGTCGGGCATGCTGTATGCATTATGGCAGCATTAATAAATTCACGGATACAAGGTATTATGAATGGACACCTCACAGTCGTACGAAATTTCATTATTGTAAATTTATCTAAAGCCGAAGGATACGTCGTCGTCAAGTATAAATTTTAAAGGTGTACTTTTTCACCAAACAAATACAAGCAAAAATATTTTCGTGAATGTGTTTTACAACATATATTTGAATTTAAAAAGCAGTCAAAATACATGGTACAAATGCATACTACTTAGGGAACCATTCTTTTACAGAATCTACTCTAAGTAAGCAGCCAGGAAGAGGCTCGTTAAAGAGCTGGCATCCTGGCGTGACTAAAAAGACTTGAGATTAGACTTTAAGACAGTCAGTATTGCAACCCTATGTAATTTCGCAAAATTTGCCATTTTACTTGCAGCATTCACCATACCATAATTCCAAACCTAGCCATAAAGCCCACGCTAATCCTCCTCATCCCAGTGCAAACACCAACCCTATTTTCCGCGAGAATATAGAACGAGGTCCCCTCTAATACATACAAAAAAATCATATGGTATTCTACCGCTAGACACCTACTAATAATACTACTAAGTTTACATTGCAACTGGACCATTAGGCGCCTTACAACTCAAAAATGTTATAATATTTGATATTAATAATGGAACGTTGGATATCACGCATATAAAATGTGGTCTCTGGAAATTTAGTATTGGCGAGCAAAAAGGGGGAAAACAGGTTGAATTTTGCGCGTCATTCCAATGAGGAATAACAACACACTATTCAGATGTCAAGTGAGATACAATACGGTTTTTTCCTCCGGAAGAATTTATGGAAAGGCAGAAATCAAAGTTTCGGAGCGGGGAAAATCCGAGTGTCATCTAGCAACATGAAATGCAGTCTCAAAAGTTCACAATTCACATTTCAAAGAGCAATCAGATCTTACATTTTTACATGGCAAAAACTTACAGCACAGTTGTAGTCGCCGACGACAGATATCGGCATCCTGCCGCGGATGACAGACCAAAAGCAGCAAAAATGCCCCTTTAATTGAATAGGCCATTCTGATTCTGTGTCAGTTTTTAAAAATTATTTGCATGGAGATTCAGTCGTCTGGCTTTTCTAAGCTTGACACTAAGACAGAAATTATTGTTTTAAGCACCTACCTTTTGCGCATGTATATGGCACTGTTTCACCATATCTCTCCTTTGAAAACGCATTGAATAGGCATTTGCATATTTTTTTCTTAATAAACCTGACCTGACCTAGAAGCGTGAGCAGATGTTCAAAATTCATTATTGGGGTTCATTTTCCAGAAAGCACATGACAAGTTGCGCACACTAAGGCATCAAACTCTACATTTTGAAGTACGATGAAAGCACTGTCATTTAGATTTATACTACCAGTGATACTGCGTGTTGGAAATATTGACACTACATGGTTATTGGACTGTTTATTCTGTTTGACTTTAACGTTAACTAGACTTTTAATGTGAACCCAAAAGATTTCTGCCCCGGGGACCCATCGGTACCAGCTTATGTATTTATTTTATTGCTCTTATTGATATAAAGTTCAGTGAGCGGTTTCTAAAATATGACACAGTCATTGGAAGTTTATTCGGATATACATTAATCACCAGGTGAGAAATGTTTTCTTTGAGATGTAACTTAATGTTCATGAGGATGCTTGTGGCGTAACAAAAACAAGGCTGGTGAGTACTTTGACTTAATTGGCTAAGATTCAATGGCCTCAGTGGTATTTGGTTCCAAAAACACAAATATACGACGTAAGTACAAACGTTTTAACCATCTGAGCTATGACGCCCTACAGGGGGCCATAATTTTAATACCATTTGGAGCAAGCTGTCCGCTTAATTAACTGCCTATTCTGTAACATAAAGCTGAATGCTGACATAGCAGTTTCCAAGCCAACAATCCTGAATCTACTACACGTTCACGAGGAAAAATTACTTAATTGGTATCTTTGGTAGATGTTACTTATTAAATAGACCAGATTGTGGACATGTCGATGGCCTCGGTGGAATAACTTTAGCTTGGTAGACCTCTGGTGAATTCTAGATCGATTACTTAGTAAATCCTGCTTGAGCTGTCAGCTTACTGGATCATAATTTGTGTTTCCCATACGTTGCGGTAGGCTGGGTGGGCAATTTGATCTAATTTTGATTAAATGCAGACCCTGTGGAGGCCTTTGGCTCAGTTGATATGGATGTTGTATTCAAGCTCTATCCTTACGATCCCATGTTAAACTGCAACAAAGGCGATCACGTTTTCCATAATTCGGTCAAAGGAACTATCCTTAATCTGCCAAAACACAGCTTAACTACTACTTTAAAGTTTTTTAATTTTTCCTAGTCTATGTGGCGACATTTTGCCAATTTATGAATTGCACACTTAAAGGGGAAAATTGGTTAATAGCTTAATCGATTATGGCAGTTTTCTGGTCGTTTAGATATTTGAATTTTTATATTTATATATATGTATAATGGTACGTATTTAGATAGATATTCTACCCACTTGTGGATATTCTAGATATGTTTCGGTTTTTATTTTACCATTGTTACCAAAATAACATAATCACATAAAACCTCTTCGATATTTGACCAATATAAACCGGTATTTCCAGTATATGGTCAGAATTTAGCAGTATTAATAAAAACGACACATCAGTTAACTTAACATCTGTAAAATATATTTCACATTATAACGAAGTGATCTATCTACCCTAAAATAGGCATGGAGGCTAAATTGATTCTAATTAATTCCCCAATTAGTACTTGAAAATGTGAATTGGGGCTTACCTCGCCTCCATATCTCGACATCATGCCTGTCATCCTACAAACAGTTGCAACGATGCTGCACCCAGACTGACTTAATGAGCCCTGCGAGTGTTGACTGTGCTTGCGCATGCCAAGTATTTGGAAAACAAACCCACACAAATCAGGCTAATTTCAATTATTCCATCGCCTCTAGGCAAGTGGCGTCTAACAACCCTGTAATTGTGTATGCTCACTCCTCGCAGCTGCGCACAGTAATGGATGTCTCTGGAGAGCTGAAGAACGTCAATGACTCCGGGGAGCAACGTCGCGATTTGATTAACTGCCTTGTCCGGCACCTGGAGGACGCCCTGGCCATCCGTCACTTCAGCCGGCAACGTCGCCAACGACGGCCACGGCCTGCCAACCAGGCAGCCTACGGTAAGGCGCTGGACTCTGCCGCTGCGGAACCGCTCGGTGCCGCTCGTTTCTCCACTCCAGTGGTGCCTCTTACCTTCTCACATCGAACGCGGCTGCCAGGACCCCGGCCCTGTAATCCCGCCTCCAGCAGTTACCTCTGCGGTCTTTACCTCGTTGTCAAGTCGCTCTATCTAGTGAATTCAACTGTACAGCTCTATGTGACCGGAAAGTAAGGGAAAGCACCACCAGCAGCAACGTCAAATTCATCGTCTTCTTTTTGTGTTTGTCTACCACTTCGTTTTAAACTACGATGTTGCGGAAACCAGCATCGTAGGCCAACACTTAAAGAGTTTATTATAACGCACATTATTTTAAAGTTCAGACCAGGCACCTTAAATTTTATGGAATGGAGACACCAGGTAACACTTAATGGACACTGATTCAAATAAAGTCTATAAGGCGATTTGAGATCTTTGTACCGAACAAATGACTAAAACGCTGGGTCTAAGTAGAAAGTAATATCAAATGGCTAGTCAGTAGTAATAGGACAGCTCCACTTATCTATAGGACGTGAACGCTCGCCCGGGTATCGTACAAATCTGCCCATACGAAGTTTAGGACACGTTTTGGCATTTATTCCCATCTGTTTTGCTTGTTGCAATAATAGAAGGCGTGTCAGCTATTGATTCAACTATCGGAGTATATTACTAGAATATGCTATCTATCATAGATACTACTATCATGCTATAAGTTTGTATGATTAATAAAATTAACACTCTTAGTAGTGGCATATTACCTGCAGTTGCAGTATCCTTACTCAAACGTCCTAAAAAGTGAGTGCTTTTGGTGGAGATAAGTGAGAAGGTAGAAACCAAGGGAAACCCTGACGTGCTCCTGACATATATTAACTCACAATAGCATAAACTCAGATTCACCCTCTTTGTTGAGATCGAGATGATATGAGCCCCAGCGTTGACTTAAATCAGCGAAACCTCTGAGAAATACTAACGTCAGATCTAGTGTCTGTATTACTAACATTCAGCTAAACTCCTAGGCAGTAGAATTAGAAGTAGAAACAGCAGTAGCAGTACTAGCCTTGGTTTCCTTGAGTCTGTTTTGACACCTACTGCGACACAGCTTTTGGTGGATAGAGTTGAGAGGGCGGAAACCAAGGCCAGCCCTTTATGTGTTCCGGGCCTCAAAGATATAGTTACTCGAAATAGCATAAACTCAAATACATACTCCCTGCTGAGATCGAGGGTATATGAGTAGATGTTCTGTAAAATCCAAACTATAGCTAAATACTGTGGTAAGCCTATAGGTAGTCCTTAAAGGGCAAACTTCATGGCATAAGGGCATGGTGGGCGTTGCGCTTTTATTAAAAACGCTTTATTTAACCCATAGACTAATCACTTTACCTCATACAGATTTGGAGTGCAAACAGTGGGCCGACTTCTTAAAAATACACACAGGCCGTATTATAATATACTTTTTACTGGCTTTAGTAAGAATGGTTACTATAATTCACAATTTAGCAAAGGCACGTACTTCTAGTAGCAGTATTGCAGTCCAAACCTAGTAAAAACAGACACAGCCTGATGGATAAAGTTGAGAGAGTGGAAAGCAAGGCAAGCTTTGTTGTGTTCAGGCTCCCAAAAATGTACTTACTCGAAATAGTTTAAATTCATATTCACACCCCTTGTTGAGATCAAGAGGGTATGAGCCCCAGCGTTGGCTTTAATCAGCCTCATACCTGACAAATGGTAGTGTCAGGTTTAGTACCAGTACGAATAACGCGCAGCTACACTGGTAGTCAGAAGAAGTAGAAATAGGAGTAGCCGTATCCAGTTCAGCCTCTTTGAGCCTGTCTTGACATTTACTGAAGGTGAGTGAGTGTATGTAGTGTGGTAGTTACTGCGCAAAATGTACTTTCACTTAAATTTCAGTTAGGTGTTTCTGGCCTGCATTGGCAAAACAGGTCAACGCCGGATCCTGTTTGGTCTTCTTGACACCATGCGACGATGCAGAGTGCGGTTGGCGCCAACTACGTCCGCCATTGCTATCATCTATCCCCTTAGACTGTCACCTTCTCTACTTACCTGTTGATGCACTTGATGGACATTCAATCGAAATCGATGGTTGAATACACAGACGTTAATTGTATATGATGAAACGACAGCCGTGAAAAACTTTCTTATAATGAATCACATATTTGTTAAGAGTAAGAACTATGTGAAGTTTACACGATGGGACCCGGTTTCATAGCAAAAATGAGACTTTACCAACATTCCTCCTTGCTGATGCTGCTTGCATCGTTAAATAGTGGCGGTGTGGCCAGCTAACAATCGAATTTAGAGAATTAACATTGGTATACTGTTAAGTTCTCCTTTGGATTTCTTTTTTCGTGATAACTTGATCAGCAGATGGTACATTTGAGTATCGACATCCGGACCTTGTGAAGTTCGCATTTACAGTTTATATCAAAAATTCCGTTATGCGCAAAAGACTGCATCGATATAAACCATAGGGCACTAGCAAGCAAGAAGAGAAACGATCAATCAGGCTTCAAGTAAGAATGGGTTAAATAATGTTTTAAAGTGTTGAGAAGCATTAAATTTCCACCTATTGTTTTGAGAATCAACTCCGGACCAAAAAGGTGAAAAGGCTGATTGCTGATGAGATTTCGACAGTCACACACAGGAGGTAAGAAAGCCAAAAAACTGATAAACAACTGTGTAATTTACCATATTTGAAGACCATAAGAACGTTTTCATCAGATCGATTGAGAAGGGCATACTCAAAGTAATTGCCTGCTCACCGCGGTATCTGACTAGTTTTTGTCTTACACCTTTATTCAGTAACTTACCAGTTATTTTACACATTTTCTTCTGAATGGAACAAGAGCGATCGCAGCTTCTCCTTTTGAACCGTTCCCTGGAACTCACCTGTTCGCTTCTATCGTCAGAAACTATACTTTTTATAAAGTTAGACTCCAGTAGTATTGGCCATAGTGTTCAGCGTTTTGTTCTCCATAGCTCTCAAACTTTGTTATTTAGTTGTATTTATTTTCAAATCGTTAATGCCTACATATGTTTTACTAGCCGTCTTCTAACTGCTCTCTATAATATACTCATTTTCGGGAGAAAAGCTGTAAATAAATCCGCAGTTTATAAGACGAAGGCTCTGCCACACTAATGGTGTTCTAACCTTTCCTCCTTCCGCCCAGCGAGTTCGCGTGAGAACTGCCATCTGTTCAAAAACTTTAACATTATAAGCTGAGTTTGAGCACAGATGGTGTTCTGTGTTCCATAAATATCTAAACGACGCAGTTTGAGTTCTGTCAGGGCTGTGAGGGGTTGTCTGCAACAGAGGTTACGGAGATCGGAACAACAGTTTGAGACAACAGGTCTTTTGAGGCAGATGGTCTTCTGATGTTTATTCTACAGAACAGAAGCAGATTTTGCATGCATGCAAGTCGACAAGAGTCATTGCGAAGCCTTATTTGTGTCTGTAGGATGAAAGGTGGAATTAGCGGCGGCAGTTGCCTACCGGATATAAGGCTTTAACCTGCATCTGGTTTATCCAAATCAAATTTCTACTGAATTTGATGAACGCAAGCCGACGCGCTCAGCTGGGTAATCCACCCCTATGAAAGCCAAACATTTATATCACTAAATTTTTAAAGTGTAATATGAAAGTGTAATTTTCGATTATCATTAAGCCGACATTGGGCCTAACCACTTGAACCTTGGGGGATAGATAAAATTTACTCGAGTTCGAATGTCATTCTTATCGACTTATCAAAGGAAACTTTTCAGTTAACGAATTAAGCGAGTTCCTGCCTACAAATTATTTTCACTCACCAGACCAAATCTAGCTGTTTACAACTTTTTAGTAAATTTTGAATAGCTTGCATTCTTGCATGTTTGAAGGGTTCATTCTTATTAAGTTTCAGCCAAAGGCACTTAACATTGCCTTACTGTATGCTGTTGTAAGGAAATTATACCTCTACGCCCTTTTTCTCCGAAAATTATTCCTATTCTAAAAAAAAGCTGGTTTAAGTAGTACGGTGACAGTAACGGTTGAAATCCCACAGCAAAGCGGCAGAATCTGATATAACAGAACACAGTCCTGGTTGGACGCCTGCCCATTTTTCATGGTATTCCTCTTCGAAATATTTTATCTGAGTTAGTAATTCTTGATCGAGAGGTCAAACATTTCTTAAAATTTGATGATATAAAGACCAGCACCCTAAGAAATTTAATTCGAAACAAGTTCTCTAAGAACGGAACAAACTAACTGCGTGCCGTACCAAACCTTCCCCAGCTCGCCGCCAGACTAACAGGTGAAGTAAAAAAATGGTTAACTATGTAACTCT
This sequence comes from Ligula intestinalis, assembly GCA_036362985.1. NCBI lineage: Eukaryota > Metazoa > Platyhelminthes > Cestoda > Diphyllobothriidea > Diphyllobothriidae > Ligula > Ligula intestinalis. Next base: position 68,321,904 of record JAYGXS010000003.1, on the reverse strand, counting down.
TGCTTAAAAAACGAAACTTTGCTCTGCCGAAACTCGCACCAATAGGCATTAATCGCAATTCATCATACGGTCGGTATGCGCTCGTTTGCACTTGACTTTGAGTTATTTATGCATGCTATCTGCAGTTGTAGCTCTAAATCGATGTCTACTGATGCATGCCACATCTGAGTGCAATGCCTCTAAGAATTCATTCCCTTTACTTATTGTGCCTAGTTTCTAGTATGCGCATGGCTAATTGGTACAGGTAATTTTCTCTCCTCACCGCTAGGTGATACTGCTGTATACGGGCCATATACGTACCCCAACTAGTATCATTGCAAAAATGACAACTGCCAGTGCCTAGCTCAGAAAAGTGATTGACACGTTTCCTCGCCCTCCGTTCTTTCTTATTTGCATCTGTCTGGCCGCGTTTCTAGGAGAACTAATTGGCCAGATTGAAAGAACGAACTCGGTGTGAGGGGTATTTATTATGTAGCGTTTCTAGGGGGGTGCAGATTGATGGTGGACTAAAACTGATAACTTCCTTTGACATTTTATCTTTTATTGATCCAAATACTGAATGCAGAATCAGATACTACCCTATTAGTGGTGATGGTCACCATTATGCTATTATGCCGGTTGAGCCTGACGAATTAGCTCAGTCAACTTGTAGAAATACAGTCATTTACTTTGGTTCTACCTCGGTTAGGCGAATTTGCCGCAAATTTTCCATTCACGAGAGTTGCACAGTCTGCTAATCAGACTTAAAAAACGCATATCATTTCGGATGGCATAGACAGCCTCTTCGGGATTTTACTTTTCTGCACATATTAAGATAATGTGTCGGCAAAGACACAACGGACGCAATTTACCTTAGCAAAGGTAGTTTGGAAAATGTAGTTCGTGAAGTGTACCTTGGATATTTAAAGCGCTAGTCTTCTGTCGACAAACCTGGGAATGTCGACTTCTATTTTTCAGCCCAAAACCCAATAATTGTGGACTTTTATGAAGACTTTTTGTAATATTAAGCCTTTATTTTTGATAATAGTAAAATCTGGTAAAAATATTACTGTACAAATGCATTAAATAGTAATGTTCAATGTTTAATATTAGAATTCTGAAATTTCTGTGACTGGCTGCTGTAAATGACCAGCTGTGTTGTGGTTGGCCTCCTTAAGGGCTAAATTGAGTAACCCGTATATCTCTTCTGACTCTTTGAGTTAAGGCATGTGCATGTATCATTGGCGGGTGTTCACTGACCTTAAGCGACGTCACTGAGGTACATTTTTAATATCATCACTTACCCCTACCGAACCAACGGCAGCCGCCGACAAATGATATGCATAAATACGCCTCCTGAAAATGAATAAAGTGGTTATCCTAGTGTTTCCTTCAAAAAGGCAACTTTAAATGCTACGATTATCGGTAATTTAAGTAGTGGACCTTTAGTACCCTAAGAACCAGCATACTGTCATACGGGACTGGTGAGCCTAGGCCCGGTAAACAAAGTCAACTAAATGTTTACTACTTTAAACTTACTTTTACAAATTTCCTTTACTGTTTATCCTATTTTCCCACCCACAGAGCCTCTAGTACCACCAGTCCGTAAGACATTATCCTGGAGCTTAGGGTATATAAGATCCGCTACTTAAACTATCTTTGCCGGGGACTCTTCCTTTTTTTCGATACAGGTCGTTTATGTCAGCACTTACTGGTATGAAATCTTATATACTATTTTTATTATTCTTTTCAAATTTATGAGGTCGAAATTGAAGTTTAGCCTCAGGCTTTAAACAGCACATATTCTAAGAGCTCACCAGGTGATCGGTCGTGAAAAATGATTGCAGCATTTATAAAGGTACCAATTTGTGTAATTACTTTTCCAACTACTTCTTATCATCTTTTTTCGAATCCCCCCTCAGATACCTTCATGAGGATGGTTTTCTTTTTGGAATAAGCACACTGGTCGATCTTCTTAGCACGAGGCTCTGGGATCACACAGGTTCATTTCCACGTGTGGCCCTATGTGATTTTGAACTTCGTCGAATGGGCAGCAACCAACACCGGTACACTATTCAGTGTGTCCTACGCGTCAATATTTTCAACGAAAAGATTTACATATTCCTCTGGTTTTGGTTTTTCCTGATATCTGCAGTCAACCTTCTCAGCCTTCTTAAATGGTCTTACAGGTAAGGGAATACGCGGTAATGTGCAATATCAGAGGTCAACTTAAACGCTTCGCTGGATTTGATATTATGCACTAAAATCTGAAGTTATTAGCCTAAAATTTAATATTCTGTACAATACCTTAAGGAACTGTCATTTTCAAGAATAAAAAGTATTCACCATTAATGTACACATAATCTTGATTAAAATATTAACAAACGCATGTTTGAGTCTATGGCGTACGTTCAAACGTTCATAGTTTCCGTCTTACTTTCGCGTTTTGTTTTTGAATGTGCCTAAAGAGCATGGTTTTTTTCACTTTGCCTGTGTGTGAATAAAAGAGTAAGGATATTGCGGTCACCAGTTTGATTGACTATCCAGGATTAATTAAGATTAAGGCCAAAATTAAGCACTCATTCCTACGCATCCAACATTATGTGCAATGCACAGGATCACCAGGCTGAACACACGCGGGATAGTTTTCTTTTATTTCTACTTAGTAAATAACAGTAGCACTTTACATTTAATTGTTTAAATTTTCAATAATTTATCAGTCACTTGATGACGTGTGATTCACCTAACTTACGCGCATACCAGAGCATACTTCCCTGCTGTGTATGTCCTATTTTACGTTGTCTCCATGAAAAGTGTTAAAGTTTAGGCATTTATTAAAGCCTCATTAATGAAATTCAGACAGTCAGCAGAACAAACGTTTCATAGGTCATGCAGTAGCCGAAAAATCTGTCTGCATTTCCCGCTGCTACTCGTGCGGAGCCAAAGCTGTAAAAATATTATTTTAAAAATCCATTCTCCTTTGTACTGGCCAGATAAACAGGATTTTCATGGGAGGAAAAATTAAAAACTACTTTAAGAGCCGGAATCCCAGTTACGATTGCGCCGAAAGCTTCGGTTGACATAAAGGAACCTAGATTCAAACATAGTTGTTCATTCACGTCTAAGAATCAGCAAAAATTTGCTGCCCTTCAATTTTTTTAAAGAAATACCTCACATGTAAATGGGTTCACCCTGAGATGTATTTCAGACCATTTTAAGAGACATAAAAAGAGCAAATGTTCGTGTTATTTACATATGATGTATGGAATAAATGAAGCTTGCTTTCTCTCTCCTTCCTCATTTTTTGAAAACTAAGCCTTTTTTCGGCCATAGGATTCTCTTCAAGTCTGTGAGACTCGCTTTCGTCCGAAATCTGATCTGCATTTACTTGAACATCTCGCTGACCAACGGAAACCCCTTTAACCTGAGGAGTGGACAGGTAGTGTCACATGTTGGATAACGCACTCAAAAATGTCGATTTTAGGGAAAAAACAAAAACGCTCAACCACCATTTGCCTACGAATCCGAGCTGACTATGGCAGACTGCTTCAAAACGCAAGCCGAAAAATCTCAATCAAAGTGTTTTGTTGAGGACATTTTGGGTCAGGATGGTGTCTTTCTGCTGCGCTTTGTCTCCATGAATGTCGGTCCAGCTGCAGCCGCAGAAATCGCTGGTGTCTTTTGGACAAAGTACGGCAAAAGTGTGAATCCCGAGGTGTTTGGTCGCTTCGGTATGACTGCAGAAAGTAAAACCGTACCTAATTCTCCACCAGTGCCTCCCAAAAGATCCACCATAGCAAGCAGTCGACTAAACGCCCAAATGGAAGGTGACATCTGTATCCCTCTGATTAATCTGCATTCAAAAAGGCATACGGACGCAGTAGACTCAGATCAGTCCTCAAGCTCCTCGCGACCGACCGTGGAAAATCTTCGACGCCGAAGACGTCATCATCGACGGCAAACTCCCGAATCATTTGACCGAAACTTACCTGTGCTAGATAAAACTGATCCATATGTTGATGATCAGTATACGGATGAACAACAAGTGGAAAATGAATTCGATGATATGTTCACGTAAGAGTGGAGTATGAGACTATACGTACTCATACGCCAGTCTTGCTCTATGCTTCCAAAAGTTCCCAAAGAAGATCAATGTTTAATTCCCTAAATAAATAGTTCTTTATCAATTGAGATTTTTCTCCCTTCCTACTTTCCAACAAGTACTGCACATATAGTGGAATTTGGATAATATGGGTCGCCGGACACTTGGGTCAGCTAGCCATTTGGGCAAAATAGTAAAGAACACAGGAGCGAAGAGCGCATACTACCACAAACAAACGCTTCTCAGAAGAGCCAACACCCAACTTAATTTTATTGGTCACTGTCCTAGATAAAAAAAAACTAACAGGAAACAATCAGGAAGCAGTATTTAGTCCGAAATTACGTTGAGTACCCTGCATAGGACTGCAATTGGTATGAGAGCATGGTGACTAGGTAGGTACTCCAGCGAATTGCGATGCTGGTGGTGGCAAGGCATCTGCAGAGACAATCCGACAACTGCGAGCGACTAAAACCGAAGTGAATAATGCGATGGCAAGCGCTCAAGGAGCGAATGAGAACAAAAGCTTTAGTACAGAAGAGGAAACGCGATCTTTGGGATGGCAATTGTATTGTTCTGAGCTTTCAGCTTCACACAAAAGGCCATCGTCAGAGAAAATGGGAAAGCAGTAAACATTAGTTACGTGCAATGGTAGTGGGGGAAGGGATGGCATTTGAGATTAGTCCATGCTCCCACCATCTCATTGTGTCTCCCCTGCACGCGCACTTCGTGTTATGGCGTGCGACCTTGGCACCGTATCTTGCGTCCTTGGCGTGGCAGCCTGCGTGTCTGGACAGAAACTGGGCCGTGGTTTCTGATCGCGAGTACGAAGGGCAAAATAACAGGGCAGTACATCCACATCCCTGTTGATGGAGTTGGAGTCTGATACCCAGCCCTCAAGTAGTTCTTGCCCCGTCTTCTTAGTGGCACGTGCAATTATCCGCGCGCCTATGAAGTCGAGTTCGTGGCCTTCTTCCTGAGTGTGGGTAGCGAGCTGGGACAGTGGGTCACCTCTTCGCACTGCTCGTTTGTGCTCCGTTCTTCGCAAGCTGAGTCGTCGCCCGGTCTGTCCTGTATAATGGTAAGACAGGTCGCGACATGGTTCTTGATAAACGACGACAGACTGCTCTACTACCTCCAGTAGGTAATTTATTTGCATGATCGGAACAATGCAATTGCCGTTCCGGAGATTGCGTCTTCTTCTACTTCAAAACAAGAACCTAGAGCACGCATATTTGCTTTTATTCGTGAGAAGCCTTTCTACCTATAGATATTTTGATATCGATGAGTAGCTTCACCCTGTGTCGGTCGGTCGGTCGGTCTGGTCGCATGTGCACTCATGTGTTCGTGCTTAGCTATACTAACAGGAATTTGGGGCAGATAAGAAGCCAACGGCATGACAGTGTTGATTGCCCTTCGGAGGATAAAGACATTTGCCATATGTAAAATAAAATAGAACAAACTACTAAAGGAATCATTTTTGCTCTAAGCACACCTGGGAATATATTAAATCGGAAATCATAAATGACAAAAAGTTTCTAGTTTCAATCGCAAATCCACATGCCTGCGCCATACACCTAATTGGTTTGATTTGGTGGGGGTCGACTAACTGCATCTGCACACAAGCCCATGGATAACCTTTTCTATGCCTGCATTTAATATTGCTTCGTCCTTAACCTGACGAGGAACTTGATTTAACCGTTTTCAAAGGCAGAACTAAAAAGGAGCCTTGTCAGCTGACTTTAAATTGTAAGTCGTTGTTCAACCATTCATATAATTTGAGAAATATCATTAAACGTTTATGTAAAAGTGCTTTGAGCAAACAGCCTTCTGAAAACCAAAAAGTCCCATTTTCTCAAGGAAAAAGACAGTTCAATACACCCACTTCAATCTTTATTTTTCAGTTATTACTGAGGAGGAGGTCCATGCATATGTGAGACTGTTATGATTTTGTCCACAAAAAGGCTAAATGGAAAGGGGGCGGAAAGCTCAACTCGGCCAATTCTAGAAACTTGCATTGGGAGTGAAATGAGGAGAGAGGTAGAAATACAAAAACAAAGGGATACAAACACTAAAAGGGTTGAGTAAATAAGGGCTGCATGCAGTCCAAATGGTTGCAACAATTTGAGAATGTAGGACAAATAAACAAGTGCTTGCTCGGACTTCTGGATGATGATTGAATTGCCGATATTCCTTAGGATGGTACCCCTGTTTTGAAATTTATAAATAGTTAGTTTGAGAAATAAGTGATTTTTGCTGTGTTACCGGTGCATGAGACTAATCAATAGTTATGACATGGAATTCAATGAACGGCGAATTTGGCCGTCCGGCTACGAGACTAAAAGCTGTATTTTTGACTATAAGCATCAGGGTCAATAACATTAGCAAACTCAGTCCTATTTATAAGATGAGAATTGTACCCGCATAGAAGGTGACCAATAGTCCTAATGAACATAGCTCTCCCGGATGCAAAAAATACTGCTCTCATCAGTGATCTAAAACCTTTCTAAAATCTATAAGACTGCCACAGCTCGGTTATACGAACAAGCGTCACCGTGGAGTCCAACGTAAGGATGCGCTTTCGCTAGTCAATCTCTTTTATACACAACTAACTAACCGTTCGCGCCAGGTTCTCGGTAGCGCCTAAAACATATAAGCATCAGGCACTGATTGGGGCATTTAAGGCCTCGGTTTATAATTCAACAGTGTTCCAATACTTCTGTCGCACTCTTTCTGTCACCCTTCTTTCGAAATTTGCTCTTTTCATTTAATCTCTCCAGCAACAATTAGCCGCTGTTTGCAGCATTGTTCGAAGAAAGCGGACACTTTCTCACCTTAACAACAACTGAGGAGCCATCAGAAGTTGTGCTTAAAAGTACCTTTCGTTCAAAGGCGGATACCGCAAAAAGGCAACATTATGAGGCCTTGTCCAGTTGTGAACTTCTATGTGAAAAGCTAAACGGTGATTGAATTGTGCGACTCAAAAGCGACTGAAACCAAGTCCCTCACCGATTGCTTCGATTAAGCCCCTTTTAGTTCTACTCTGGCAAATAGCTGTATACGTAATTTATTACTGTTTAGAAGTCAGTTTTTGGCAAACAATTGTTTTTAGCAACTCTTCATCAGACCAAAAATTGCAAGGGAAATTGACGCTGTACATAACAATAAAAGTTTGAATAGGTAGAAAAATCAATAACTATCTAACACGGGCGCTAATTGGCCAACGCGGACTATGTCAGTTTGCGCATGTAGGCCGTGTTAGCGTGTTGGTTGAGGGATTGTCGCTTGTTGGGAGGGGCGAAATCCTATCGCCACCTGGTGTCGGTTTAGGCCATGGAAGTGACAGAGCTTGTGTCAGAGTCTTCTGACAACACAGCACTGGATTTGCTAGCCTTATAGCCACTGCTTCGGCTGTAGCAAGCATCCGTTGGCGTAGGCCTTTAGAAAAATTAGATGGTGTCCTGTAAACCACCTTAAAGGCTTCGTTAGTATCGACTCGATGGTTCATATCGACTAGATGTGCGAGAATAGCACTCGAGATTGATCTAGTTTCACCTTTACTTAGCCAGGTCGGTATGTGCTCACGTACCCTCTTTTCGAGACGCCTCGTTGTACGGCCGATGTATCCCGCTCCACAGGAGCAAGTGAAAGAGTAAATGCACATTGATGTGGCCTTCAAAGGCAGTCTGTCTCTACCTCCCAATCGTAGGAGAAGAGAGTTCGTGAAGAGCACCCGTAAGTTCGCCGCTGGGAAAGCGTTTGTGATTGCAGTCCTTAAGCGTCGTCTGACCAGCTCGCTGGTTGCATCGCGGAACTTAGAAAATCCAAAGATCCCGCGGTGTTAAAGGAACTCAATGGATTCTTCAAGTTTGACACCAGGCTTGCTGAGGCAAATGTAACAGCCAAATTCCTATGAGAATGTATCGACCGAGGTGAATACCCAAGACAGTAGTGGAAAAGTTTATGAAGAAACCATATAGCCGTTTCTATGGCTGCACTAAGAAGACATGCAGAAAGTTACCTGGAGACTCTTAACGCTAGAATCCCGGAACTTCAAAGAAACCGAAGTCAGAGAGCAGCGGTTCTCGACCGTCTTGAAACTCTAGAGAGAGTAGCGTTTGAAGACTATGTACGAACAATAAGAAACAGAAGAATCGAGGCCAGGTGGACTAAACTTCTTCGAAGTGTCCAACCAATAAAAGCACCGACCACCCTCCCAAACAATCCGGAGAGGTACGTGCATAACTATTCCTCAATCCGTCTTGACAAAACCCTCATAGAAGTACTATTCCTAGGCCCTAGATTCTGTATTGCACGAAAAAGGTTGAGACAAATAGAATTAGAAACTGAATTTGAGAGCCTCTTTAACCAAACCTCCGATCTAAAATCTTCCATGCCTAAAGAAGTTGATTATCTAAAGTCAACCCTGGTTAATTGTTGCCAACAGTACTTAAGAAAGACTCCAATGAACAAATGCCCCTTAACAAAAGCCCACCTTGATAGCCTTAAAGAGCTACAAAGAAATGAAAATATCGTGCTCACCAGACCAGACAAAGGATCTGGAATAGTGCTGATGGATAAAAATGATTACGTCGCAAAACTAGAAGCAATTTTAGCAGATCATACAAAGTTCTCAAAAGCTGAGAAGGACAAAGATTGCACAGAAACTGTTGAAGGTCAGCTGACTACAGTTCTCAAAGAAAGAAGGTCTTTTGACTGACAAAGAGCTTGAAACACTAAGACCTGTAGAAACGTCGATACCTAGAATATATGGACTTCCGAAAATTCACAAACAGGGGCTACGCTTACGTCCTATCCTGCATATGAGAAACTCCCCTTACCACACCATTGCTAAATGGCTGGTAGAAAAATTGAAACCTCTTGGAAGTTACATGTATCCTAGAAGTCTGAAAGACACATTTGAATTTGTCAAAGCTATAAAGAATATGAAAGTTGCAAGAAGTAAGATGCTCTCATTGGATGTATCATCACTATTCATCAATGTACCCGTGGCAGAAACCATAAACTACCTCTGCAACGTTATTCGGGACACGAACTACCAGATAGGTATGCCCGTGAAAACCCTAAAAGATATCCTCACGCGATGCACACAAAATGTCCAATTTCTCTGCAATGGTCAGTTTTACAGACAGATTGATGGTGTGGCGATGGGCTCACTACTTGGACAGTTTCTTGCAAATGGCTTTATGGGCAAGATCGAGAAAACGAGTCTAGGGGACACCATCAATGACCGTGCATTCTACGGTCGATATGCAGATGATATCTTCTGTTTGACTGACTATAACACTGACATTGACGCCTTGGTCACGAAGTTTAACAGCGCTCACCCATCACTCAAGTTTTCTGCTGAGACTAAAGTGGACGATGAAATTGCGTTCCTTGACGTCCTTCTGCGAAGGAAAGAGGATGGATCTATCATACGCAGGGTTTTCCGAAAGAAAACCTGGACAGGACAATACACTTACTTCCACAGTTTTGTCCCCCTCAATAAAAAACGAAATCTGGTCCAAGGATTAGCAGCTAGAATACGACAGATCTGTTCTCCTGAAACTGTCGAAGCAGAACTCCAACAGCTGCAGCATACACTAATTGAAAATGGATCCCCGGAAAGTTTCATCCGCAGAAATATTGGTGAACGCGCCAAAAAGCCTGTCACCTTAACTGCAGAAAAGAAAGACGTGTTCATAAGACTGCCTTTCTTAGGTGATGCAACCAGCGAGCTGGTCAGACGACGCTTGAGGACTGCGATCACAAACGCTTTCCCAGCGGCGAACTTACGGGTGCTCTTCACGAACTCTCCCCTCCTACGATTGGGAGGTAGAGACAGACTGCCTTTGAAGGCCACATCAATGTGCATTTACTCTTTCACTTGCTCCTGTGGAGCGGGATACATCGGCCGTACAACGAGGCGTCCCGAAAAGAGGGAACGTGAGCACATACCGACCTGGCTAAGTAAAGGTGAAACTAGATCGAGCTCGAGTGCTATTCTAGCACATCTAGTCAATACGAACCATCGAGTCGATACTAACGAAGCCTTTAAGGTGGTTTACAGGACACCATCTAATTTTTCTAAAGGCCTACGCCAACGGATGCTTGCTACAGCCGAAGCAGTGGCTATAAGGCTAGCAAATCCAGTGCTGTGTTGTCAGAAGACTCTGACACAAGCTCTGTCACTTCCATGGCCTAAACCGACACCAGGTGGCGATAGGATTTCGCCCCTCCCAACAAGCGACAATCCCTCAACCAACACGCTAACACGGCCTACATGCGCAAACTGACATAGTCCGCGTTGGCCAATTAGCGCCCGTGTTAGATAGTTATTGATTTTTCTACCTATTCAAACTTTTATTGTTATGTACAGCGTCAATTTCCCTTGCAATTTTTGGTCTGATGAAGAGTTGCTAAAAACAATTGTTTGCTAAAAACTGACTTCTAATATTATTGTTTACTTGGAGGAAACGATGTGGTCCATTTTTATGAATCTATTTCACTTTTCTTTCTAATAATACCGAACTAAAGCATCAATCTTCGACGATTCCAATTGAAGACAGGCATCCTTACGGCGCAGACTGTGTGAGTAGCCAAGCCACTGATGTACTTTGACCATAACTTTCTCCATAATTACTATTCTCCTATTTTCAGTCAGTGATCGTTCTGTAACCACGTTAAATCGTAAGTTCTTATTTTAATTTGTGTTTCAAGTTCATATAAGCATCATAACAAGATCTAGTAAATAGAAAATTCAAAACTCACCCAGGTTGCGGATATTGATTGCATGAATTTTGATCAGCAACAGCAGTTGAGTTGGTCTGAAGTAAATGAAAGTAATAACAAAGGTGCATACCGATGAGGCTGGCTGTGATTCAAATTGACCCGAAAAACTTTGTTTGGTGTTCCTCATGTGCGACTGTGTTTCTGTGCTACTGATTGTGAAAAATGGACCTCGTTCTTTGCTTGGGATAGTTACTTTCTCCATATAGATTGCATTCATTAACTCTTCAGCGATATTTGATGTTATATTATCGGTGGGTAGCATATGTGCCGCAAAACATTCGCTGTGTGATCGTCTGTGAACTTGAAGAGGACATCCACTAGTAGATAAACGAATTATAAATTTGAATCAAAAGAAGAGACAGGTAAATATTAGCGTAAATGTCATGCGTAGAAGTTTAACAAATTGAATGCTGCCAATATAGGAGAATATAAGAGTTCCAGGCAGCAGTTCAGAAGAAGAAGATGCGATCACTGGAACAAGGACTTTATTTTCCTGATGGTTCGGATTCCCTCGGGGATCCTTAATCATAGGTAATCGAAGAACAGTCTGACACGTGTGCAGATAGAGTAACAAGAAACACATCCTAAGAACTAATTCTTTGTGAAAATTGTGCCCGATAACATAAACTAATAATAAATAACTCAATCTCATTCGCCCACGGTCTACGTTGTAGTAAGAGTCAAAGTTTTCGTTTTCATCTAGTCATTCGGCTTTCGTATTAACGTGAAACGCTTCGGTAACAAATACCAGTTGCGCATGTTTTAGTCTTTGTGGTGTAACTCAGCCTTCTCGGGCCCGTTCTTATGTCCTAAATAAGCACTTTACTCTTAGAAAACATGTTGCGTTCTGTTAAAGTGTTCAATTCATTCCGTTCCGTTTTTTTATTTCTAAGTCTGTAAAGGACATAATGCATAAGTTTGTAGTCCAAATGTCAGTTTTACTCCAATCACTTAGTTCCAGCATTTTTGATTTACGGACATATATATCCACACACCAAACAAACTTATATTTTTTTCCGTTGTTTAGATATTGAATTAACTCCAAACTTCAACGGCAATGGATGAATATTTATAGAGTTGGGGTAATTCAGCGTAACCGTAGTACATGGAAAAGTTCGTATGTAGCAGCTGATATGCACAACAGCAACAACAAGAGCTTTTGGGGCAAATTATTCAGATCCAGTCATTCCTACTCAGTGTGCGGCTCTTACAGAAGTTGCACTTGCCAATGTCCCAGCCAAACTAAGATCCTCTTATGCAACAACGGACTTTAGTAAACTGGGTCCAAAGTGGCTAAGACATAATACTTATTGCAATCAAAAAACTCATTTATAATGCTGCGCACGCAATAGAGTCCACACAGCCTTAAAATATCCATAAAAGTTAAACGGGAATATTTAAAACACTCAGCAAGTATGACTGCAGAAAAAAGACAATCACGTCACCTGATTTGTTGGCGATCATACTGCAATGGATGCACCGTTTTCTCGAATTCTTTTTTCTCGGCAACAGCAAACTTTGAAAAAAGCCTTAACCAAATTTTGCATCTTACCACAATCTCATCTTGCAAATCTTTCATCCGACATTCTACGGTTTCAAATTTCTCTTCAATCTGGCTTAACCATTATTTTTATGAATGAATTTACAGGTACCGATTCAACCTTTTCTCTGAGAATTTCGACCTTATTATCGAAAGCTGACAATGTTGCCTGCACAAACTATGAAGAAAAGTTGGAATACCATCTGCCTTAATTGTTCCTCCTGCGCACTTTCAAGACAAACATACTGTGACGAAGCAACATTCTGAAGGTGTTCTGTCTAAAAAAACAAATAGAACAAGTCACCAGCAGCAAAATTTTAATGACACCCAAATTATCCATGATATCAATGAATATCTTCCGACAAAGAAATTGTGCTGTGAATATGTACGTCTTCACAAATATGCAACTGCGATTAAACAAAGGTGTGAGATTAAAAAAGGTCTAGCATATAATTAACTTTATCATTTTTATTGAAGCTCTTGTCCAAAATATGCGGCAACAAATGAAGATGAATATCACAAAACCAAGCATTGCTCCTCCATTAATCAATAGAAAAGCATTATTATTCTAAGAACTCATGCTCGTAGTTAAACCTTGTAGTAATTATCAGCAACTTTTTACTACCACTCTTTTTTAAAGTCTAGTTTTTACTATCATTACCAGATATTATCGAAAAAGAGCATTTTCCGTTGAGTTGAAATTGTTAAGCATTCTGATAAACTATTGCTATTATGAAAGCTACAAAATCACTACTTAACTTTTAGCTGGCCTTCGTCATTCCTTCACACACTTTAAATTTAGAAGTCAAAAACCCAGCATCACTTAACTTTCTACTCTTTTGCTGCAGTGCATTTTCATCCACTCCTAATAAGCAGCTAGTCAAATTATTTAAGCACGGGGATGCGTATTTTTACAGTAACGCTCGTCTTTGCATCGTTTACTGCATCAATTACCTTCCAAACACAGACAGATTTGAAAGAATTCTGACGGACATAGTCAAAAACAGGAGCACTTAGATACGCGTTTACACTGAGAGCACATCTCAAAGCGTTCAAATGGGTACTACTTACTTAGACAGGGACTTCATGCCATTTGCAAAATAAATCAAACGTATTTTAGTTGTCTACAATTTCTTCTGACTACAACTTGTCCTAGTGTTTAAAATGCTGGAGGTAATCTTAAATACACTCAGTTAACTGATAGTTAGATTTCAAGGTTTTTGGCTCACGCTTGTAGAAATACAATTAAGGAAGAGTTTAACGTCTGTCTATATTTCATCATGCTGGAATTTATGTATGAGATTCAATACCGTCAATAGACGTTTTATCAGGGACAATTGCAATTTTTTAACGTCTACACATTTCGATAAAGTGTGTACATAAGATAATAATTGCAAAGCTATACCCATATGCATGAAATGAAAACTTAAAAGACAGCTTTCAGTCTGTGAAGTTTGACAAAAAAAGCTGATTATCTTGTCAAGGGCGCATGCTTCGCTTAAAGCTGATTATCTTGTCAAGGGCGCATGCTTTGCTTTGACATCGAATGCTAAGGTCTGTGTTTCTACTCACATAAACAGCACGTTTTTTTGTGAGACCTCTTGTATATTTCTTTCCAGTTGTTTTTACACAAAGTTTACTCATTTGATCTGACTGCAGGATGCAACCCAGCACAAAATAAACTTGCTAAAGCTACATTGGTCCTGGAAAAATTCGCTGATCTGTTGCAGCATTTTCAAAATAACTGCTGGTATGTGCATTAAAATCAGACATGACGTCGTCAAAAAAGACTACTTACCCTTTCTCTGAGAGCTAAGCATTCATATTCCTTCGCAGAAAGTTTTTCTTCGAGTACTTGTTCCTCTTGTTTCTGGTCTTTAAGCCGTGCAGTCAAATCATGGACCTGCTGTGATTTTTCCTCAACCACTTCTGAAAGTCTTCTGTTTTCATCTTTTAACTCTGATGCTCTATAATTTGACCATATATATGTTTATCCAGCCAAATAGGAAATATTTAGTTATCCCATCAGACGCATAAAAACTGAAACTTTGAAGAAGTATAACTTACTAATGTCTGATAGACATATGAACGACTTAGCGGTTATAGATTATCAGTTTCCGATTGAATTTCACCAACATTTGTCCCACGGAAGTCGAACAACATCCTATGATAGACAGTCTTTAGGACACACGCAATTTTATATTTTATTAATTATGAAGAGATAGTCAGAATCGGTTGAATTAATTTCAATCTTAAGCACTGGACATTGTACTAGATCTAATACATGCCTTAATTTTAAATTTCTTACAAGCTTCTATTTGCTCAATATATTTGTCCATTTTCTGATGTTGCATGAAATTCAATTTTCTAATGCTTGCAGTCCGTACTTGTGAAACCTAAACCATAATTAATAAGAGAGTGATTCTAGGAAAGTGTTAGTGCTCACAATTTGGAATAAATATATCCACGTCTCAAGACTAAAATATAAAATGTGAAAATGTTCATCAGGTGCATAAATACTGTTTTGAGGAATTTCGAGAGATGGAACATCAGCAGTATGAAAGCTATCAGTACCACGGACGGGTACGAACGTCTTTAAAGTTTCCGCTTTTGTTCTCTTTCTAACAAATACGAGTGTGATGACATTCGTGCTGTAAGAACAGAAACGTTAGATGTGTCTAAATGGCTCCCTAGATTTAAACTTTTGTGAACGCACCTTAATAATATGCAATCATACAGAGGTAAGTTACGTGTATGTTTGTTCGTTAAGGAATAAAGTACGACACACGTACAGCACATTATCTTTAGTCAAATGTTCGATTTGGTTAGCAAGTTCATTGTAAGCTTGCTCCGTAGTTTCCAGCTGCGATTGTAAGTGATCATTAAGTCGTAGTAGTTTTCGCTTGTCAAACTCCAGCTGACGGACATAAGTATTATCGCTAAAATGCAAAAACGCAATTGTACGCGCAGACAAGGTTTACCACGTCCCAATGGAATCTAGAGTATCATTGTTAGTTCGATTAGTGTTGCGGAGGGTCGAAAATTCTTCAGTTTCGTCGAAAAAACTTGCATTGTATTTGCTAAACTCGTTTTGATAGCTCATGGCGCGAAAACACAAAATAATCTTTGACGAAAATTAATTAACCCGCCAGGGCCCTTAAAACAACCAAAATGCCAATCTATCTAAGAAAGCTCCGATTGCTAATACAAGCGAACATGCGAGTCACAGGAAGTAATTGAAAAGAAGAAGACGAGTCGAGCACTAAGCCAATACGTTTATTCACCTGACGTTTCAAAATCCGTCGTGAATTCATCTTCATTTTTGAACTGCGCATGGATCAGAAATTCAATCAAAACGCAAACTAAAAACTGCAGTGCTCATCAGATTTTGTTGAATTTTCTTATCTTCAGCGGATGAAGTGGATTAGTCGAACCTTCTTATGTAATAAAATCTCCTGCAACAATTTTTATCTATGTTTATAGTGGGAAAGATAACAAAAAAATTGAACTAAATTGAGAATTTTTAGTATAAAGAAAATATATCTGAGTAAAAGAAAGTATACATATAGCCATGTCGAAAGGACAGTGTTGCACCAAAGGGAATGAAACTTCACAGTTGCAGGACACGTTTAAAATAAGGCAAATCTTGGGAATTATATTGTTTTCTTGGAAGGGCTCAGCACATTTTGCCTTCCATACACAATCTGACGCGCTTAAATCTATTACGGCATGCTTGATGCCACAGCTTGCAAAGCTGGAAACTGGTGAGAAATTTGAAATTCGCGATCAGTTCAGTGTGTATTGAGCGGTGTGGGATGTCTAACTGGCGGACTGAGCGCCAAACTGTAATGGCTTGTTCTTATTATTGCCTTTATGGCATTCCGTTGCAACTGGGTTCTGAAACAGCTGTGGTAGCACGCCTAGGAGCGGCTTCAGTCATGCCAGTGACCTGTGCTCCATCCCGTCTTATTGATTTCGTCCTGAGACCAGACGCAAAAGGTTGAGGTAAGAGATAATCTAGTGGATGCTAGATATTGCAACGTTCACTAGAGCCTATATCTTATACTTCAACATGGAAAGTGTGACTTTATTCGTTCCATAGGAAATGTAGGTAGGAAGTTTCTGCTAGCTCTTTGACAATTTCTTTAATCAAACAGATCCCACTAAAGGGAAATTCTATCATTTCCGTTGGTTGAGAAATCTGCTTTTCTTTGACTTTACATTTTGTTGAGAAGTATTTGTTGAATAAATGCTCCATTTGGTTGTCTTTCGCCAGTACTTTTCTGGAATCATCGATCAAAATATCAAGTCTGGGTTTTCGGCGCTTATTCAGTTGCTTCTAAGCAAATTGATTTGTTTACCCACTTCCAATTACTGGCACCACCACTGTTTTGGAAAGTTTCTGCTGAACCAATTCATTGCACTCCTGTTATGTACCACTAAGGAGTTTATTTTTTATTTATTTACATTTCTCTCAATAAAACCTGACCTGACTTGACCGGAGACTCTGGTACCCGGTGTTACCTTGATATTACCCTTTCTGGTTCCATTTCAATAACTTGGTCGTAAATTGCTTAATTCCTTGGACGGTGGATAATTATTTGGCAAAAAGAGGAATTTTAAACAGAACTTTCTGATATTAACTGCTTTTGTGTCATTTTGAGCGAACATACACAGTGTTTACTCAGTTTATTTTAACTATTCTTTAAACTGCATGATATGCAGTCAGAAGTATCCGTTTAAGTTAAGAAGTCGAATATTTGCTTGGGCACTTCTTTCAAAGGCCATGGATACACAGCAATCTTGCAGTAGAAACACGACCAAAAGTGGCAATTGGTTTGGAAAGAAGCCTACCACGATTTCCAGCCATCCTTAACGCGTTACTATTGCTCCCTCACTTAGGTGCGGCCATCCTCGCGCGAGCGCTTACATCGCGCTCATGGTGTTGGTCGTTGTGGGATGAACTCTATAATATCAATTTACTTTTTTACGACTCCCTACCATTTTTGTTGGGGGGCAATTTGGTCCACTGGCACAAACCTGATAAAGCTTGCGCACTTCGTCCCTCTGTACGATCACTAGGGCTCGCTTATTGGTGCTGGCGCCAACATCAGCCCACAAGCATCTGGGGAGCGGGACACCTTGCTCCTGAAATATGCCCCTGCATAATTTTAGCAGATACAATACAGCACTCATTGGACTAGGTTTGGATGAATATATAGTGCCTATTTAGCGTAAAATTAATGTCAAAAAAGAGAGTGAGCAAAACTAATTAAAAGTTGAGCAGGTTTTGGGACTGTCTGCTGTCCACGAATGGACTTGCTTGCATCTCCGGCGGCTTAACCTGTGATTCTCAAACGAACGGAGGTGAAAGCGCAACTTTGCAAAGGAAGTTATCCCGGCCATGCTGGTTAGGAAAATTAAGGTAAGTTGACTAATCGTTTATTGTTTTTTCTTGAACGCCTTCATAAACGCCTTTAATCGGCCAATTCTTCAGCCAACATCGATCAACCCTTCGTCGACACATATCCCTCTGGTACAAAATAACGAAAATACAACACTCAAGGGAGCCTGAAAACACTGTGTTCATGCAGAAAATCTTCCCCGTTCCCAACTACAAATACTCAACCAGCTGCAGTTGCTACTCCTTAAAAACCTAAAAAGAAAGATCAGGAGGTATTTTCGCCATCAGTTCGATCCATTACTGTTCATATATTTTGACCGTGCCTTCAAATTGCCAATAGATACATTAATTTAATCTGAACGCGCTTTCGAGTTTGTGGCTATCTAACATTTTCGATTGCATCTACATTGTGAAAGCCTCTGAATACCACGTTGTTTGCAGATGAACATGAAATGGTTTGGCGTTTCGTCCGCACACAGAACGTGGAAAATCCGATCCACGATGTTGTTCGGACTATCAAATACTGATACAAAGCAAGGCGTGTGGACAAGTAGTTTTACTGTACCGGGTCACTTACCACCAATTGTCATATTCAGGTTTTGATAAAGCCTGACTGAATTTATCATGGGCCATATCAGAAAACTCCTCGCTTGAGTCGCTTCCTGTATCTACCGATTTCATTACTTTTTAAGACTACCGTTTGGGTTAGTAGAGTGTTTATCGTTTGGTCTCTGCTGTTTATTTAACCTTTTCTCCATTTCAGCAACTTTCACTCGTCCACGCGCACCGGTTTCACAAAACGGCTTCCTATAGGCTTGGTAGTCTTAGGATTGTCACGTATAAACGTGCGCATTTTTTAAATAAATGTAACTTCCTGTTTTTGTCGTGCGCCTCGTCATAGTCCATTAGTCAATTTACTAAAAACAGCTGCCTTTCAATTTCTAAACGTTCAGCAAATGAGACCGTTCATCACACTTATCCAGTTCCTCATTCATGGGATGCACTTCTGCGACATGCTTTATGACCACATCCAGGCCAGCAGTATATCATGTCTAAGCTACACGAATAATCTAGCATAATCACCTCATGCAGATTGAATTTCTGCAAAAGCTTTACAGATATATGGTTCTGGATCAAATAATTCCTTACTTCCAAAAAATAAAGTTAAAAGTGTACTGTCCTCTCCTAGAATACGGCAGTCCGCACTTTGATCTAATGTATGCCTTTGGCTACAGTAGAGTTGAACGCGTTCACAGTTATTTTGTCGTTCCAAATCCAGTGTTTCCTATACGGAGATATGTCAGCTAGAGAACATTACCGTCCCATGGTTTAGGAGACTTGCAGCCTGCGTCTTCTTTCTGTTTCGCGTTTACTTGAGTCCGAATGTTTCACGAATTGACGCTCGCACTACGATAGATAGGCTGTATGCCAATCGTAATTTTTCCATGATAATTTCATCAGCCCTAAGCTTAGCGTCTAACCATTCGCGTTTTTCACCTCGCAGTATGCCTACTTCTGGAATAATATTTCACTCGAAATTAGGTTGCTACCTACATAAGCGGTTTTCAAGTTCAAATCATACAAACCCTTATCTTCGGAAGACATAATATCCTTATTGTTTGTTTTCTTCACGAAAACGCAAATTTGGGACTTTGAGGAGGGTTCCTTGGTATTTGCGGCGGTTTCTTATACACAAAATCGGTTGCTATGTACCTTAACATTATCCTCTGCAGTGTCAGTCTTCCTGGTCATTTTTTATTTGCTCTTTTTCCAAACATCCTTGCCAAATTTTAACAATATTTCTTCATTTAGCAACCCTGACGTTCGTCTTCGTGGTCTCTGTTGATTATCTCCTTTTGTCAGCTTATGGGTAAACTCCGCAGTCCACAAAGTCGCATCTCCGGCATTTGGTTGATGAGTTCGGGCTTCTACTGTTTTCATTGCATTTAAGTATTATTAACCGATTCGCGCTCTTTTTGTCATACCTCTCTAGTAGCCGGTCGAGCGGGATTGTGGTAAACATTAGCCAGTGTACAAGGCAGAACCCAACCGTTATTTGGTCGATACTTTACAATATGACTTAATTTTCCAGTTAAGAGGACTCTGATTAGGCAGACACCACTCCGCGTGCACCGCATATCCCCGACTTCGATAAATCGCCAGCATATCCCTTTCGTTTTTACTCCGCTATCCTTATTCACCGTATGATAAATTGCATATCCCTTTCAGATCCACTTCAGCACCAAGATTAATTGATTGAGTATCATTTCACTAAAATATATTAACCTATATAACTTATCCCTGTCGGACCATGAATTATTTCTCTGTATTTTTGTGTTGGTCAGTCAGTGTCAACACATGAAGAGATGGACCTCCTTATAGGCAAAGTTTTTGGAGAGCCGCTACCCACCGAACCGAAACCACTACGACCAATTTTGAGCAGCCGCAGCCCTTTATCCTTACCCAACTTTGGTGCTTCAGAAGCTGCACGCAAAAATAAGGTCACAGAACCAACGCAACAATCGAATGCTGATTGGGCGATCCCACGATTTATTTCTTTATTTTCTTGAGGGACCCCTCAAGGAACGTCTATTAATTCAACATTGCTTTCTGAAAGACTTGGCACTTATTTTATGAGATAAATATTGTGTGGATGTCAAATATTCTGAATATAAAATTATTCATTGCTGCTGTATATCAGGCCGCTTACACAGAATGCCAACGTGTCCTTATTTTATATCAGCAGTTATTTGATTTCGAAAGCATAAAAATCAGGACATACAGAGCCATGCTGTTCTCCCCAATCAACATCTCTTATAAATAACATGGTTTTTCTGACGCAAAATTGCAGTATCACCCCCGATTCATTCACCAAAAGCCCTCGACAGGATTGCACTCCCGCCACTGGCATTTTAAATTTTGCTCCAGATCACACATGAACTATCCGTGCACACTTTCTTTGATGTTTCTGGCTAATTTGTTTCCTATCTAGTTCAGGTCAGCGTCAAACGTTAAAACTAGGCATATTCGGTATTCGCTGCAAAAAGACAACGGTGCTTCGCAAACAGATCTTAGCTGTCTCGACTGCCCTCAAACATAGCTGTAGCGTTTTTAAGTGTAAAATACTGCTAGGCAGAGAGTGGACCGAACTTCACCCTTCGACTGATGCAATGGATGACCGAATCTGCGGCCAAAAGAAGCGGGAACGGATGACAGACTCAGTTTAGCGCTGTCCGCTGTGCCCTTGATCTGTGTGAATGTGGGTGAGTACAGGGTTCACGAGGCGAATGGGGACGACGGGGCGCAATCGATGAGAATCGGCATCATGATGAAACAGTATGTCATCCTCGATCAGTAGCTGTGGCCATTGGTTTAGGAGGAGGCGTGCGTTTAAGCTGGAACCACGCATTTCCTATGCTCGTGGTTTCGACTGGCCCTCTGTCAAATGGCGATAAATGATAAAGGTATCAGGGTCGGTGCGTTGGGCAGATGACCATTGAAGTCGGTTGGGGTCTGAAGTCACCAGGGCATTAACGTTTTCGGGGGGTGTGAGTCATCGATTTCGGGGGCGTGTGGTAATCGAGAAAGAGCGTCTGCATTACTGTGAAGGCGGCCGAGGCGTCAGCATATTTATAGTGGAAGTCTTGCAAGAACTCTTGCCAACGGACAAATTGGTCTGTTGGGTCCTAAAATGAATCCAGCCATTTTAAGGCCTGGTGGTCGGTAGGCAGGATGAACTCCTTACCCATTAGTAGGTGCCTGAAGTCGCGGAGTTTCTTGGAATTTGGAATTTCTATTTTTCAGCACCATGTATGGCACTATCTGTGAAAAGTTTATTTCGAAAAAATAACAATCAAAAAATAATTTGACAATATGTGCAAGTAGACGCAGAAAGTCGAAATAATGTCAGCAGAAATTGTCCTTTTGGGGCAACATTTAGCAAAGTTTTGCAGGTAATTTTGAACTAAAAACGAAAACTTATGGCAAAAAAAAAAAACTCTTACAGTGAAAATGGAGGCAGTGTTCAACGGGTCTCCATGTTCAAAAAGTGTGCAAGGGAAAAACTGCTTAGGAAGATAGTAGTAGGAACAAAGTAGTAGAGCAGAAATAGGTGTGGGTGATCTGATGAAGGTGAGTAGTCAACGAAACTGCAGCACTTTAGACTGAATACTTCTGCGTGGCTTCTTTTGATTCAGCGGTGGTTAATGGAAACATCTAGGTTCTTGGGGGACACAAGGCAGAGAGAATAACTTCAAGCGGATCTCCTAAATTCCCGATGGTCCTTTCTCGGGGTCATGGAGAAAGCTGCTCGGAAAAGATGAGAAGAATAGAAGGTTAATAGAATTAGTGTTAAGATAAATGTGCAGTCTCCGTTTGAAAGCAGACAGTCTAGTTAACGACCTAATTTCGATTGGCAAGTTATTCCAAAGAAAGCTATATCTGGAAGCAAAAAAACAAAGAGCGTTTACATGAGGAAGATGCAGGAGGGGGTATAACAAGTGCTGAGTTTCTTAGGTTGTAGGGACAGCTGACGGGGGCAATGACAGAAGTCCTGGGTAAATTTGTGCTATTATTAAGCCGAAAAAGGTGACGAAAGCCTGCCTCCAATCTCCTGACCCAAAGGAACCTTAGTTTTGTTAATTGACACCTATTTGAGTAGCAAGTATTAGAAGCTGTCGGATACAGCAGTTTTTGTGTGAAATTTTTTTGAATTTGTTCAATTTTTGAACGGCTACCTTCATTCATGAGACCGAAAAAGGGGCAATAGTATTCTAAGATGGGCAGCGCGAACATATGATAAAGTCTTAATTTCATTTCAGGAAGATAGAAATTATGAGAGATACAGCCGAAAATCTGTGCGGCTTTGGCTGTAATTCTATCGGCATGAGGAGAAAGGTTTAATTTATTAGTGTAGCTAAATCCTAGGTCCTTGATGCTGGAACATTCAGTCATTGGGTAACCTTGAAAAATAACAGGTTGTGGCAGCCTTTCAGGCCCAAAGCACATGTATCGGCACTTAGAAGGTGAGAACTCCATCTGCCATGGTGAGCTCCACGCCGAAAGAGCGTGCAGATCAGAATTAATTTGTTCTAGGCATCTCGCGGCCGTTGAGTTAGAGAAGGAGTAAACGCACTTGAGATCATCTGCATAAATATAAGATTGGGAGTGTTTAACACTCAATGAGATATAATTTATGTAAAGCAAGAAGAGCAGAGGACCTAGCACGGTACCTTGAAGGACACCACTCAAAATTGCGGAAGGAGTAGAGTATGAGGATCCCACTAAGACCTTTTGTTGTCGATTTGAAAGATAAGATCTGATGAAGTCAGTAAAAGGACTACGAAATCCTATAGTCTCTAGTTTGGCTAGGACCCTCCTGTGAGGATTTTTATCAAATGCTTTACTAAGGTCAAAATAGATAACTACCAGAGGTAGATGATCATTACGAAGAGAAGTAAGTAGATTTAGAAAAGACATGTGGCATGTTTCACAAGATCTGTCCGGTAAAAAGCCATGCTGTGAGGAGCTGAGAATGTTATTATTTATGCAGAAAAACTGTATTTTTTGGCAATTAGTTTTTCAAAGAATTTGGCCAGAGAGGGCGTTTTATGAACACCGCGATAATTGTGAATATCTGATCGGGAACCAGATTTAAATACGGGCGTTCTAATAGAAGTTTTCCAGTAGTCCGGAAAAAAGCCAATCTCAAGAAACACTGAAAATAACTTACTCAGTAAGGGTGGGAAATCGCTTAATTGTTTAATGAGTGAGTTTGGAATGTTATCAGTTCCAACCGAATGTGAATTTTTAAGACGACTTATTTCTTTTTGAATAGAAGCGGGTGCGAAATTAAGGGTACTGAGATTTGAATCACAGAGCAGGGGAATTACAGGAGTGGGGCTAGTTTCGATGGTAAAGAACTTCGCGAACAAGGAATTTAGCAATGCTGCTTTCTCCAAATCCTCTGTAACAAAATGATTGTTGCCATTGAGTAAGGGTGGAATGACGTTCTGAAGCTTAGCCGATGATCGAAGACGGAAGACTTGAGCTACAGATCTGGAAGTATTCGCATCACTTAATGATGTGGCCTCTCTAAGCCTATCACGTGCAAGCCTTCTTTTAAGCGCTAATTCAAATATTTGCGCTATTCTTTAGTGAACTGATAACGAGCTATTAGACGCATCCTTAAGTTGTTTTTGTAATTTCTTAAGTCTATTTTGGAGAAAATGTGGCACAGCAGAAGAAGCTGAATTGGATTTAAAAATCTTAAGTGGGGTAAGAGCCTAAATATTTTCTGTAAGGTTTTGCAATAGCTCCTGGAATAAGTAGGGATCGTTAGTTGAAAATATGCTATGCCAATCTAGGGTACTTACGTAATCATTTACTAATTCATGGTTCACGTTACCAAAGTCGAGGTTATTGCATTTTGCAAAGGGCTTTTTAGAAATAGAGACTGGAATTACAACAGTGAATTAAGGCATGGTCACCTGTGGAAATATTACGATGAAAATTCATAAAAAGAGGGTGGACATCATTTGTAAAAATTAAATCAAATGTGGTGTCATTTCTGGTTACTGAACTGACCAGTTGTCACATGTTTGAAAAGTTAATAGTGTCAACCAATTCCTGAAATCTTGGTGGACAGGTACTTGCATGCCAGGCAATGTCTGGCAGATTAAATAATAATGAATAATTTGTATATTTAAGGCCCAAGGGGCCCTGTCGTTAAAATCACCTTCAATTATTCTGACATCGAATTTAGTCTCTGCAACTTTTTCAAACATGTCACACGGCTGCATTACATTTGTGGGCTCTTGGCCCTACTTACGTGTTGTTTAAATTTATCAATAACCAAGTTTGTTAAAACTAAATACAACACTTTTTTTTCACACTTTCGGTTTTGACGCGTGCTAGCAACTATCTTGCTAATCACTCTCCACAGCTCAATTCCCTCCTCACCTGCCGCTGTTTATTTTGCCCTTCAACGAAACCTCTCTGGTGATCACTCTCGGGCTCCAGGAGAATTCAGCGACAATTCGCAAACGCGTTTTCTCCCCATTTTGCAACTCACAGCCCAACGAACTTGGATCCAGTCCTCGCAGAGTTATCCTTTGGCAAGTCGACTACTTGACTACTGCCGACTAGGATCGTGAAGGATCTAAGTGAGTTGTATCATTTCTAATCTTCATCGTCAATCTCTTTACTGGATTTTGCGACTTTTCCACTAGAATAGACTGGTAAATCCCTTATTAGCAGTTAGTGTACCCTTGAAAGTTATAATCGCGTATTTGCTAAGACGTTTTATATATTTGTAGCGATAAAGCCACTACACATTACTTGAGTTACAGGGGGGGATTGTAAACACACCCAATTATCGCTTTTTTATTGTGTGGCAGGATGACTGAAATGAGACAAAAATTTCCAGAAAATGACGAAATGCTCAAGTGATACGGGAAATGTACAAAGGCTGATTTAATATAAAGAAGGCAACCACCGCCACGCTTTTCAATGCGGTCTTGTCCGTAAAAACTATAATTATCTATGGCGAGTTTCGAGTCAGAAATAAGAGAGTGTGTCCAAGATTCAGTGACACAGAGCACATCTGGATCAAGCTCAAATGCTACTGTTTTAAGTTCTGTCATCTTATTAACAACTGATCTCGCATTGAGTGAGACTATACTGAGCGTATCCTTCAGATTCAGGTTACGCTCGTCAGTATTTATAAAAAAGGAAAACTTGGTGGCGGAAAGGGAAACGGCATGGGAGAAACAAAAGGCGGAAAGCAAACTGGCCCTGATCTACAGTTTATTATCATATGAACGGTGCATATTGTAGAAAGGCATATAAGAGGGGGCTCCATAGAAAGGGCGGCTGAAGTGTGGCATGGAAAAACCAGGAGGGGGCATAAATATAGGATTTTGAGGCATTATATCAAAATTTGACGGAAAATTTGCCTTCGATAATTGCTTGACTGGTTTTGGAAAACGGTTAATTTTATAAGCTGGCTGAATTATTTAGGGATTTTTATGAGATTTGGGGATAGGAAAAGCGCTAGCTTGAGCGGTTGGGTCTTTGTTAGATACTGAGTTATTATCGGTAATCATATTGCCGAATTTGGAAACTGACGTAGATTTACTAGGGGCGTTCATAGGTTTATCGGAATTTAAAGCTAGCACAGACGTGGTTGGCTTTGAAGGAGAACGACTTGATGAGGCTACAATCTCACTTAAATCACGAATAATGTGAATGGGAGAAGTATCCGGGGAAACTGACATTGATCCAGAGGGATGTGGGCTTACCTGAGCGGGAGGGCCGGCCTCAGAGACAACTCTTGGTTTTGTTGAACCGGAGCCAGTGTTCTCATTTGCTACTTTAGATAAAACCCAACGCTCCATTGGCATTTTATCCCTGTATATGTAAAGTTTATTTTCCTTTAAATATTTGATTAACCGCTCATGGTGAGAGAATATAAGGTCTACTTCGATCGCCGAAAAAAAGTTTTACGAGAATCGGTGGGTTTTAACTTCGGGATGAGAGTCTTTTAGCTTCTGCAACTTTAAAATTAAAGCCACAAGAGTAAAGAAACTGAACAGCAACATCTATAGGTTGTTTACCTTTTGAAGCATTTTTCAATAGAAAATTAAAATTCCTTTTTTGCCGATCTCGCGTCTCAGTAGACACCATATTGACGAAAGGCTCTAGTTTCTCACATTGGTGAGAAGTGAATGTAGATACCTTTCCATCAAAGCTGGCACCAAGGACCGTAAACAGACAAGCATATTGGTTATAAAGCTTACTTAAGTTGTCTAAAGCATCAAGATCAAGTTTATTCATGCTTAAGATGGGTTTATCGTTAAGAGGATTTATATTCCGGGTTAATTTACGTCTCAGTTGTGGCTTGGGTATCATATTGAATCGAAGGTGAGTGATAGGATATGTTTTAAGCAAGGTTATGCCCAAAATTGCGACAGAAAATTTGAATTACCGAAGAGGCTACGCAGGATGAAAATTATCTCTAATAGTATTTCGAGAAATACAAACTATTTTTTGCTGGAAATTGATACAGTACCAAATTTTTAGATAATATTCAGTATTTACGCAATAGATTACTTGCTTTTTACGTGAATCTACCGCAACTAGAATGAGGCTTTGTCGTTGAAATAGTATAAACGTGTATATTTTGACCTATCGGTAAAAAGACAAATACCGGTATGTGCAGTTGCTAAAGGGTTAGATACACAAATAAATAACAACAATTAAGCTATTAACTTCAGCAAGTAACGATGAAATCTGATAAAAATATGTATTTTACTTAGCTTTGAAAGATAAGTTCTCTACGGTAAACGCAGTTGTTCCGTTCAGACCCGGATAGGGTTTTACTGGCGAAGCAGATGGGGTGTTCGACCCCGTCGGCATCGATTTGCGAGAGGACAGCGCCGATAGCGGACTTGTGGCGTCGGTATCTAGGATGAAGGGTGGGGCATTGGCGTCGATATTGGGAAGGGCCAAGATGGGGGCCGAATTGAGTGTGTTACGGAAGTCATCGAAGGCGGTGTCGCATTCGATGGACCATTAGAACGGTCGGTTTCTCTATGTTAATTTATGTAAGGGGCCGGCTTTGTGCGCAAAGTGGCGTATGAAACGTCAATAGTACGATGCCAGTCCGAGGAAACTGCGCACTTCCTTCTGGTTGGAAGTTTTGACCAGGAACGAATGAGTTGTATGCGATTGGGAAGGGGTGCAATATGGCCGAGAAAGATGTGGTGTCCTAGGAACTGTACTTCGGAGCGTAGAAACACAAGCTTTTTGGGGTTGAGGGTAAGACCGGCGGCGTGTAGAGCTTCCAACACTAGGCAAAGGTTGGTGTTATGTTGTTCTACGGAGTCTCCGGAGACTATGATGTCGTCGAGGTAGACGAGGCATCGGGATGGTATAAGTTGCTGGAGGATGTGGAACATCAATCGTTGGAAAGTGACGGCTGCATTACAGAGGCCGAAAGGGAGGGTCTGGAATTCAAAGAGTCCTTGGGGAACGATGGATGCAGTTTTGGGACGGTCGTTGGGATGTATCTCAACCTGCCAGTAGCCTGACTTAAGGTTGAGCGTAGAAAACCAACAGGCATTACCAAGGGACTCAAGGGTGTTATCGAGCCGGGGAAGGGCGAAAGAATCGCGT
>JAYGXS010000003.1:68234945-68293811 GCA_036362985.1 Ligula intestinalis | reverse complement strand
AGGTCGTTGACACAGTCGTTGATATAGATAAGGAAGAGCAGTGGCCCTAAGACAGAGCCTTGGGGGACGCCACTCAGAACAGATGTAGGGCTAGACTTTGAGTCACCGATGCACACAGTTTGCGATCGCCCTGTGAGAAAATCTGTGATCCATGCCAGCAGGTTTCCTCTTATGCCAATTTCTGACAATTTATACATTAGACGCTTATGTGGGACGCTGTCGGATGCCTTCTTGAAGTCCGTATAGATGACGTCAACCTTACCATCTTCATCTAGTGCGCGAGTCCACTGCTCAGTGGAGAGTAGAAGGCTGGAAAGGCAAGAATGGTTCTTTCTGAAGCCGTGTTGGAGCCCTGACAGTAGATTGTTCTCCTCCAAGAACTCCATTGTCGTCTTAACTATCGTTTCCATCACCTTACAGCAAATGCAAGTTAGGCTGACGGTCCGGTAATTGTTAACCTTCGTTCGGGCTCCGCCCTTGTATATCGGGTAAATATTTGCCATTTTCCATTCAGATGGCAGTTTTCCTAGTTCCAATGAAGAACGAAAGATATGTGCTAGGGGTTCTGAGAGTTCGCTTGCCAATTCTTTCAAGAACTTGGCTGGTATATTGTCTGGACCGGATGACTTTGCTTCTTTGAGGCTCTGCAGATCCCTCTCAACTACAGATGTTGGAAATAGTAGAGAATGAAGTGCCGGACCGGCGTTTGCAACAGCACTGTTGACATTATCAAAATGAAGCTCGGTTTCCCTAGTGAATACCGAGGCAAAGAACCGGCTACAGTACTCGGCTTTCTCGTCATTCTCAACGACTTCTCCGCCATCATCATTCTTAAGTACTGCGACAGGATCCTTGTTTTTTAATCTACTGTTAATATAGCGGAATAGAATTTTGGGCTTTTCTTCGGCCTGTTGGAGGATTCTTGATTCATAGTTTTTCCTGGCCTGGCGAATTGATTTTTTTACTGCATTTCTTTGGCGTTGGAATTCCTCGAGGTGTACTGGCGACCCAGTTTTCTTGAATAACTTCCATTTCCTATTCTTCTTCAGTTGCCTGTTAAGGTCTCTCGTCAACCAGGCAGGACGACTAGTCGTCTTTTGTACCTTCACCGGACAAAAGCGCTTAAGCAGATCTAATGCAACCCTCTTGAGTGATCTCCAATCCTCCTCCGGATCCCCCTTGAGTAGGCAGTCCCAATTTACGGTCGATAGTGCATTCTTCATTGAATTGAAATCTGCCTTCCATATGTTTGGCTGGTCCTCCGTTTTCCTCAGCCGTTGAGTATGGAGTGAGTAATCCCACATTAGCGTCGTATGATCACTCTTACCGAGCGGAGCACTTGAATGAACTTCATCTATGTAGGACGAATCCTTCGTGAAACTGAGATCCAAACAAGTAGCCCGCTGGTTTTCTCGAAATCTGGTTATGCCCTTAACGTTCTGATCTAGAGACAGGTCAAGCGTGAGATCCATTAATTTGGAACTAAAGGAAGTTGACGCCGCCTCAACTGTCAGGTTGTTCCATTCAATTGCAGGGGCGTTGAAGTCACCAACGATGAGAACCTCCTGGTGGCTAGCAGCTTCTTTCACCAGACCAAGGAGCGAGTCGTCGGCTCCACTCAGAATGTTTGGTGGCCGGTAAACGGCCAGGAATTCAAGGTTCTGTAAATTCGCCTTCTTGATCTTTAACCAGATGGACTCATACTCCAGGGCTAGAGTGTGTTCTCTTTCTACAACAGAGATTTCAGTTCTGACATACATGACAACCCCACCTCCTTGTCGGTTTTGGCGGTCTTTGCGGAAAACCTGGTATGCTGGAATCGAAATCTCCGAATCTGCAATTTCTGCTTTTAGCCATGTTTCCGTTATGGCAACTACATCAGGTTTCCGCTCCGAATGTACTGCCTTGAGTTCATCAATTTTTGAGGGAAGACTTTGGGCATTAGTGTAAAGAAAGCTCAATTTAGACTTATTCACCACTTTATGCAGGCGGTTGCCTCTTGCGTGAGATTGCATGCAGGGGGGTGTCGGTGCTGATGGAGACGGACTGTTTTCTATCCCGACTAGGCTGTTAGTGTTATCGGCTTTCTCCAGAGGAGTGACCTGGGGACATGGACGATCTCCCCGTTCAAAATTCGAAGATTGCTCTCGCCGAGTTCGCATCTTCTGTGGAGTTCTACTTTTAGCAATCTCCATTTCTCCCGCTCCGATTCTTCGCTGCTTCAACGGGACTTCGCTCCTGTTATATTTAAATAACCTCCAATTTGGAATTTTTGAATCGAATTAAGATGTATTGTTTGCATGAAAATGTTTCTCGGTAGACCCAAAAACAGAGCATTAAGCACTTATGTGAAGGCATCAGGTTTTAAGTCACTTTTCGGGTGGAATATTTCCAGGCCATTAGAAGGGTCAATTTGTCCAATTGCATCCTCAGGGCCACGCAATAAAACCGTATAATTATACGCATTTTAAGTCGCATTCTATTAAACAATTTGTCTTTTTACTCTAGCGAGGATATTATAAACGAATCCAGGGTTATTTTGTAGCCAAGAGCAATACCCGCGTGACATATGTTCACATCTAAAGAACTGAAATAAACTGGGATGGACAGCAGCATGATACAGCTTGTGTTCTCAATCACCTTGTATTAACGCATTAATAGAACGCTAAGTTAAATACGTTGGATTTCGACACATGTAAGGCAAAACTACACTGATGGATGTAGAATGGCATCTATCATAATCTGAGTACAGATACCTTTACACACTGATATTTTGATCTGTTGGTTTCCCGGCTGGTGTTATGAGTTTTCGTAGAGCAGGCTTTCCATCTATAAAAATTGGTACCCGGTTTGACTGTTGTGATCCTTAACTTTTTCCATCCAGCGCTGGAACCGGTATACTCAAACTTCTTTTTTATTTCATATATTTGTAGCGAACTGTTTTTTCCCAGTCCTAATCGTAGTGAATACAGCCTTGTCTTGCTGGACTTTGTCCCATTAATGAGCGGCCGCTCTCACCATGAACGGCTCTCACCTGAGCCGTCTGATATCGATGAGCCTGATGAAGCAAATAGTGGAGACGATTATAGAACGTTAAAAAGTGGCTTTCATACAGAATTGACATCTGTCACAGGTCCACCCGCAAAAATAACGAACCACACTAGGGAGTTTCGTCACTGTTTTAACTCGGACTCTTTCAAATCAGTTGAATCGTTCAGAATAAGACTTGGACAATTTGAACGGGTACTTCATCATGTCTTAAACCATTTTAGAAGGCTTTTGGTGCTAATTTTGTGATCCATTCATCCACCAGACTGCCGGTCTCCCATCCAGGGAGCCTAACACTTGTGTACTCTCAGGTGTTATACCAATGTTCATATAAAACTTACATCCCTGGTGGCCAGGTTAAGGGAAAGGAACGAAGGTGCGATCGTTTTATGACTAAATTTTCAGGACAAGGCACATCGACTGCCCGGCCTCGATTTTACTCCGTCTTCGAGATGGCAAGTTGAGGATAGTCAAGTTAAATATGGAACATAACCATCTAATAAAAAAACGAACTGATCGATCTTTGTCAAAACTGAATCAAGAACAAGAAGAATTTGCTAAAGAGATGCTAGAAATCAGAGCTGATCCTGTACTACTGGTTGAATGCATGAATCGTGAGTGTTTCTTGCCATCTAAATCCTTTCAGAAAGATTCAGCATAGACATATCTCTGGAAGATATTCGTTACTTACTGACACCTAACGAAGTGGATAGTTTCAAACACATTCCGGGTGGTTTTCTTGAAATTTTACGCGAGAATGGATTTGCCAAGTACGTCTTGAACGAAACGGGACACTACCAGTTTTTGTCATTCACAAGTTCCTCCCTTCAACAGTTCTACTTGGGCCATCCCGAAGTTCTTTCAATGGGATATGCGCCTAATTTCACTGCCTGTGGATACCTGCTACTAATAGTTGTTGGAATCGACAAATACCTTTCAAGTCAACCGATTTACTTTGCATTTATTAATGATGAAAGTCTAGAATCGCTACGACTCGCTGTCCGGGCCTTTAAAAAGCTCATGCCAGCTTATGCCGTTTCGCGAACTGTCACTATCACAGTCGATAAGCCGGGTACTCTGTCAACTGTAATCGCGGAGGAGCTTAGTCATGTCACCCCAATCTTTTGCCAGTGGTATTTAATGCAGTCAATCAAGGCAAAGTTGTTGATGGTGCCCAAACGTCAGAGGTCTTATCTGTCGGATCTTTTTACTCACCTTATGAATGCTACAACGGAGCAGGACTACCAACATTCGAAGGAGGTCCTTCAGATGTATTCTCCGGAATTCTACGATTATTTCCTTACTCACTGGGATTGTTGTACTCCTTCTTGGGCTAACTTTCAGCTGAGCAGGCGACTAACTTTTGGCTCAAAAACTAACAACCGATTTAGAGGAGCCATCAATTCCTACCGACTGATCTTGGATTCCCTTGACACAGCTGATAGTCTCGCTAACAATTTACTTGAGCACTCTCATCAGAAGTCGCAATCCAGGGCTCGTGATGATCTCAGCACTGTTGTTTGCACTCGCGTTTGGCGTGACCAGTCAACAGAAGTAAACAATATGCTTCGACATATATCGCCTGCTGTGGGCAAGATGCTAATCGAAGAATTCGATAGTGATATCGACTATGGATATAAGCCTGACCTCGAAAGAAAGATATGTGACTGCTCCTTCTTCCTTCAGTGGAATCTCCCATGTCGCCATCTTGTTCGGTTGGCCAAAGATCGTCAATTTCCTCTAACTGACCTCATTGCTGGATGTAGGTGGATAATTGAGGTGTCTTAACTGCTTACAAGCATCACATATTTTCCTTTCAACTGTTCCATCTGGTTATGTATATCCAGACCTATATATTTTTATCCACAATTTGTCAACAATCACTTTCCATATATATATATATGTATATATATATATATATATATATATATATATATCATATATTTTCCATAAAATTTGTCGGGCGTCATTTTATGTGCGGCCGACCATGACATACTGTCCATGCGCCTTTTGTTTACCAGCATCAGTTGACTACTTAAATTAAGATTTCGGTAATCAGTTAAGTCATGTCCAATGTCCTCCAGAAGGTTATGATAATTGACCTTGTAACTTACCATACTAACAGCCTAGGTACTTGCTGGGCCTTTTAGCAAGTACCTAGGCTGTTAGTATGGTAATTTACAACGTCAATTTATACAACTAAAGACTGTCTGATAGCAGCAGGCGTATATTTCACAGGAGTTTACGGGTTTCAACACAAATATACACTTACATTTTGGTCTACGCCCATAGACCTTAAATATACTGACATATACCGCGAACAGAAATTAATTTCTCAGGAGATTAAAAAGCTGAAGTTATGATAATGTACTGTCTCAAGAAGGGACGCCTTCTCTGACCGCATCAACTTAGCTCATCTAATGAGTCTTGTATCGTATTTGTCCATATCAGGAACTCTGTTTTCTGATTGTTGATCGAACACAAACTTGCTAAAAGCCTGCATTGATGAAATTCATGGGTTACGTGCCATACTAACCGGTCTTATATTCCACAGTTAACTTAAGGAAACGAGATTTTGTCCTATTATTTTCTTATTGTACTATGATAGCCGATATGGCTATAGAGAGCCGTTTGCCTCCGATTTTTCCGATCCCCTGCAATTTGCACATAAGGCTGGGCATAGTATACTAGACGCTGTTGCTCTGGTAGTTCATTCTGCTCTAAGAGATTTAGCTAAGTGCTGCGGTGCATACACATGTGCATTTCCTAAATACTCGTCAGCCTTTACTACGATCTCACGCCGTCTTATTCTTAATTAAACTTCTGCATGCGGCTGAGCTGTCTCTTGGCTTGGGGACTATTTCACTTACGTACTCAATTCGTTCAATGTTACAAGTGAAAATCTACGGTTCTTCTAAACAACTTTAGAGTCCTCTAGGGATCGATATTATCTCCTCACCTCTTCACCCTCCACACAGACGACCTATGATCGCCAAATGAATATCTCTACGTTAAATACGCTGGTGTTATGGTTGTTGGCCATCCTCCCAAAAGTCGCGTTATGAAGAGGCTATTGCAGCCTCACTCTTCCTCCACCAATCAGGCACTCCACACAAACACGTACTAGGCCAACTGTGAGGTCCGTGTTACTTCGAAAGTTGGCAGTCTTCCAAGTCACGGTTCTTAGTACACTGTGATAGCCTCGGGTCCGGATTACACATGTAGCGGAGGAGTTACACGGAGAAGGAGGCTAATGCTACAATTTACGCTTACATGAGAGGCGCCGATTGCCTGCTTGTGATATTTGGTTTTGGGCGTGCCCATGTGTGGTGTACATGCCGGTGAGGTGTTGGGTGTGGCCGACGGTGTTCTTCCGCAAGTTTTCATAGAGCCGCATATGACTGTGCAATGAATAAATGTCTGCGGGCAGAGTAGGCAGGTGCGGGGATTTATGTTGGTGTTCTGGGTACTGGTGTGCCAGTCTCTGCAATTGATTTTCAAGTGACCGACTAGGCTGATGCGTGACATGCACGTGGGGTGCCAATGTAAGCGGAATAGATTGGAAGCTATAGAGTCGGTTAAGATATTGAGACTACAAGTGATGACCACGCTAGTGGATGGATGTTGTTAGTGCTGGAGCTGGGAGAGTTTCTAGATCAGCAAGGTGTGCTTGTAGTGAGTGGCTCCACACAAAGCGCAGTTATTAACGCTTGTCGTGACTAGATCAAGTCGAACGCACACCTGTGAACGCTTCCTGCTTCCGATCTCTAGAACAGCCAATCGCAGATTGACTCACACAGGACCTTATGTGACGATTGCCGAGCAGACATCACTTCAGACGCCGTCCACTTGCTTGCGGTTGTGTGGTCGTCCGAAAGTTAATTTCCTATTGCCCATTCTCCACCTGAAGATCACAGTTGCTAGGGTTTAACTTACTTGACACCCTGCGATATGCTTGCCGTGGCGATATTGCAGAGAATTCCGATTATTTGGAATTCCATATAATATATAAATGTGCCTGGGCAGTGCGGATGGTGTAATCAGACTTGGCTAGTGTGTGTTGGACCCTCAGGCATGTGTTCACCGACCACTATGCAATTTATTCGCAAGCGGCCAATGCGAGAAGTTGAGCTATCACAATGAAGACAGGTTGAAATCGAGTTCTTATTGTTGGTGCTGAGTGTGATTGCTAACCAGGTGCACGAGTGCTCTCCTCGGTAGTGAGGGTGGTGGCAATCGTCATCATCTTTGCGGGGCTTTTCGCAGGGATAGTGGGAATGTCGGGGGTCGACTGCATTTAGCATTAAGACTGTGATATCCGGTGCTGGGGTTGGTCGTCGTGGAACTTGGGACAATGATGACTGTAGTGGCGTTTGTGAGTGCAGCACTTGAGCTTGTCGGGTTTTTGCTGCATTGCGTCCGGAGATGAGACCGATTGGCGTGCGGAATTTTCGTTGGCAGCGTGGACATTTTAGAAGTTGGCTTATGGATCGGTGGCGTTTATGATTTGCGAGTCGCTTCATTGGCTTCGGCAGCGGCGACCTGGCTTACTTCATAGATTGCTGCTTCAGTCTTCACTGCATTTCTCCAGGTCAGTCTATCCTCGATGAGATCCTCTCAGGTCACCGGCTTGATCTGCAGTCGCTACAGAGAGTCTTCAAGGTGCCTTTAAAGCGTCGTATTTGTCCTTGTCGACAAGCTTGTAGTGACTAGCTCCACACGAAGTGCACTTGTGAACACCTGTCGTGACTAGCTGAAGTCGAAGTGCACTTTCGGAACGCTCGCTGCTTCCGGCCTCTGTAATAGCTAATCAAAAGCCGGCTCACACAAGACTTCATTCGACGACTGCCGAGCAGACCTGACTTCAGATGCCGTCCGCTGGCTTGCGGTCGTGTGGTCGTCTGGTAGTCAGTTTTTCTACAGCCTATTCTATTCATTCTGTGCAGAATATACCCTTCCTAATATTCTGGCTTTCCCAAGACTTCTGTCATCTTCTAAGGAACCGGGCCTGAAAGATTGCAGCCGTTAGTGTTAACCTTCTTAGTCTTAACGCTTCTCGATAACTAGTAACTTCCCGACGTGTCCCACACTCCTAGATAAGCTTCTGTAGCGACGTCAACGTTTACGAGTCATTTGGATAAACGTTCTTCGTTCAGCATCACGACATGGCTGCTCCACCGTAGTTGCAGTAACCTTAGTATAGCATGGGTACTGAGGATTCCCTTCAGCCTCAGCACTTCCATGTACGGTATCCTGTCTTGCCAGCTTAACTACAGTTTTCTACGAAAGCGACTGACGTGGGATTTGTTGGGTTTTCTCGCCTGTCGTTCACAGTCCTAACGTATCCGCTGCAGACCAGAGTTCCATCAATATTACGGCCATGCAACTCTACAACTTGGCACTCAGATGACGACCGTGGTGATTGTACACGCAGTTGATTAAAGTCCTGCCTGGCTTTGGAGATCTGATGCGCAACTTTGTCGTCGAATTTTGTGCTGTGTAAGTGCCGCTTAGATAGACGAAGCTGGAGTGTCATTTTTATTGATTCGAAGGGTGGCGGCTGGTGCATGACCACCGTTTAATTCATATTGACCTTCGTTCCGAAGTTGGCACAGCCTGCTTCTTCTTTGCATATCCTCTTTCGTCGCGGTGTTGCATGTACAGTCGTCCTCGTTTTTGACACTGAACGTGTCGAAATATAGCGCCAGTCAGTCCGCAGGTTCCCGAATAACAAGACGGGAAAGACTGTTAAATGAAAAAAGTCTTTCCTTGAGTTGAGAGTTTACATAGAGCATTGCGTTCCCACTTGTCCTGAAGAGGTTGGACCGGTGGGGGAAGGAGGATCTAGGCTAATAGGGTGTTATGTTTAATCTCTGTGTGACTTTTTGACGCTGCTGCTCCATCATTTCTGAGTTCATTCTTGCCTTAGTTTTAAAACTTTAGGATATGAAGTAGTCCGACTGGATACTAGCAGATAGATATATCCAGATGAGTATAAACAAGTTAATAAGGAAAGAAGACGTGGGAGGACGGAGTGTTAGGAATAGTTTTATAAAGCGCGGGAGAAGTAGAATATTGGTAAGAGGAAATTGACCGTCGGATGAGTGCAGTGCAGCCATGAACCAGCTGGGTTCGGAGTCGCAGTCCGACAGTGAGGTCGCCGGGTCCGGGAGTGGTTGACTGTCGGACCAGTGCACGTCCGACCGGAAAGGTTTGCCTGTCCGAAGTGGCGAGAACGTAGATAGTTCAGCTTTCTAATTTCCTGACAAATTAATTTAAGTTCACAGTATACAGCAGTATATTTAAGGACCCCTCGCAGCTTTGTCAAGCAGCAGCAGAATACCGGCGAAACACGTGTCAAGGCCTTTTAGCTAGTGCCTAGGCTGTTAGTATGGTAGGTTACAACGTAGAAAGTCACCGCTGTTAGGTCCTTTGGAAGTTGGCCTTGAAAGGTGATTGGCTGTGACGTAAACCGATCAGGCTAAAAGATGGCCGGTTATGCCAATGGAAAGTTGAGCACGTGCCAGTGACCTCAGCCGGCCTCTGTCACGTTCTGGTAGCATGATGCTGTAGCCCTATGGGGGAGGGGGCATACAGTACAGCATATTTAACTGAATAAGACAAAGACGTGTTTAATACCGTCACAAGATAGTGCTTGGTGTTCTTTGTAGGCATCAGTCTGTTGTTGTAAGCTGGGAGCCCCCCTCGGGGATATGATCAGTTTGCACTTATCATACTGTTCCTTTTCCATGCTTGCGGCTGCAGTCTTTGTCAACACGTGGATGTTCATCTTCCTACCCTACCGTTACTGCTACTAGTTGTCTCTTGCTCCTTCGCACTACTGCTGGGCACCAGTATTCTGTGTGCGAACTGCATATAGACGCTTCCGTTAGGCACGAATATTCGAGTTCGTGTGTGCATGTTATATCGCGCCTTCGGATTTGTCTGCTTTTTGGTCGCCCTATCCTATTTGTAGGGAGAGGCTGATCTACTCGTGTGTGAAACTGTGCTCGAACATCCATTCGGCAGGTGATGAACTGGCTGAATCCTTTAGAGCTATGTGGCGGTCCAGCGAGTAGCATGAGTGCATCGTGGGTAAATTGGCTTGCGTTTGTTTGGCCAATTCTTGTTTTGGTGGATGAACGCCCATCGACAGGTTACGGAACACACTCGTCCCACTCCGCCCTGGGAACTTACTCTCGAACCTCACTGGCAGTCGCACAGTAGCTAGTTTTATAGACAGGTGAACAGTTCCGACAGAGACTGTAATGGCCAGTTCTGGCTTGTTAGCCGCCATCGGCCAGCCATACCCGACCACAGGCGTTGCAACACCCGAGGCTAGAATCCACAAACGTTTGATTAGAAGTCCTACGCTCTTACCGTTGAACCACGGTTTCGTTGTCTTGTCGGTTTAGATTGGGAATATTGCCATTAATGGATGAAAGCTCACCAATCTGCTGAGGGACTCACTCGCCCCGTTCTGTCTAGGGGCCCTCTTTCTCAAGACCCACACAGTAGCATAGGCAAAGGAACACTGCCGACGAAGACAAGAGAGTGCGTTGGACTTCCATTTGCCAGGCTAGAGCCTCGGGTGGTGCATTATCTGGAGTTGCGTATGGGTGGCTGATGACGGCTAATAAGCCAAATCTGGTCATTCCAGTTTCCCTTGTCTTTTCCGGCAAGTTTAAGTTGTTTTTTCTCTGAACTGTGTGTTCTGTCAGGTCAATTGAATGGGCGTGGTATAAGGTAGCGGTTAGGTGTACTAGCGCGTTTTTATAAACAAATTGTGCACGAGTGAGGACCGGGCTAGTATCTGAAACGACCTTTTAAGGTTTCTCAAAATAAGTGAAAACTGCTCGTGCTTTGTGAACCATGATCGTTTGAAAGCAGGACTTTTCCATAGGAAAGATTCCAATGCAGGAGTCAACCACCATCAAAACCAGCTGGCCCTGAAAGGATGTAAGAAAAGGCGCTGTGTACTCTCTTCTACGACGATTCGGGCTGGGTTCAAGGCTCTGTGAACGTGTAGTGACTAAATCGCATCGAAGTGAAATCCACTAGAATCTCATGACTGCGGTTCTCGATATCTGGGAGCGGCCAATCACTGAAGCCGCAAACCCGCATCCTTGGCATGGCAACGAATAGCATGCCTGTACGCGTTCCCGACATGATCTGTCTGTCTGGCCAAAAACCTTCAAGTCTGACCCAGCCAATGAACGCTCTCTCTCTCTCTCTCTGTACACTAGCCTCACTACTGTCAAACTGGCACTTGGGCCCGGCTGGCTCTCCTGGCTGTTCGTGTTCTCCCAAGTCAATCTCTTCCATCTATTCTCCGTCCCTCTGTGCACACAGTATACTGTTCCTAACATTCTGGCCTTTCCAAGACTTCTCATCTCTTAGTAAACATGGTCTGAAGATCGCAGTTGTTCTAGTTGTTCTTAAGCCCTTGCGATAAGCACTTTGGGTAAATTATTCTATTTTGTTTGGCATGTGAACCATACTTGTACCACTTTTTCCCATATCTGCGTCAACTCTAGATCGTCAAGCATAATTGTGAGTGTGGACTTTCATTTTCAGTATACCAGAATGAGCATTGTATATTTCTTTGAGGATGGCCGGTTGGTGTTGTGGTGGCACGATTGCCCTGTAGTAGGCACAAATCCTATAAACACGCTTTCTCCTGACAGTAAGCCAAACTGCAAGAATATATTCATTTGAGTGAAAATAGGGTCCTTTGATGTCCAGTAGACGGTTATGGGTGCGCTGACTACATTCTGTAAAGGAAATTTGTAAGGCATGGGAAAAGGGACCCCTCGTTACACATGCGGCTTTGAGCCAAAAACCAGGAAGGGTAAATGTTATCGCGTTATATCTCTGACATTAACCCCGAACCAAGCTCTTTTAGTGGCCACTAGCGCTACTTGGAGTCCATGATTAGACGCACATGTATGTCCGTCGCATGCTAACTCATCGTGCATCTGGGACCCGGCACAAATGTGCACACCTTGCCTCCCGTCCTGGCCTCAACCCGCAGTGGTGTGACCTCAATCCGTCCAATAAGCTACCCGAGTTAGTAGACTAACCAAATTAGAGAGTTGGCCTCAAACTGTCTGGACAGACCTCAGTGCGATGGCTGTCGCTAGACATCATCTCGGACCTAGCACACTTCGCGGCTGGACGTGAGCTCCGACAGTCAAAACTTCCTAACTACTCTCCAATCCTCCTGTGCAGAATAAAATCTTCCTTTTACTCGGGCCTTCCTATGACTTCTCTCGTCTCCTAAGGAACTGTGCCTGGAAGATCGCAGCCTTCAGGGTTAAGCTTTATTACCCTTAACATTTCTTGATAACTGGTGACTTCCTGGCGTGTCCCTTCGATGATTTCCACACCTGGATACCCTTACGTAAACCCGAACTTGACACAAGGCCACCGGAATAGGTGAGGTTCCTATTCCCGTGTCCTACCAAATGACTGACCGCATCAAAAGCAGCTGCTCCATACTGAAGTTGTCATCAATGAAGAGCCTGATCAAGATGCTAACCACTGTATTTGTACTACCTGTGACGCATTTCACTCTACAGTTGTAGGTGAGAAGAATGAATGTCCATCTTTGCTAGCACATCATCCTTCACTCAAAAAAGCCTAACAAAGGCTTGTGATGGGTCTGCAAAAAATGCAAATGGAAGCTTTTTTGTGCTAAGAGTAATCGCTAAGGCCTCCTTATATACACAGTTGTGAATAGTTAGTTTTTGCCTGGGGCACATTTTAAGACGTAAAAGTCAACGGCCCCAGAAGGCACTCGGTATTTGAGAACTGCAAGCACGCCGAGCCCCTTCAATCAAATGTCTTGGCTTTCACCCTCCCGAATGCACGTGTTCGTGTCGTGCGCAGTTATCGATCTGTTGTGATGCCGCGAAGTCTGATTCTGCAATTTCTAGACGGCAGAGCGCAAAAACGGCGCTTCCTCCTATCAGCCACACTATATCCTGGAAGATAGTCGATTTCCTCTATGCCGTAGTTATTGCCTACAGCTGACGAACGAGTCTTTCAAAATGGATTTAAAGTCAGAGGGACTCGCAAGAAACTTCAGAGGCATATATTCAACTATACTGGACGAGGACAGGGAACCCTGCAGAGATAGCAATTACCGAAGTCACGCAGAAGCAAACTACCCTCCCTATGTTGCGCCATCTACACAGGTTCATTTCAACAGCAAGGGTCCTTCGATAGGTCATAGACTGGTTTCCTTTTTCAGGGAGACTTTCAAGAGGACATCTAACGGGACCCGATCTGATGCGGTCCCGGAGCAGGCAGTTTGCCCTTTGCGATCCACCAGTACGCCAGTGGTTTCCTACCTTCACAAGACGAGTAAAAGTTATCCCAACGGAAATACCGGAGCTTTTCCCCGTGTGATTAAATCAGCAGCGCCGTCCTTATCGGCTGAAGAGGGGCGATTTTCCATGGAAAATCTAGACAGCCAAGAATTTCGCAGCACAGAGTCAGAAACAAGGTCACAAACGCAACCGAATTCCAACGCGAAAAGGGGTGTAGCGGATAAGGAAATCCTTGCATATAGTTACGTCCACAAAGAAAGGAAAGCTTCAATAAAGAGGAAGGTTATAAGTAATGTTCAAACACCAAATAACCACAGCGCATCAAATTCTTCCGATCCCCCACAGGGAACAACCGAGAGGCCCTCACTTATTGTTTCTCCGGGGACCTCATCTGAGCGAAGGAAGTCGGGCGTAACTCGAAGAGCTCGATTCAGTCTGCACCCGTCTACCCCAAAGGCACCAACCGCACTGATAAAGCAACGACCTAAACTGCTTAGTGCCGGGTCAAGCACGGAAGCGCCCTCCTTCTACAGTTCTTCTATTCAGCTAAGCGTCACTCCGGTGTTAGAAAGTGTATCCAATGCAACCGATGGACAACCGACCCCTAAATCCCACTCACGTGTCACCTTTCAGGCCACCGGGGAGACGAAGTATGTTCCACTGTCGGCCGCAAGCTGTCGCGGCTATGTAGCGACTGGTGGGAAACCAGCGCTTAGGGTAGCCGCCACGACTGACTCCCAGTGTCTGTGTTCACAAGTTCTAATTAACCGCCCTTCCCGTCCCTTACTGTCACCTCCGCCATCATCGACGGAGCACGGGAGACCATTTTCGTCCTCCAGACACGTGCAATTTGGTGACATGCAAGACGAGCGACACAAAGGAAACCAAGCGTCCCCAGCGATCGAGACTGGCGGGCTTAGAACTAATTCCAAGAAGGACGATAGTATGCAGTTTCTGCCCTCAATCGGAACGTCCCATAAAGGAGACAATTTTATTAAAAGTATTGCGTCTTTGCAACAAAAAGACCGTCTAAACGGCCTAACTTCCGTTGAAAGCATGCAATTCCAAGAGCGTCCCACGCAAGGGAGTCCTATTCGAAGGGCTACGAAACAAAGAGATCAGGATAGGCAGGGCAAAGTACGTAAAAGAGTTAATTTGGGACATGAGAAGCATGGAATTAAAAAAGAAGTAGAAGAAGAGGTGATTGATGACGATGAGATTTATCGGGTAGCCGAAGCAGCAGCTCGCGGAGTTCCTGATAGCTTCGGTGATGAAACCACCTTCTTTGATTCCAGTCTTCTGTGGAGCATGGAAAATGAGCTGAAGGAGAGGTCTAGTGATGAGGATACTCTAGACGTCATTCGAGTCATGAAGGAGGTAGAACGCAGCTTCCAAGTAGAGCAACAAGCTAACCTGCTCTCGGAGGAACCTACAAGAGAGGCGGTCTGTGAAAACACCCACACAGGAGCAAGCCGTGCTGATGAAAGTACTAGTAGTACGCTCGAATTACTCTCCTCAAGTGAGGACATTGCCTGCTTATCCAATTTTTCTTTCGATTCCAGGAAGATTTTGCAGCTACAAGAAGAGGCACTGCCAGTTCAGGAAGTTGAAGACCTGACAATTCCCTCTTCTTGGCGTATTTACGCTGATACGCATCGCAGGGAACGTTACCGGCGAGGAGTGGAAAACAGTCTGTCTATTTGCGTGAGTGTGTTAGTTCAGCAACTGCCCGTAGCTATTGTACTCAAAAGTTTCGAAGATCCCATACTTAAAACCAAGTCCGTGCAGACTTCTGGTGTTCCCATATCCTATTCCGCCAGCGTTGAGGCTATTCAAGAGAAGCTAAGTGAACTAGGGCTTCCCAGAGGAGCACAATCATGTCGGATGGAGGTGCTACCAGGAAGTTCGCGGAGGCTGTGCCGTTACCATCGGTACCTTTCCATCTTGCGTGAGGAGAACTGTGACACCAGAGCACTTCATCGCACCCACAGCGCTTCCATCTGCAGATTGACACACGGTGGAAGGTTGCATGAGTGCTCCAAGAGACAATTTTCAGAGGAAAGCCTCCAGCGCTCTCGCTCCGTACCAAACCTAGAACCGATATCAGAGCTCGGCAAGTTATCGGGGCAAGAAAACCCAGATTTTACAGTAATTTATAATCTCTGGAGGGAGATAACCAGTTCATTGAAAGAACTGCAGCAGCTCGCAGGCCCGTCGAGGGCTGCCGACGTTGGTACCCTAACCTCTCCAGCTATTAGGTCCGAACATCCCAAGGAAGCAGAGCCAGCCATCCCAAAGGACGAAGAACCGAACTCAGTGGAATCTGTGGAAACTAGTTTGCAGATCAGCTCTCCAAAGGAGTTCAACGAGATCTGCCTGTCGCCGATCCCAAAAACCAGGACTGTTGATACCTCGCGGCAGTGTATTGCCGAACTGAGGGAACTCATTGCCAAAAGAAGTAGGCTCCGACAGCAGCCAGAGACAAAACACCGAACTGCTGAATCGCAGGGTTGGGAAGACTGGGTGGGACCCTCAGGCAGAGGTGGCGCCTCCCACGGAGCTGTAGGCGAGATGACGCATAAGCGAGGCGCCAGATCGTTGGGCCGGGG
The DNA here is from genome assembly GCA_036362985.1 of Ligula intestinalis. Lineage (NCBI taxonomy): Eukaryota > Metazoa > Platyhelminthes > Cestoda > Diphyllobothriidea > Diphyllobothriidae > Ligula > Ligula intestinalis. Next base: position 68,277,820 of record JAYGXS010000003.1, on the reverse strand, counting down.
CTCTGCTAAGCCAAAGGCTCGCAATAAAAGCCTGAACAGTGTCGAATGCGCTTTTGATCATCATCATCATCACCATCCCCATAAACGAGTGGATTCCCACAGGGCAGCCTTTTCAGGACGAAATGAGCAAGAGCTAAGAAACCATTCTGGTTCATCTCTACCGAATGATAAATACACCAAATCGTACGGTGTACATGCCTATCGTGCGCACAGATCTTACGATGAGGATTGCCAAACAAACTCGAAAACCTACCCTAGTTTCCAACTCAACCAAAGTGGCCCTCTTGCTTTTACTGTAACCCCTACCAAAGCACTACATGCTCCCGCAGTCTGGGGGGACTCAACAGAGACCGACTCTTCCGGTGACTACAATAGTTGTCTTGGGTCCTCTGTTCATCTCTCAGCCAATTCGCCGCCCAGACATATTTACTTTCACAGACTTCCCAGCCCCACCCCAGTCTCTTTCGGAGGCTGTACGTCCAAGGGATCGACGGGGGGCAGTCTCAGATCTAGCTCCATCGTTAGAGCAGACGGAGAAAAAGGTAGGGAAGAGAAATTAGTTACCAAGGCGGCCCCATTTCTGCGCTCCCAACCGGCGGTAAGTAGGAATTCTGCCAAATTTCCTGGCTCCTTTGGGGATGGAAGGTCAAAATCCTGGGATAGGAAGAATAGGTCTATGCGGAATGCTGAATGGGAAGATCTCATCAATGAGATTTACGCAGCCAAGAATGCCCGGAGGTTGCGCAAAGAAGGTCACACAGCCACCTTCCAGCTAACACCGTCTTCACAGTATGTGCGGGGGGCAGCACCACCAAGGTCTCCTTCCTCCCTATCCGGTCGGTCAGGAAAGGTGAGACCAGCAGTGCGGGATAACCTCCTGCGGCACACGATCGCTTCTCTGCAAAAGGTGCGCGAGAGGAAGGTGGATCTGCAGAACAGTCAGCGTAAGCCCTGGGTTAAATACTGACACCCCTTTCCACTTTCACTGTCCTGCTGTGGAGGGCCGACATTGGTGGCGTTACGACAACCATCGAACTTTCCAAATCATGCTTCATTTTGTACCCCTCGCCCCCCCCCCCCACACTCCCTGCATCCACTCGGTGTTGTGCATTTAAGTCCCGAAAGTAGGTGAACTGCGGACAGTTTTGACCTCTTTGTATTTTTGGAAACCCCATTTTGGGTTTTTAACAACAGACAAAACGTGTTCTGCTTCTATACCGAAAACAAGCTGACTTACAGGACAATACAGAGCAGAGCGTGCGTTTACTCGAAAACCTTTTTTTACCAAATGAAAAAGTTGTTAAATTAAAAGTCAATTCCGGGGGGAGAGGGGGTGGCAGGGGTAAGATCTATCATAGACTTTGTAATTCCTGGTTAGACATGATTGCAAGAAGTCCGTTTACAACTGATAACACTGCCAGGTTCTAACCTCACCTTTGTAGGATACGTAGTAGTTTGGCCGAAAAAGTGCTGGGACTAGGGCTGTATGAGGTGCACTACTTAAACTACTGATACCGATAGAGGTATCTCAACGGCTATAAACAAGTAGATAAGAAGAGAAGATGTCGAAGACAATGTGCTAGGAATAGTTTAATTAAATGCAGAAGGAGTAGAGTATGGGTAAGAGAAAATTGACTCTAGGACGAGCGCAGTCCGGCAGTGTGGTCGCCGGGCCCGGGAGTGGTCTGAGTGCAAGCAATCACCACGTTAAGGTCCTTTGTGGATCGGCCTTGGAAAGTGACTGGCCAGTTTGTGGTGGTCCTTTCTGCCTGACGCCCACCTAACTCTTGACGTCACAGACAAGGACACTCAAAGCAGGCCCTCGCGCGAATGTACTTTTCGGCCTGCCCCCCGACCAGACGCGAACTGGCGCATGAGACACTCACCACCCACGCCAGTGTCTACCCTCCTGTGGTCCAACCAATCACCATCAAGGCCGCGAGACAGAGAGAGAGAGAGAGGATTCGGCAGCCGCCCCAGATTACTGACGCTAGAACTCACTTGGCATTCTGCCCCCTCGCGGGGCGGACGCGCCGCCGCTGCTGTCACTCATGGTTCTCACGGTCGAAGGTACGCCAGACCGAGTCAACCTTCCTACGAACTATTCTTCAACTCATTCTGTAAACAATATATTGTTCCTACTCTCTGGCTTTCCAAGACTTCTCTCATCTCCTCAGGAACCGGGCCTGGAAGATCGCAGCCATTAGGGTTAAACATTCGTAGCCTTAACTCCTTCACGATAAGTTAAAACAGAAAGAGTGTGAACACACGTCTGTGACCTTAACCAGCCTTTGACACGCTCTGGGGTGCACGAGAAACAGACATGCGGCCTGCCCCTGAGGCAGGTGCGGACCGCAATCCTGTGGCCTCATGCATGGCTTAGCCTGCGAAGTCACTACACCTTCTTCATTGTATTTTGTTATTCGTTTAATGGTAGAATAAGTGAAATTTTAAGTCCTCCCAATGTGTCTTAAGGGTATTACTTGACGCTGTTCGTGAGGTAGATCGGTCTAGTTTGATGACTGTTCTAGAACGCGTCAGGGCCTCTAAATACGATAGAATTGCGGACAGTAGGTTCTCAAAACAACCAAAAACTGTCGATTTCAACTCTCTGTTAACAAGTTTGTTACTACTACTATTACAATTTTTTACATTTAAACTACTATCAACTAAAGTTTACGCCTGGCACCCAATCCACTCTCATCTGAAAGTGCTGTTTGTCGTTTAGTCGTGATGGATAGTTTCTGTGTCAGGTACTCTAATCCAACAGGTATCGTTTGTCCAATCTGAGCAATCTTAAGGCATGAAGATCTGCCATTTAACTAACGTGCCTCATCATCTCCGATGGAGAGTCCCTATTCCTGACAAAAACTTAAGATTATATTTCCAGCTTACTGTAGTATGGTTTATGCAACGCAGGTGTTCTACTTCCTAAAAATAATTTGCATGTAAGTCGCCGTCCCTGCACTACCACATCGTGGACATCCTTGGAACCGAAGGTCGAACTGTCTTAGTGGCCAGGATACCATTACGGAGAATAAAAGAGCTACTGCCTCTAAGAGATCACTTGGTTTCCTAGAGCAGTGTGGCAATCGATCGCAGTCAAGAAGCGACACTGAATAAACTTGGCCTGTTTTTGTGATGTCATAGCCACCGAATCAGATAAGAGGGAGTGAGATAGTTTAGGCGGCTGGGTAACCTAGGGGATCTTATACTATACCTCATTCGTAGCTAGTAATTTCTTCTTTTATCTGAACAGGGGTACCCTGTGTCGACTATTGTTGTAATGGCTTCCCAAAGCTAGATTTGTGCCGCCCAGTCTCTTTGTGTCAGTCCAACAAGGAGAATAACGAACAAGGAAAGGAAGTTGTTTGTTGCCCCTCAAACGGGGCTTTATGTTAAGAAAGGTTAAAGATGAGACCAATCAGGTTATGTCTTCATGCGCCTAGCGGCTCGATTGGCCATCTGCCCCCTTGGTCTTAGCCGAGGCGCGCGCACGGCTTTGGGTGCAGGCGGACCGATAGCGTTACCTGAAAGTTCACCCGGGTCGCTCGTTAGGAATAATCCTAACACCCTGGAACTCCAAAGACCCCATAAAGAGACGAGTGTCCCAGTGAGAGCTATGAGTGACAGTTGTTCTGACATTCCTACTACTTCAAAAAGCGAGAGAGTTACGGGTCGGCTGCTGACTTGTTGCACAGTAAGTATCCTTGTGATAGTAACGAAATTATTACTTCTTAAATGTGCACCAATTTCCACCAATACTGCTCTCCACTCAGAGAGCCTGCAAGTGCAGGCAACATAGTAAAACAAAGACATGTACGAGAAAATGGCACATCGTGATGAAAGTAATGTAAATGGTGGGTGAGCAACTATATCGCTTAAACACAACTCTAATTTACAGTAGGTTACCTAACTCATGACATCCAAGGATATTTACAAGTAATTCCCTGTTACACAAACGCAACCAAAGTTGCATCCCCCAAAGTCTTACAAAAATTTAAGTAATGAGCGTTCTTCATAATAGGGCATATTGTGATTTATTAAGGAATTTAAAGTTTTATAGAATTACCAGCTTTTTTAGCAAAGTGGAAAATTCCGAAAAAGCGGAAATTGGGTGTACTAGGTAAACTTAAGTTTTACTTCTAGAGGAAACTGTTTATGCAAAACCACCGAGTGAATCTAACAGCACATGTAGAATTATGTTGGAACATAATTTTTTGCAAAAGTTTCGGATAAATGTACTTCCATATTATGTGCAATGTAATGTATGGCTGTTTCCGAACAGCTCAAATTTCGATTATGTATTCTAACACTTTTTTCATGAGAACTGCTAGTTGTTTCTTTCGTTTTTGTATCACTTGGGTTACGTCGGACTAAAACAACCACGTTTTCGCTCGATATGGCCTATTGGGAGATAACAAGAGTTATATATTTCTCAAGCTCACGTGCGGACATGCCGGTCAGTGACTACTAAATTTAAATGGAATTGTCAGATGCAATTGTAAACGTACCATTTTTGTACGCTAAGAGCAATTGCCTTCCGCCACATTTTTTGCAATTATTTTGAGATTTTAATTACGAAGAGGTTCAGATCTTTCTTTAAATGCTAATTAAGACTTTACTATTTCCACTGGCTTTAGTCGATTGACCATAAATAATGTTGATATTCTACATGCTTGCCAAAACTTCCAAAATAAGATAAAGCTCAAAGGCATTTACCTAAATAACGAGCTTTTAAACATATATTATTATGCAGCTGTCTGTGTGTGTCATAGTTTCAGAACCACCCAAACACGTCAACTCAATGCCGAGAAATATGAAGGTCCACAACAAAAGTCGCGAATGAATATGCCTAAGATTGATTTAAAAAAAAATTTAATAACAAGTCACCTCTTGAAAAAGAGCTACAGCTATATATCTTGGCGTCGGATGCCTGCATAATATTTTTTTGAAGATTAAGTCAAAATCCGAATGGGAAATTTAAGCCAGTTTTGCATTTCTTTAAAAATTAGAGATACACCTTCTATTATAAATGGAAGAGCTAACTTTTCCATTTAAATCGGAACAGTTTTCTATGCTAAGTTCTACAATAAGAATGCAAAACAGAGTGGCAATAATATATACGGCAATTTTTGAGAAAGCCGTTTCACAATGTCCCGCGACAACTCACTCAAGTGTGTGCTATGTTAACCGTCTTCAACTGTGTATTGACTGTACAATCGATTTAGTTACTAATAGTTACTAATACAGTCCTCATATGCATTCCTAGCCGGCATCGCTTCAAAATGCAATCAAAATTTTATTAGGAGCATAGCAAATAACAGTCATATGAGTTTATTACTCAATTTGATGGCACAGAACTTGGCAGATTTACAAAATGGAATTATTAAACTTATTTAGCTCAATAATTTGCGATCTCATAGCTGCACTTATATCAAATTCATGGACGCAAAACAAAGTTTTCTGTTTTGTGAACAGAAATAATTAAAAAGTGCATGTTCTTCATGAATGTACTTTTATAGTGCAACATCCACAGATAAGAAGTTATTTTCCGCAGCGTTTAATGGCGTAGGAAATTCCCCGGATATCACAAAACACTGGATTTCACCTACTTCCTCCTCTATTTTCTCCCAGTGTACTGATCTGAACGAAATTCAATTCTTTAAATAACATTTTGCGCATCAAGTCAATCCAATAAACTAAATAAACAACTCAGAACACGAAGATGCGATCACTGGAACAAGAGTTTTATTTTATTTATTTTATTTATTTATTATTTATTTTTAGAGGCAAATAAAACTTTTGTTCCAGTGATCGCATCTTTGTCTTCTGAACTGCTTCCTGAGACTCGAATATTCGCTACTATTGGTAAATAAACAACCTCAAATGTGTGTTAAATCCCCAAATTCCCAACCTTTCATCAGATATGTACTCTACTTTAGTAGAAGTAGTAGTAGTAGTAGTTGTTGTTGTAGTGGAAAAGTTACAAGTAAATCCCAGTAGGTTAAAAGAATCTTTCAGCTACTGACTAAGCCTTAGTGTTACCGAGTTGTCTTCTTTTTCAATGAAACTTAATAATAATCATGTGTATTGCTAGCTTCCATCACTACTCTTGGAATAACTACCATCGTTAGGAGGCCTAGTCATTGAACCGGTGTCAGCGGGTTCACCTCTGAGCGAGTTGGATGTGTATATGAATGTTTGCGTGACTCCCACCCGTTGTCAATCAGCCAGGGGTATGTCGAAAGGGGCGATCGTTGACTACGAAAGGTTCCTCCAAGTCAGCAGTCAGATAAGACCGATAAAGTTGGGCAGTGTACTGTGGAAAAGGAGCTAAAAAAGGCCCTGCAGAAACAAGCTTCTCACAGTGCAGATGTCAGTTGATGTGTGTGTGTGTCTCCTGTGATTTGCGCACATGTTACTGGACCCGGGTAGCTCCTCCAACCAATCAGGAAACGGTCCGCAGTGATTGGCGTCAAGCTCGCTAGGACCAAGACGCGAGACATCGACCCGACCGAGGCATCGATGCGGGCGGCTCAGCAAAGAGCGTGTGACAGACCAACCGCAAAGGGAGAAATTATTCCGAGGCTTGCCAGCCGAAGAAAAAAGGTGAGCCAGTGATAGCGGCTCTGACCCCAGGACCGCCAAAGGCACAGCGTCGATCGGTTGCAAACTGCTAGCACACAGAGAGCTGAGCCATGCGCAACACAGGCACTCGATTACCAAGGAGTCTTAGGCAAAGCAAAGGTCATACAAAATCAGACTGCCACAGTAGTAAAGCAAGGAGGACTATGAGGGGAAGAAGGGAAGTCGGCAGATTTGAATAATTCAGTTGGGAATCGAACCCACAAAACAGGGGAGGGTTTTGTGCAGCCAACGCTCTACCATTGAGCTAGGAGGCTCACCCCGCGCCGTGAATTTAATTTCACTTGGGTCGATTTACCCGCTCAACCTACTTATAGCTGTTCAAAAGCCTTCCTTGCGGTGTGGGTTCGACTCTCACCGAGGCCGCAAGTTTTTCACAATTGGTTCATCTGAAAGAAGAACTAGAAATGGAAAAAAACTGTGAAGATTTTTCGTAGATCACAACCTGCTCAAATACTGGCCTAGATAAATATATAAATACTCTACAACTGCACGGAACTACGGTCAAACGGAGGCTCTGGATTTTTCGCCTTTGCTTAGAGTCTGAGACTAAGTTCTATTCCAAGGAATAGATCCTTGTCATGACAATTAAGTCGTAGTCTAAAGTTGTATTTGTTTTGCTGTGGGAGTACAGGCCGGAAAATCACGTCATTGCCTGAACTAGAATTTATATGCAATGTGATGAAAATCCCGCCCATACGTCTTTCCCCGACGGGTCTATGACTTGGGATTCGTATTTTGTCCAGAGGATATATAAATAATCGTCCAAGTTATCCTGAACCATCGTTCACGTAAGGAGGAATACAACAGATGTACAAAAGAGGTCAATTTGTCAAGTCATTCTTTCTGTAATAAAAAAGGCATCAATTATGGCAACTCAGAAAATTAAACGATTTGCAGGAGGTTAAAAAGTCTAACATTCAACCCGATCTGGAGGCCAAAATAATCATACAAGAACCGGAGGATTTCGGACTCACTGATATTAAATAGAAGATAAGAGCACATTGCCTGCTATCTAAACTGGTAGATAATATTTTTGACTATTGCATCAATGACAGTTTCTTTCACGGACGTGCATGCTGTGCAGTTAGTAAAGAACTCTCCTTAAATATCAATAAAATTACAGAAATTACCATGCTATAGGCACTACCATCACTTATATCCCATATAATCGTGCTCCCCCAAGAAAAAATATTGTTTCAACGCCAAAAAACAGAGTGCATATTGAACAAAAATATGGAACTTCTTCGAAAAAAACTGACGTACACAAACAGTTGGAAGGCATCCCGTCGATACATAAGCAACGGAGACGCTAAAGTTTAACAAATCTGCCAAGTTATTCGCACTTTTCCGAAATTTTTAGGGCAGAATCACCAAAGCTTATTAGCTACTCCTTGAAACTGCATCAGTGGAGGGCTGATTATAGTCCAAATAGGGTGTGCAGGAGAATTCGTGCCCATCTACTAAGATTACATATAGAATGGACAAATCGGATTATCTTTTTTGATCCGAGTTCAACTTTATTTTCGATGAAGTTTTCCAGCTTTCAAAATTAACGGTAATGAAATAAAACCGTATAAATGAAACCGTTTAAGTTTCCGAGGGACTGACAGGGCAGCATTTAGGAGGCCGAATAAGCTGATATTTCAGCAAAATTAGCAGATCCGAGAATTTCAGCCATCTATCGACTCGCTGCTCAGTTCACTGACCATTTGCTGCATGGCCCACTGAATATCATTTAACATGAAAGGAAATGAATCGTCGAGATCGGCGCCTGCCCCGTTGGTGTCCATTACAATAAAGACGATCTGACGTGGAGGTGGCTCGATTATCCTCTGTTGCACCTGTATCGCGTCATGAAGATTTTCGGACGAGGGTACTGTTGAGATGCCAGGCGTTTCGATTGTGTAGCCTTCTTCCTGTACAGCAGCGCGCTGAGGGGGTCTTCTTGTTTGTTGTATCGTTGGTGGACCTTCACCCGTCTCTGTCTGCGAAGCGGGCACATCTAGGAACATGCTGTTATCCACATTATGAATAACTAGTGAACCACGGGGAGAGTCATCCTCACTACTTCCTTCGTCACCCGATGAAGAAGAAAGTTGAGAGGAGGTTCGATGGAGACCAGAGCTCTGGGCATGAAGTAATTCCGGAGGGTTCCCATCCTCGATGATGTCCGGTTCATCGTCAAACACAAGCTGTTGGACGTTTGCTGTGGGCCCAAAAAACCAGACGTTTGGGTTGTGTGGTGGGAGCGGACGGGGCCCCAACATTGCGAAGGTTGTGATCATTGGTCGCATTAAGAAAGGCCTCGGCTCTGGTGGCGGCCACTCCATGACACGGTCTTCATTCCCAAGTGGTTGACCAAAAAATCCTCCAAGAGCTTGCATGCCCGCTGGATGAGGCTGTCGTCGCGTAGGTGACGCAGAATTGGAACGGTCATCAATCAAGGGACAGGAATTCACAACACGTTCTCGAGAGCGACCGCCAAATTCTTTGTAGGTCTTTGTGTGCATGTATGAGGCACTTGCTGGTCGAGGGAGATTTTTTGTGGAAGTGCTCGGCTCATTTTTCCCCAGGTTGCTAGTGAGATCGTCGCACGAAAAAGATGACATGAATGCGCATTGCTATGAATAAAATGGTAATTAGAGCAGTTGGGGCAGTTAAATTTTGAAGCCTCAAAATCTCAGGGATTAACTGAAAGATACAACAGACATCAGGCTGTATGTGCCACTTGCCATACACGTTTAAAAGGGTCGAAAAGTCCATCGATTTTTTTCACGACGGCTACGGCTGCGGCAAACCCACGTGCAAAACAGCGCCAATGAACGAAAAATGCTCTGCGGATTGCAGAGCGTGACTATTGCGGTGGTCAAATAATGAGGACCCTAGCCGATAAGACTTTCAGATCCGGTTCTGTGTGCGAAGAGAAGCCGTGTGACGCCAGGCGGGAGGAACAGTGTATTCTGGACAGAACTTGTGGGGAATTGGTTAGCGTTAAGAGACAGCCGAACGAGCGTGCGGCCACAGCCGTTCCAATGCTTTCATTCACTGGCGCCTCCGCCCCCGAGGCTTGACCTCGCTGCTGCTTCTGGTTAACCGATAACAGCTGCGTCAACGTCCCTTGTTCTTCGGCTTGCCAGTGGACCCAACAGTTGACCTCAGTTCATTCAGCAAAGAATCACGCCTGCCCGAGGGCCACTTGACTAAGACACCCCTCGCCTGATGCAGCAAAGACATTTGCAGGCAACATCCACTCGGGAAATCGCAACAGCTCAATGACAGAACACTTGAACTCGCTTCACAGTCATGTAAAAGCGAATTTCATCACTCCACACGGCACACAATAGACACTCTCAGGTCTGGTTGGATGCTGGCAGGACCAGCCCTGGATTCGCCAGTGGCCACCGCCTCCTGAGACAGCAACTCAGGTTTCTGTCCACAATAAAACCCTCATTCTGGTTATTTTTACCTTTTACATCCAACCTGGGATTCAACCTGATGATTTTAGTGATCCGAGTACACCCACTACTTAGACCGCTATACTCTCACTGGCACAAAAAACTCAAATGGGTCACATTAGGGATACTTAATTTATTTGGATTTGATCAAACTGGCCTCGGTGAGGTCGCGAGCAACGCTTCCCCGTAATTGACTTAATCATATCTGATAGCATAAGAGGGTACTTAACAGGCATGTGTAGTTTTTTTTGGTTAACACACAAGCCAGGCTGCAGGTCGACAGCAACAACCTAGGTAATGTAACGGCACTTCACCGCTGTTACTTTGTAGTGGCCTAAATCCGCGCAGACCCTCACGTGATGTCAATCTTCGACCTTCCTTTTGGACAGCCGCTAGGGACGCTCAGTGCTGTTGAGGTGCGCACATGCCCCCACCCGCCCACGCGGTCTGGCCGCTCAAGGCCGAATCACTCAGAGGCCGCTCCAGACGCTATGGCGATTCCTGCGGTCACCTAACCTAAAACGCGGCGCTCTAGCCGGTGGTTGTTCGCTCGTCTGACAGTCAATTTCCTACCGCCTATTCTCCACTTGCTTCTGCACAGAAAAAACTGTTCCTTACACTCTGGCCTCCCATAACTTCTATTCTCCTGAGGAACCGGGACTGAAAATCGCAGTTGCTAGGGTTAACTTACGCAACTCCCTGCGATGTTGGTGACTTCCCGAGGTGATCTGAACTCGCAACTTCTGGTGTGCCTAAGCTCAATTATCAACAAATTCCTCTCGATTTCATCTGATTTTTTTCTGTGCCATCACATGCGACCACAATAGGGAAAATTTCTTAACCGACATTCTGTCCTGTAGCGAGATGGAGGCTAACAACCACTCTCAGCCTTTCCGACCCATGCCATCGTTCCTTCCCAATCTAGAAGACATGTTGCGCTATTAGTATCAGCACCCAGACCTTCTTCCCAGCAACTGTTCTTGCTTCTACTGTCAACAGTTTCTCTTAATTCAACATTTAGGCCATCGAGCTTTGAGGCATGTAACAGGGCTGTTGGTCGGCTAGGTCTCAAGATCCTTGCAGCATGTAGCTGCTGGGTTGCAATTGTTTTGTATTCAGACGTAGCTGCCTACTTCTTTCACGTTTGGACTATCGGACAGAAAATACGGTGAAAATGTAGATGAAAAGATTGTGGAAAGGACAAAAAGGGCTGAAAAGGAATCCTATAGATCAATAAAACTAGCAGAACAAATATTGGTTAACGTAATCGAGACAGTGTTTGGATTGGCAGAAATTTGCCTCACTGGTAATTCGTAAGTACCTTTTATTATTACAGTAGTCACCGGTTATTAAGCCCACGGTTAATAAGCCCAGCCGCGTATTAAGCCCAAGTCAGCTTGGGACGGAATTTTACATAGCAAAATCCGCCGGCTACAAAGCCCAGTTTGCCAACAGGATAGAGTGAAATTATCAGCTCTCTGCGCGCGCAATTGGTTACGTCGCAAATATTTTTTGTTTTTGTTATTACGTAAAACACAGACAAAAAGCATTCTTTTCTTGTACATTACCAAGCTCTATACATAATACAGTATGTATGAAATGCATAGTGCCTATCCTACGTTTGCTAATCAAGAACTACAGGGTGTCCACAAAGTCTAGGTACATAGGAATTTTAATATTTTATTTATTTATGTTATTTTTGTTGGGACGGCAGAGTCCCATGATTAGTCAACAACGCTTAGGCTCTCAGCGCAGCTGCAGCGCAAAGTCCTGCACCGTGGCTTGACAACGCGTCAATAATGATCGATTTTCCATCCTATTTGATGGGACCGTGAATACTGACGACTCCTCGCTATGCGCATTGTTGAAATCGACGGCAATGTACACCTATTCAATCGAGTTCACCAGAATTTAGCAAGGCGCATCGAATTATGCATTGCAAATAATGGAAATCATATTGAAAATATAATTTCTTAACATCATAATTGAATAAAATTGTTTTGTTCTAAAGGTATGTATTTATCCCCTATGTACCCAGTCTTCGTGGACACCCTGTAGGACTCTCCGCTTAATGCGCCCGCCGCTGATTAAGCAAAATTTGTTCTGGGCCCGTGGTGGGCTTAATGGCCGGCGACTACTCTATTAACACCTTTCCTCAGGCGGACCTACGATAAATCTCTACCATCCGTTTTATGCATTCTGAGGTTATGGTTTGCCTTACCAGCTCCCATTCAGACTCATTACCATAAACAAAGCGTCAGTCATTCCCTGCAAAAACTAACTGCAGGGGGGGTCTTTATGGACATGGCTGGTTGCTATGTTGCGTCGAACTTTGTTAACACTTAACCGTTATGGTGGAATGACTTTTGGTAACGCCCCCTGAGACGCAAGCGCAGTCGGACACTTACGGGCCTCTGATATGGAGTATGCATACTAGGTTTCCTGGCTTGGCATACTCAGGAGCAGTCGACAACCGAACTGAACCAGAGGAATGCAGTACTCCCGTTATTTAAATAATAGAGTATATGGTACTTCATATGCTGATACCTGATGTTATCCAACAATAGCCTACTGCTTTTAGCGAAAACAATAAATCGATCGTCCATATTCTGTAGCTATTGACAGATAACTCCCAAGGCATCCTGGAATCCAAATATGGTTGCCTGACCCTCGCGGACGAATGAGGACACGCGGTAGGGAGGAGTACTGGGGTAGCAATTTCATGTACATAATTGTTGTCAGGGTTTTGGCCTATTTAAATAATTCGGTTGACCTCATTGTGAAAAATTCGCAGCCTCGGTGGGAGTCGAATCTACACAGCAGGAAAGGATTTTGCACAACCAACGCTCTACCAATGAACTACGAGGCTCACCATACGCTTTGAATTTAGTCACACTTGGGCCGATTTGTATGCCACGCTTTACTGTTGTCAGAGAAACGCCAATACCCCGCTTCGGTAATCTGTACAAAAGAGGTCGCTCGTTCACTACCGAAATACTTCATACCGTCATGCGTTACCAGGGTGGAATCCAAAGAGCCGGCACTATCAAATGATGTAGTTTTGATGGGAAAAAACATGCGCCAAGGCTAAATGAAAGAGGAAGTAGAAGAGCAAACACAACGGCAGTGGAAGGCGTGTAATTACAACGCGTTAGAAACTGTACAGGTGAGGAAGCATAAAAACGTCGAGCGGAAATGCTTTCAAGCTGGGTTCACCGGCATGCTGATGGTGTGAGTAGTCAGCCACTTCTGAGAGAAAGTCTTGAGCAGACGTTCCGAAAAGGCTAGATAGAAGAGGGAGGAGGATCGCGCGTCCGTAGCAATGGCGGCCAAACTAGAGGGTTTAGCGGACGGCGATTGTGCATCCAATGAGGAGACGAATGAGAGCAACCGGTGGATCGCTGGGACGGAGACAACAGTCTAGGAAGGAATATGATGAGAGGCGTAAGGCCTCAGTGTTGGCGACATGTCAGTAGCCCAACTAACATATCAATAATCGCAATCCTGGGGCTGACAAAAGGAAACAGCGCACATAGGTTGCATAAAAGGAAACAACACACGAATATTAATACCAGGAACAAAAATGGTACGATAGAAGGGATGCAGGGGCTGTTAATTAGTGGATAATGCGAACTGGCGGTAGATGAAGCAAAGCCACAACAGTTGCGGCTATAGCAGTAGATAGCAATCAAGGTCGCCATGAGGGTTTTAAAATAGCGAATAAATGCTCACCTACGGCAATGCAAATAACCAAGTTTTCAGGATAAGACCTACTGAGAGTCATAAATTCCAAGAAAGTACACAAAGACAAGGATATAATCTTTTGCTAAAATCACGCGAGTCCCCTTTGTGAACGCATTACCTGGTCAAACTGATATATGGCTGATTGACAGTTAAAGGTAGCGTTGCTACACAATTGCCTGTCGTTAAAATGGACCTCGCGGTGGAGGAGCTGGACCAACACCGGGTCCACATCAGAAAGTCTACATGCTTTATTGGGAATGTGCGCCAATAACAAATGGTAAATAGGAGGGAGGTGGAAAAGGTGGTAATACGGGTTCCCTGAGCATCAGCTACCTGCGCACCTTCCACCTCCGGTCATCCTGACTTGCTCACGACACCGAGTCCAGGACGAGAGTTTGGTAGATGTCGCAAAAATTTACTGTCATCATAAACGAAAATTCGGGCAAGTCACCCTTCCTGCGTTCATCATGCGCTGTGGGGTACACGGTGGGCCTCGTCGGCAACGGCGATCTAACTGTTCTGTAATTAGTGAGCAACAATACGACCAATGTACCACTGGCGTAAGTACAACAATTGCAGTCGATAGGACATGGGTAAATGGTTCAACCAACAGGATTCGGCTCAATCACCAGCCGAAGAGGCATTATCGGTCCGAGGTGGGGTATTTGTTTCACAGGGCGACAGCAATGTAGGCAAAACGGCTTATTTCAATATTATTGCTACTGAAAATCAATAAGTAGATCGTATTAATAGAAAATACGGTTTCAGAATCAGACCATATTGAAGCAAATAAACACTACGTCTTCGAATTACAAACTATAAAAACGGGTAACTATGAGGCAGAATATGTTTTGCAAAGCGATGGAAGCCAAAACTTGTACAAAGAACAGATGACTTACCCTTGAGGAGGAGAGATAGTAGTCCAGAGTTGATGCCAGTAAGGCGAAAACTAGCTGATGATCCAAGAGGGGGTTAAGCTCGTCTGGTTCATAAAGGACGATCCTAGAGCAAGAAACAATGTGAGTAAATACGTCAAGCAGAAGACAGGATGATCTGGAAAATACTTCCGTCAAAATTCGTTCGGTGCGGGCAGCGATGTCAGACACTACCCCGAGGGTGCTAGCGCAACTTGCGTTTAGATTTGTTTGTACAGAAACAGACTTACGGTGCCTGCATTCTATTTCCTCTTCTCAAGCAAACCCATATTTCCATGGTATGACAAAGTCAAGATGACTGAAGTAGGGGGGGGGGGGGGGGGAAGGGAGAGGGGAGAGGCGCAGTGTTGGAAAAGCTAAATGGTCCGCCTGCGCATGGTACACATGACCGAATCCATAAGTAAACACACATCGAGTTTCATTCAAAAGATCTCGGATCGAACAAATGTCACAAAGGTCCACAAAAATGAGCTAGTGCACTCTGATCCTCAATTCGGGGTATGATCTTACCAGGCAGCAACATTCTAAGTCACCACTGGTGGCGCATCGCGATAGTTTAGAGATCTGTTAGATAGCTAAGCATCGGATCCGAACTGGATCGAACTTTTGCTTTACTTCCGCTCTCTTACGCTCATGCCCGTCCCGAGCCAGACCGCAGCTACAAACATAGCACTAAGTAGCCGTTCACCGCGGAATACACGCCGGCTCCGGAGCTTAGAAGTCAGAGGTGCGCGGCGCGCCAAAACGTGCTGGTTCATCGGTTGCCTCTGCCTCTTGTCCCCAGCATGTACCGGTGAAACATTTGGTGCAGTGATTAACATTCAGTAGGCCTCTATCTAACACAGAAGCACAACCGGTTGCGTCAGTCCGCCAAGGGACAGAATGATGAATAAAGGCAAATACATGCAAACGTAAACTCACATTGAACGCAGTTTCCGTTTAAGATTCAGTTTGGAGTCCAACTCTTCGAGGAGCGAGAGCCACAGGTCACAAATCCAAGTCACGGCAGCCACAACGGACTGGCCCGATTCGCCCGACAGAATGGTGGGCAATAACTGGTAGAGGAGAGTGTGCATAGCCAGAGCGGGACAGAGGGGATAAGGTGTCGTGCAGTCGAAATGGAGACACGCGATGGCCCAACCGATGGTTGACCGGACAGCCGTTGATTCATCCATTAAGGTGAGAAAAAGCAGCTTGAGGAGTCTGAGGGAGCGGAGAAGAAAATCACCAAGGGTAAAGTTTAAGGTCGATAGAACCGTAGAAACAGTGCGAACTCGGAGCTGTCGATCAAAAGTGTTCTCGCATAAATAAGATAGCGATCATTAGCGAACTCTACGTGAATATTGTTACTTTTTAACAAATGGGGTCCAAAGACGTTAGCCTACCTTTCCCCGAATAAATGTGAATTGAACTTAACTGAAATCGCCAATTTTAAGGTATACGTAGGTTAATGATAAAAAATAATAAGAAACCACGAGTTAATCAACATCAAACAGCGGCTGCAGCTGTGATACAGAACTGACTGCAATGAAATATAGCTGAAAGTTAAGACCTAAGGTAAGTCATGATTGGAAAATCAAAAACTGACAAAAAAAGAATGCCCTTGGAGACAATAATAATCCACGTAACGTTAGACTCTCATGGGCAATCAGACCTCCAATTTAAAGGGAGAAAGATAATAAAGGTCCGAGTGTACGTGAAAGATATAATATAAATTTACTGTATGCGACTTTTTTGGGCGATTTGCAAATATTTCGCCATAGTAAACGAGTTGGTAAAAAAGAGACAGAATGTAAAAGCAGTGCCATAAAGTATGGTGATCTTATAAAATTCAACGTAAGATAATGTTATAATCACACATGCGTTTGGGCGGGATTATACCGTCATAATGAACAACTTAGAAATCAGAGGCCCGTTTAAATTAAATAAAATTCACTTTCTGGTGTTTTTTTTGCAGGAGACCATACTCTTCCCAAAAATTGAAAGCTTACGAGCAGACCATTATAGATCTTCGATCACTGTTAACTGAGATGTGCCCATTTTAAAAGCAACAGCTGTCAATACACGTCCAGAAATGTAAAATATCAATGACACTGCATTATCTCCCACCCACAGGGTTAGCTTCAACTAAAACATACAACACCGTTCCTCACCTCCGGAAACCATCATAACACGATGCACACCTATTGAGATCTGGTTGCTGCCTCAACACCAGAAGGCTCTCCAAATAACAAGTCTGGCAAGACTGACTGAACTCGAACAACTTTACTGCTCAAAAAGCTTTACAGTGGCGCCGCGTACGATAGCCAGCCGTGCAGGTGCAAAAGTTTGGATGTGACAAGTTTAGGCTGTACAATAAATAATCAATCGGCTGCCGCCAACCATATGATGCAGGAATATCGATTACCTACAAGCGTAAACGCGGTGGGTTGACATCAAGCGTACAAAAGGGCAATAGCGCGCAGCGAGCGAAGCTCAGCGCATGAAAGGCAGCATGAGTCAGCGCAGTTGATCAGGGCGACGGATTTCTACACACCACTGCTCTGATGGACGGCTGCTGGGCCCCGAAGGCTAATTCAACAATTCTACCCTTCAACATCCACGCTGTGTGACAACTTGACAGTTCACAAGTAAGCCTCTATCTTTCTGACGAGCCTTCTACCTCCACTATATCATCTACTAGTACTTATTTAGCAAGTAAGACTAGCAGGGATCATAGCAGATTGACCTATTTCAAAAGGAATTTCGTCATTCATAGTGGTTGTCGATGGTTCCAATATAGGAAGATTCGACTAACCCCTCAAACACATTTTTGGTTCAAATCCGATGGGGGCCGTCAACACACTGACAGCAAGATAGGCGATAACGGGATCGTGGATCTGCCCAGATTGAAACGCTGGGATGCCAAAATAGGCAATATGAGCAGTAGCATGGCCACCATTGAATGGAACAGGACTGGTACTTACTTGGCTCTCTCGTCGGTACTCAGTGAACCGATTTTTCGGTGGGATCTAAGACCGCCACTGAAATCCTCGTTCATAAGCCACACCAGGATGGCAGCTGCAGCGGTAGTTCGCGTTCTCATAGGTGCGCTGGCAGAGAGGCACGACTCCAGGCTTGCAATCCACCAAGCGAAATAGTTTCTAAATAGCAAATTATAGACAAATATAATAAGGTGATACAGGACGAAAATTAAAGGAAAAGACCAAGGTAAACTTACTATTTCCGTACTCAATGCTTGCAATTGACGCAGCTGGATGAAGTGCGTTGACAACGGCAAACCACATCGCGAACATAGTTCATCCCTCGTGGTCAGTGAGGAAGTAAACAATCTCGTTCCCTACTCGTTTCCCCACCTAACCGTCATCCATGGTCATTGTACGGAGAGCCACAGCTTGAGCTGATTTTCAGACAATCGGGGAGGCTGTGCTTTCTGAGGGCATATACACTGAGAAGAGCGATGCCCTGCCACCAACAAAAACCTAAGCATTTTGGTAGTTGTGTCTCCACTATCATCAAAACGTGAATGCGACTAATGAGTTTTTGATCCCTATTTTCTACTTTTGAAGGGTAGGTTTATGCATACTGTCCACTAAACTAATACAGACTCCTGCCAACAGTCAGAAAGACGGCTAATTATGTAAGTTGATGATAATGTGGCAGCTACACTTCAGAAAAAAGGCTCTTACCTCATAATTCGCAAGTCATAATCAAGCAACCGCATGCAGCGCAACTGTCCACCCGCCCCCATTGATTGGTCCATATTTGTTCAAAAGCAAACTTTTGGTTGCATGAAGGGTCCTGATCGAGGAATTTACCGGAAAATCACTGCTCTGACAGACGAGAACAGGGAAGTACTAAGACGACGCGCACGAAAGATGACAAGCAGATTACAAGTTGTAGTCCTATCTTGTTTTCAGTCACGAGCTAATAGTGTCCCACGAGAACTGGGAACGTCTACGAAGAAATTCGTCTCGAAAAAGCGAGACAGAGTCTAGGGCTTACGCAGACGACTCTGGATGCGCGTTGTTTTTGTGTACATCGGCAAAATCCTAATGATTTTGGGAAATTCAATTAGGAGATGTTAAAAACAGGGAAGCCTACCCGGTGTTTTTGCAGGCGTTTATGCAAGAAGCTGCACACACCAGCACATCAGCCAACAGAAATTCTCGTTGAGTTTTAGTCAGCTGTTCACTCCCGGTCGCAATTGGCCAATCAGATGAGAGGAGTCCCAGCAAACGAACGGCCTGTTCAGCGGTCAGAGTCTGCGGATGATGGAGGATCTCCCGTGCCCAAGTTTCAATAAGATTGCCGAAGAAGGCATATGAGAACAACGAGCAGTCTTGTAGGAGTACCTCAACCGAGTTGAACTGAACCTGGCTTCCAGAGGTCAGAAGGTGTGTGCCTAGGGTACACCCGCCATGCCCACCGATTGGGCCAATCAGGTTACGCAGACCGACGCTGCAGCCACTGCCGCCGTCGATGGCAGGAGAATCCACTGTCTGACAGAGCTCCACAAAGGCCACATGGAACTCGGTGAAGAGGGGCTGGTAAACAACCACAGAGGTGGGGCAGCATTGTTAAATTGGATTTTGAGTAAAAGTGAGAGGAGGAATTGGTTGATTAGTTTCAGGAAAAAAATCATCTGGCTTACCCGACTGACGTAACCGAGGGGATAGTTGGCTTCACTTAAAAGAGACTTGCAAATTCTGACCATTGTGTCACACGTGGAGGGGTTTGGAGGTGCCAGAGTGAAAACCTGCCGCATGAGCTGGACCAGCTGGGTAGCCAGAAGCCATAAACACCGCCGTCCACCGCCATCGGACCTCTCCGATGACCACTGCCTCAGTAAACTGAGAGCAGACTCCCAGTTGAACTGCCTGAAAACAAGCAGTTAAAGATTGATATGTGCACTTTAAAGGGTTCACACAGCAGCTTTATGATGCATAATAACCATAAAATTCCCAGATGACTAAGCGAAAAGGGCAGGTCGCGGGGATGAGCATTTCCAGTAAGGCCTCGTTTGTCAGATGGTGGCAGTCTGCCACCAAAGACGAGGCACAATACGAGGCCTTCTTGGACCATGTAAGGTATGGAAAGCCGAAAAATGCCAAGAATTGCCATCTCGCACGCAAAAAACGAGGCATATGTGTACTGAGGAGAAGAAGAAGAAGACTCGATCGCAGGGACAAT
The DNA here is from genome assembly GCA_036362985.1 of Ligula intestinalis. Classification (NCBI taxonomy): domain Eukaryota; kingdom Metazoa; phylum Platyhelminthes; class Cestoda; order Diphyllobothriidea; family Diphyllobothriidae; genus Ligula; species Ligula intestinalis. Next base: position 68,257,842 of record JAYGXS010000003.1, on the reverse strand, counting down.
ATTGTCCCAGCGATCGAGTCTTCTTCTTCTTCTTCTCAATTGCTTCCTGGGACACGGATGTTCGCTTGTATTGGCACATCTGTGTACTCTCTATTGTAATGAAGGTAGGTCCGGCAAACGAGACAGAGACCAGTGCCATGAATATCCCTCCCAGGGGTTCTGGGGGGATCTTCGTTTGGGCAGGAATGCAGCATGAAAACACTGGTCTTCCTAGCGTTTACGGACAAACTGACCGATTTGGCGACCTCGTCCATCCGTGACACCATAGACTGCAGATCAGCAAGTAAGGCGATATCATCGGTACTGTCAAAGTCAGTCAGCCGGCGTTTGGGTGCAAGCTCGACACTGTCACCTTCACATAAAGCCTTCCTGGGAATCCAGTCAACAGTATAGTTGAATAGAATTGGCGATATTATACAGCCTAATCGAACGCCAGACTGAATAGCAAACGGTTTTGAGACTGTTATGGACCAGAACTGGCGCAGTGGTGTAGTGGTAGTAGGCCTTGATCATAGCTATGATTGTTGATGACTCTCTTCATCCGCTCGTATGACGTGGTCGTTCAATTCCATTTTTGCTGCCTAAGTATGGCGTGGATGGCGAAAACAATTATTTCCACGATCCCGGTGGCGGAGATCATTTACCAGCATTTCATATTCCATATTCTATGAAGTCAGCTGAGCTGAAAATGAGTGAATTTTATGCCTTAACCTCGGTGAAGAATGAGTAATGAGGCCTACAAAATATTTTCGACTTATAATGAAAAAAACTATTTCCTTCTGTTCAGTAGGCATACTTTCCGTTTTCTTCCACCGCGGATTCACTAAGATGCACGAGTTGGTTCGGGCGCGGGTTTTCGTCCTCCTTTGATTCTCACGTTTCACCGCTCCCTTCTAAACATTGTCTCAGTGACCTTGGACAAGGTCTGCGGACACCCGCCCCCACTTACGTGCGCCCACCATTGTTCCTATTGACGTTAGTAATAATATTTAAAATGAGCCTCATTGACCTCACCCTAGGTCAGCGAACACGTCTTATTTTTAACGCCCTGACCTTCAGTGAACTCGCCCAATGTCAGTGAACACCCTCCTCCCAACTTGCACGCGCTCGCCGTTGGACCAGTTGGGATTAGAAATAATGTTGAAAAAGTATGTCCACTGAACAGAAGGAAGTAGTTCTTCATTATAAGTCGAAAATATGTTTAGGCATAACTAATTATTCTCATCGAATTCGCTGTAATCATTATTTGGCGCCATTTAGTACATGCTATTGGCTTCTCTATGCCAACTGTTAGGCTGACGTCGACGTTTTCGATGTGGTGTGTAGCGCACAGTATTCCGCTGAGGACGGTGGCCTTCGAGACTCTGCCGGCATGCGACGAATTTTAAGCAGTTACCCGTCAATTCTGTAGGCTATGTTGATTTCTGGCGGCCCCTCACGACGCAGACACCATGGTGCCACGGTGGTATGAAGTACAATCGTGCGCTAAGTACATTTTTGAATGTGGTGAAGTGCCTGCAAGTAGTACGCGCTATCAACCGCGGTCGTGCCTAATTCACTTGAGCTGGGTGGTGTCGCATGTAGACTACCTCTTCACACCTGGCAGAGAAATCGCGGGCGGGCACCCTCCAGTCAATCAGGGGTGGCTGACAGCTGATAAGTGGGCTCCTGTTCATGAAACTCAACCCACTCTCCTTATTCCAACACAGTCATGGACAGCAGCATGAGATTCAGGGAATTTTAGGAGAACAGGGAAGGGAGGGGGGAGCTTATTTACCCTGCTCGATGCACGGATGAGGTTTGCGTAGGTGCGTTTTTTAGCCAGGCGCCGAGGAGGATTAAATCCCCGGAACACATGTTAGCAAGGCTGGTGGAGGTCTGGAGATGGCCGCGATCCACATCCCCTTGGCGACTTGTAGATGAAGTCGTCCGCAGAAGCTGTAGAGGGCCCAGAGGAGGGCAGGAGGAGACTGGTAGGAAGGTGACGAGGACGTCGGCAGCGAGGCGACGAATTTTCGCAACTGGATGACCCAACAGAGGAAGAACAGCATTTCGCATCGCTGTCTGACGATCAGCCCTAAAAAGTGCCACACAGAGCCATCAGGAATTCATACTGACTATAAAAATGACATGGTTGCTTTACATTGATAGCATCCTCAAGAGCATTTCTTGCCTGCAACCCTTCAAATGTACATATACATAGGATGTGGCAACTCAAATTGCTGATTTTGACTAAAAGCATTCAAAAACAATACTGGACAGCGGCTTATAACATTCGTTGAAAGTCAACCGCCTACCCAGTAAGCTTGTGTAATGAATATTGTTAGAGTATACGAGGTTGCTAATGGAATATTTTCCTTGCTACAGTCGAGGGGCTGTCCATTTTCAGAAACAACATTGAAAATGTTGGCACCTTACCGAAAAGCACATTGGAGTCCACTAAACCTACTTTTAAAGGGGAAATGGCGCTGGTCATAGGACTTGTTCAGGTCTACGAAATGTGCCCGCAGACAGATTGTGGAACAACACTCAGCAGTCTCGGTTCAGCGACAAAACGAATACTGACTGCTACCCACTAAGACTTCACACGCCACCAAATAACAAAGTCTCAAAACTGGCTTGCTACAGGGATGGGTGAATATGCCTATTTTTGCATTCTAGGAACTACAATAAGACCTACTTCTAGCCGGTCATCCCATAAAACCGCTGTTCGGGGCAATTCAACTTAATCGCAATTTGACTGGACACCGGAAGGAGCACTTTTTCCCTCCACTAACAATAACGTCTAAAGCTACGCGCAGGTATGTTCACCTGTCAAACACCAAGATCACCGGCGGTTGCGGTTTGCAGGGCAAGCGTTGGACGGAGTGACCTAGGAACTGAAGTCTACTCGTTTCGGAAGTGTCCGGCAGTCACTCATCCACTCTGCACATGTACAACAAAAAAGTGAGATGTGCGGTCTGTTAAAGGAAAATTCGGCAACATGTCGTGTCTGGCTCTGTCTTATAAGCAACGCTTAAAGTCCATACACCCCTAGCATCTGAAGACCGACCGTGCCTAGTATCGACAAGGGAATTAAGAAACATGTTTCGATTTTTTTTTAAAACATTGATATGTAAAATCGATAGGAGGGGAAAAAACCAAACGGTCAACAAATCAGCCAATCGCTACTAATGAATAACCGGTAAAGGAAAGACATAATCAACAAATGACACTAATCGACCAGCTTACGGAAACATGGACGGGGGCGAAGATGAAAGACGAGAGAGAAGCCCCAGGAGAGGCACCAAAAGCTTCGCTGTGGAGGAAAGGCAGGAAGCTGAGGTTTTGGAGCTCACTTCTTTGAGAGCCGCCACAAAGGTGTCAAAGAGGGCTGGGTAGCGTCCAAATACTTCCAATACGCTCGGCGGTGGTCGGCCGTAGGTTGAGCCAACCAAACGCATCACAATGATCGCTGACAGGCCAGAGTGAGGAAGAGCAATAGGAGCAGAAAATGAATGACCAGAGCCATGGGAGAAACAGAATCCAAAAAAATGAGGTTTAAGGTCCAACAAGCTGGAGGGCAATAAGCGTAGTGCAATAAAACGAATGCTGGACACCATCCAAATAAGAACTGACGCGCCAACACCTGAAACAGTCATGTAAACTAAAACTGGTTGGTCGAGAAGACAGGTGGAGATGTCCAGGGAACAGCAATAAATCAAAATTTCAATCGTCCACCCCATGAAATTGTTATCTTAAAGTATGACGCTTAAGGGGCTTTCGGTCTTTTGGAGGGACAGGGTCTGTGACTGGTTGGACTTATGAGATAGTAAATGACGCAAGAAGAAGACGAAGCAATTTAATTAAGTCTAGCAACAAACATGTTCGCATGGAATATGGCTGCACGCAGACATGTTTTCCTACCGAAAGCGGAGAGCATAACAAAAAGGGTGCTTTGATTGATGTCCGGGACCTACCGAAGAGTTGGAGAGAACCGTTAGAAATGGTCCACTGTGGAGCTGCAAAACCCGGAAGAGCAACATGACAGGTTAGGAAGGTGAGCAAATCATCAATGGGGACACCGAAGACCACGGGGACAGCAGTGAAGGCATAGGGACCCAGTCGTGCGTCGCCGAACACGCCCCGGAGCAGGTGCAGCGCCAGGGCCCGAGGTGGATCATTCTCACTGTCCCACTTCTCGCCACCACCCTCTTTACGCTCAGTCCCACCAACTGCCAGAGTCAAGATGGAGCTCAGCCAGCGTGTGAGAAGAGGCTAAATAAAAAGTTGGGTGCAAGGGAATGAAGTCAAGTCATCAGACTGCTCTAGTTGATTTGGAGTAGGCGACTCTTTTATTTTACACATTAAGGACGTTTTAGACAAAGGGGTGAACAGAGGCAATGATGCACACCCAAAACGGTCCGATGAAGGAGATATTAACCAATCAGCTTCTTCCTTTTACCCCAACACTAGGTTCGTTGAGGATCGAATATTTGATCCAACTAATGTTAATTTCTATGAAATGCCTACTCTCTTCCTCTTAGGTCGTTCCCCTTCACGTATTACCATAAGATTTAACGTTCACCTTAGTGTTAGAGGTGAGAACTGCTGAGGACTAGAGTAAGGGTGATTAGGATTAGGCTTTAGGTACCTAACGGTGTCAACACATATTTTGTCTTTGCAAGTCGGATTTAACGATATATTATTCATGCTTTCTCCTTAACTGTTATTGGTAATTGCGCTATGGGATCAGTTCACCCGAAATATTTAGCCAATATTCTCCATTTTCATTTTTCCCGCCTGCTTATGGGTCATAGTCTTCGGCAGTTCAGATAGAGTGCTGGCGTTTGTAGGCTTTATTGTCATATTAAAACCTTTGCTTTTCTTATACGGATATCCACTAGTTTCGTCTATCCCATCTGTCAAATCAAAACTACCCCCTTTCCCATATAACAGAAGTTGTTGCTTTCCGTTTTCTTATTCAGACTACAAACACGATAGCCATAGTTTTTATTTTGCTGTTGAACCGAAATATCAAAATATGGTCTACATAGAGAAGAAAACCAAGCCAAGCCGTCTGAAAATCGGCGCAAGCAAAGCAAATTGGTAGGAAAAATTATCCAGAGGTAGGGATTGGAATTAAGTAGTAGTGGGTGTTGAAGACGATTTATTTGTAAATCTGATAGGTATGTGTACTAAAACGCTAATTTTATCTCTAAAATAGGTCAAACAGTCTAGTCCGGCTGAGAGGAAACACCACGACTACGCTCACTTGATTCAAACCTATCAAGATGGTTACCAAGACGTGACCGTTGGGTATCAACGCTTAATGGGACCAACAAAAACAGCTAGCTGTCAGGTGGACTCATAACAGTATGACAGGCTCGTGCAGCTGAGCCTCTCGTAAGAATGTCAATCTACCTATCTAACAAACTAGCTATACCTTCCAGGGCATGGCATTACGTACGCACAACGTAAGGAAATCAGTTGGTTCTTCAGTATTCTGGTTGCAAGAGATAAGTTATTGAAGTATTTCCCACCTCCTCCAAGCGTTCTGTGCAACCACTGAACCTCCCCGAACACGTCATTGCGCAGTCGCAGCTGTAGAGAAATTATCCCACCATGGACTATGCCTCAACCGAAAATAATGATAATTGTTGGGAAGTTCGAGGAACAAGGCCTACTTATATGGCTCTGTAAATAGGACACGAGAATAGTCACTGCCCAGAACACAGGTTGATTTTCGCCAAATTCAAGGTAAATTAGCGTTAGATTCAAGGTTATTGTAAGGCATAAGTTTAGGATGAGGTCGGAGTTAGGGTAGGGTAACTGTTTAAGTTTATGTTAGGGTTAGGCTTAGTGTAAGGACGGGCGAATAGTTACCTTCCTGGAGTTATGCACACGGCTATCTTACACACTTGAACGAGGCCTTCATAGCCCCGTGTCCTCTTTAAGGGGCCAAATAAGTCAGTCTGACCATCCGAGGGACAGGGTGTTCCCGTCCCTGCATCTTTTTCTTAGCCGTAGCCTTAACCCGAATACCATTTTTAACTCAATATGGTAAGGATGACTTGTATGGTCGCCTAAGCGGGACACGAGAATAAGGACCTCCAAATCACTTGAAATCGATGGTCTTGCGACCAATTGTAGGGATATAAAGGTTCCTGTGTTTTAGTTCCAACACAAATCCCAACATAAAACTACACTACAGCCCTAATCTCTACCCTGGCCATACCCTAAACCTAACCCCCAGAGTTAACATAAACTCAAACAATAATTCTGACGCTAATTCCAATCGTAAATATAACCCTAACTCTCACCTTTATCTTGAACCCAACTGCCCCGGAATATGGGCCAAAGCCACATGGATTGCGGGTGGTTTTTTGTTTCCGTTTCCTCTTTAGGCGGTCATACAAGTCATCCTCCTTATCAAACAAAGTAGACCTGGTGGTGGCAACAAAAGTATAAAATTGAGACACTGTTTTCCCGGAAGAAAGTTGAACAAGGCGAAGAGAGCACGAGATTAGCAGAATTTATTGACGTCATAAAATTTATTGACCTATTATTTCCCCTCATGCCTCTCTGCTCCCGCTAGGACCTACTGTTACCTTCTTAAATTCTGCCAATCTTGTGATCTTAGCCTTGTTCAAAAATCAGGAAACCTGGCAAAACTAACCTGTTGGGCGGGTGATGCAGAGAGTTCTGCTAGGAGGGCAGCTTTAGAGGCTGGCCATAGGCCAGCCGCACGACGTGTCACCGAGAACTTGCAGTCGGACAGCGCAGCCAGACAGACATCAATCACTTGTTCGGGCCTGATGAGATTCGTCAAAAGGGCGCGAGCCACAGTCGGTACGCGGGGTTGCTGGTTGCTGGCGCAGGACTGCAGGGAGCAGTCTAGTCTAGCTGTCACCGTGAGGTATTGCTGCAGGCTTTGGTAGACTGCTTCCACAGTGCCCTAGGGGGGGGGCGAAAAAAGCACCAAATTAGGGCATTGTGTGGGGGTAGAGTCCGTAGTGGCACTTTTGAGGTGAATTAATTTACTTGCTGGTGGCAGAATCGACCTCGAATGGAGGCAAACTGAATGGTAGACTCGGCGCCACTTGGTAGTGCCTTTGGTTGCGAGGGAACTTACTGATATAATGACTTGCGGTAGTACCCGGGCAAAGTCTACTGTCACTTAGGGGGTGTTTCTGGCTTACATTGGAGAAAGCGGCCAACGCCGGATCTAGTTTGATTTTCTTGACCCCGGGCGAAGATGAAGACTTCGATTGGCGAATACTATGTCTGCTATCACTTTAAAGTTACCGCCTGTGGCCAGTCACCACCATTGCACTAACCTGTTGGTGCATATGGTGGACTTAATCCAAATCGATGGTCGAACAATCATTATAATTTATTTCCACAAGAGAGTAGTTAGGGCAGGTACTGAATGAATGTGTTCTTCTTGGGTACCTAACGATACCACCTGCACATTATTTACGTATATACACCTACTTCGGTCATGTGATAGATTTCGACGTTTGGCTTTAGCCAATTGACCAAAAGCTAACACAAAACACAAGAAACAGGTATGCTTCAGGAAAATACAGCCCGCCTCAGCACAATATGATCGGTAGGTGTGCAGATAACAGACCAGCAGCCACACATGAGTCCCTTAAATGTTGATTCCAGAAAGCAGTTGCTGCGTCGAAAGTCACAAAAAAGGTTTGACTGTGGTTCCCTAAAGTACACGCTCTGGAGTGAAATTAACTTGCAGTCAACGTTCAAAAGAATATAAGTATGATCCGAAGAAGAAGAAAATAATAAGCATAACATTGGCTTTGCCCTTCTATGCCTGTGTTCATGAGCCCGCGCTAATAGTTCGTCGCAACACATCTGCTTGCAACGGGGCCTTGACTGACCATCGCTCGGTCTGCGCTCAGCAATTGGTTGAAGTACGGCTCGCGCATTAGTGCCTACATAAAAGACGCCAGTGTGCAAATCCTTCACAACTACGTAGAAACCATCTGACTACTCGCAAAAAGGAAGGCGTAGAGACATCTTATGTAGCGTTTTTGAGAAGCATGGCAACGGAAATTTACACAAGAGTGAACAGGAAAATCAATAGTAGCTATTCAAACGGAATGGGTGACTAAGAAGCTGATTGCGAAAATAGTTTCGAGCATGTGAACCAACAACCAACAAAACAAGGCGGAAACACTAGGATACCCGGGTATAGTTCGAAAATACCATAGAGTAAAACGCTCTGTGAAGGCATTTCACGGTTGATCAGATGCTGGCATACCAAATACACATAAAACAACGCAAACTCGAGGGCACCATGATCCGAAGTCTAAGAAGATGCGCCAGAAGGCAACGCTGTTGAGTGCATCCCATGCACAGCTTACTCTTTTTCATACGTCGGCCAGGTGAGTTGAAGTATTGGGACTCAGTACATTGGCCATAAACAGGCTACGAGTGTTTTTTTTCCTGTGTGGTTGAACAGGGAGAAGGGGGGCGGTATGCAAGTGTTCTGACTGATAATCAGACCAATACAAGACGCAATGTAACGTTTCTATAAACGAAAGTGGCGGGCCGAAATCACAGCGGCGGATGAAATGGAAACAGTAGATCACACAAATAGCTGTAGCCTAGACGCATATGCTCCCCAGTAGACGCTCCCTCTGTGCAGTACAATCTACCTCGACGGGTGACAATGCAACAGAAAGGACTATTAAATTGTCAAACGATTTCAGCAGATAGGTTTTTTAAGGCCAAATTGTGGCAAGAAGTTAGCTGGGGAAAAATATTATGTTAGGATAAATTGCCCGAAAAGTTAAAAAACGTAAACAGTGGACAAAATAAGGATCAAAGTAAAATTGAGTAAAAACCTTATGCCGGCACACAATCAGAATGTGAATTAGTTGGTTTCCAATAAGACGGAGAATGCGGTGAGTTTCAGCGTCCAAAGTTGTGGTGGTGGGATCAGAGGACGCGTCGCCGTCGTCGACAGCAGAGGCCAGGAAGGCACAAACACGAAGGTAGAGCCAGGTAACAAGGACGTCCGATGTTAGCTTTATAAGTGGAACGAAGGAAACTTTTATGATAGTCAAGCAAAGTACAGCTAAATAAGTAGAAAAGGGGGTATTAGTAAAGGGATTTATGGTTTTTCGATAAAAAAAGCGTAAATGAAGGTAAACAAAGGTTGTTAAGGCATGCTGCAGTAGATTAAAGGTATTTTCTGTAGAAAATGCCTGAACGATAGTCTCCACCAACCACGTATTCGAAACATAGTGCGCAGTCTGCTCACGTAACCGCATCAAGCGTCAGTCCGGACAAGTCGCTAAGCGTAAGACAGTCATCCATGCCTAAGTGGTGAACGCCGATAAAAATAAGTTCCGCTAGGTGCACATATGAGGAGAACAGCGAGTTAGTTGCCTCGTAATACATTAACTCAAAATATGAAATGCGATCTCCATGTGAAAGGATCACTTAGGTGGGATTCTGATAGTGATTATCGTGCAACATGATCCTAAGATACTTAAGAAATGTCAGGATGACACTTTTTGAAAGAACGCCCCTTCCAGTCGCCGTCAAGATTCTCACTTCTATAATAAGTACCTATGTAGCACGAGTTTTTCCTTGATTTTTCATGTTCTTTTAAATCCCAAAACACCTGTGAAGGTCAGGATGAAAATATTCCTGAATGCATTCATTTTGTCGAAAATTACGTTTTCTGTAATTTGTTACTCGAAGTGTAGCTTCGGCTTTTTAATAATTACCTAATTTCCGAATTATTTATAACCCAACATGTCGATGCATTTATGTTTAACGGTCTCAAACTGAATGCTTTACACCGTCAGATTAAACAAAATCACACTCCTCTATAGTTTTAAGGAGATGCAGCATGGGATACGTACAATTTTCCGTAGCATATGGACCACGTGGTATAATAACACTTGTGCGAGCTTTTCATTGCGAGCCGCCATTTTCTTCTCCCTCTATTCGCATGCATATTTTCTTAGAACGAGGTCAGCTGGCCTACTTTGCCAACTATAAACCGTCTTTGTTTAGTTGAATTACAATGAGGTCATAAGTGCACGAGGTGACGACGCTAGCGCTGTTTGAAAGCAGTCCAATTTGGCCTTAATTTGACGACTTTTCCTAGGACGCTTATCCACCACGTTGAAAATTGCAGTCATTGGCGATTAGGGATTACTTTTGATATCCCGGTTTTGTGAATTTGTGCGCCTAATTTTATTTGGTGAAAATTTTGGAATTATATTTTCAAAATAAAGCATATCTCTTGCTCAAAAAAGCGTCACGGTTTACTGTAATTAGACAACTGAAACAATCAAAATAATTATCAAAATTTTTGAACCTAAAGGAAATTTCTTTTTTAAGTGAAATCTCTTAAAAGATAACTTGGTGCATGCTTTCCATAACATATTTTTGGATCTACAAGAACGTTGAAAATCGATCATACTATCTAGGCACTTATTAAGAGTATCGTTTTTGAGGACGACCGGAAGGATGCATTCCAAAATCGATAGGCTGTATTTCAACCCATCAAGGCCATCCGTTCTAACTGAAGCCGTATTTCAGAATTGAAGTATCTCTGTAACTCTGAAAGACAGCGTTTTATGTTTCGGATCGATAGAAACAAGACGACAGGTAGTGAGAGGCTGAGAACTTGGGATGACAGTCGGAAGAATGGGAGGAATGGAGATAGCAGAAAGCGAAGAAAAAGAGGCTCCAATCGGAATTCGGAACGGAAAAGGACAGGAATTAGGAAAAACAAGGTTTAAGTAAAACCCGCAGCGCGTCTAGTACCGTTGAGGGCATGGAAGGCAAGACAAAACCCCTCATTAAGGAGGGGGTTGTCATTAGAGCACTTACTGCAGCCTAATTGATCCAGTGGTTAACAGAAAGCTTTTCTATAAACGTAGTGACTGTTCAGCCAGATACAAGCGAACATGCGTGTCCCAGGAACCAATTAAGAAGAACACTCGATCGCTGGGACAATACGTTTATTCGCCTGGCGTTTCGAATCCGTCGCAGATTCATCATCAGAGACATGAGGAGGAAAGAATAGCAGAAACGGGTAATTCATGCACAGAAGTTTGCAGTATTGGCAGGATTAAGTCATTAATGCAAACATACAGCGCCAATGAATGTGAATTGCCTTCTTGCGCGTGGATAGTTTGTTGGATGGCACGTGGGCTCTGACCTGTTGAACTTTCATAGTTGCGGTCAAAGCAATTATGTCGGAGAAACTGGCAGACTTCTCAAGACGCGAATTGCCGAACACGCGGCAGCAGTGCGGTGAAATGATGCCAATTCTCAAGTTGCGGCTCATTCGACGAGACCCGGCCACACTTTCAAATTCGATGAGGCCGAAATTCTCGCAAGAGGTGACAATCGGGTGAGCCGAGAACTACTTGAGTCATGGTTCACGGCCCCCAATCCATAAACAAGTGCAACGATTTGCCCAATCCATATTCAATGCTGAGACTCAATTTAGCCAGAGAAAGTCACCACTTGAGGAACGGGCAGGCCACCACCTCATCTTACGCCAACACCAGAGAGCCAGATGGCCGAGCAATCATCACGCCCGAGCCCACCGCCCGTGATGAAAGTTCAACAGGTCAGAGCCCACGTGCCGTCCAACAAACTATCCACGCGCAAGAAAGCAATTCACATTAATTGTCGCTGTATGTTTGCAGTAATGACTGTATCCTGTAAATACTGCAAACTTCTGTGCATGAATTACCCGTTTCTGCTACTGTTTCCTACTCACGTCTCTGATGATGAATCCGCGACGGATGTCGAAACGTCAGGCGAATAAACGTATTGTTCCAGCGATCGAGTCTTCTTCTGTTCAGCTAAACTTCCTCAAAAACGTCAAGGTAGACTTTCGAATTCACATCGGTAACGGGATCGGATATAAAGAGGAAACAACGCACCTTGAGGGTTTTCCACGCCCAAGACAGAATGTGCTGATACTCGGGGAGTAGTTCAATGGCGGTTAGTGCCTTTTCGTTCCGTCTGCTCTCGCACGTGAAAAAGATGGCAAAAAACCAGACTGTCAGTTCAGGCTGGCATAAGAAACAATTAAGGATACCTAAATCAAATACGATATCGATCTGAGTGAGCATCAGAAGAAATGGCAAGAGGGGTGATGAACCCCGGCGGTTGGTGGACAAACCTGATGCCAGACCTCAGCGCCTAATCCTCACTCAAGACGAAAACGGGGTGGTAAAGACGCAGTGGTGTGGGAGGGGGCTAAATAGTAGACCCGGTTGGAAGAGAAATTGTGGAGGTAAGATTAGATGCATTTGGGGGAACTGGATCTCTCGTAAGTATTAATGGAAACTGCTGATAAGACCAAGTCCCTTTTATTCTCAAGGAAAATTCAGCCTCCGAATAGGGTGCAAACTCTTCTTGCAGACTTCGCGCTTGGTGTACCACTCCACACGGAACTGGGTTCATGACAAACACATGACTAAATTACTGATAAAGAAGACTGAATACTCAGGAGTCCTAGAACTGGAAATGTCCAATTAATATAAACAACCGAGTATAGCTGCGAAATGGCGTGATAGCATCTAAACAAAGTTTTTCACTGGAAAATGAAAGTTTAACATGGGCATGGGAGTTTTGAAGAAAAGGCAGTGCGTAATGCCTACTCTGGGGTTGCAGAGTTGTCCATCTGAACTGACTTGGGGTTGGCTTTTGAGGCGAAGGTCACGATTGATTTTCCGAGAACTTCAAACGAGGAGGCTCCGGCTGCAAAGTGCCAAAAAGAGGACACAACGTAATTCATGCGTTTACAGGTTATGCTTTAATAAAAAGGTGGTACTTTTCACTTTTATGTATGATAACCCTGCTTTTGCGGACGAATTATGCATCAGAGTAATTCACTACAAAATCTCATTCGGGACGGATATATGGGATGTGTGGCATATGGCTCACAGGGGTTATGTTCAATCTGCAAAAAGCGGGCACACTTACAGAGCTGCATAAATTATAGGCAGCAGCAATAGATTTATGGATACGACGTTTCATTAATGAACACCTCACAATCATAAAAAATCGCATAATTAGAAAGTTTTCTAAATCCGAAGGATACGCTTTCTTTAGGTATGCATTTTAAGGAAGTCTTAGCTTGTTACAAAACGGGTACAAGAAAAATTTTTTCGGACCTATTTTTCATAAAATATACTTTAATTCATAAACGCAGTCAAAATCAATGATAAATGCATACTACTTAAGTAGCCATTTTTACAGTACATACTTTTTGTTATATCCCAAAGAACATGTTCTTCTTCAAATACTTTTTATTAGCGGTCAGAAGGAATCTCGTTAAAAAGTCTGGATCCTCTTGAGACCGAACTGACTTGAGAATAGGCTACATGCTAATCAGTATTTCAAACTTAGTCGATACCGTTTAGCGAGTGAGCATCAATCGTTCGCAAATGTCAGCATATTGCACGAATTCTGAGCCGTGCTGTAGAGCTGAGCTTACAGCAACGACTTTTACGCGGAAGACGCATCTGTGCAAACACCTCTGCATAGCATATGGCATGTACCGATGAAAGGAAAGCAGATCCTACAGGTTACTTTTATAAACGTAGGTCCAGAGAGCCTGTCAAGGAGATCAAATGAAGAGTATACAGTAGTAGGGGGCTTCAAGGCAGCATTTCGCTACGAGGAAAAGGAAAACAACTAAACACAAATTCCACCAAGGACAGCACAGTACGAGCCTAGAATTCATCAAACGAACTAAATACAAATTATCCTTGACCGTACCCCTCGTGAATACTGGCCAAACCAGGAATTACTAAGACCGTAGGTTTGCAAAGAACGATGAATTGTTCTATGTGAAACAACAGTCTACAATTTGATGTTCCGTATATTTTAAAGACGTATCTAGACAATAAGCCTCCAACTGCAGTCTACCAATCACACAGAATAGTGCTCTAAAGGCCTTTAGGCTGAAAGTGGGGTCACTTAAAGCATAAGCCGATAGGTACAGTTGCTGAGCAAAGAAGGGACGTCGCTTACTCATCAACCTACAGTATGCGATCTATGCGAAATTTACGAAAGATTTATGTTCACTTGCAAACCAGCACCAAAGTTTCAAAACAATAATAATAATGAACACCGACGAATTAAAAACTTCAAGAGAACATGAAATTTTCAGAAATACCGAGTCTTTTAGAAAAGCGGCAAAAGTCGAAAGCATGGAAAACCGCTATAACAAATCCAGCCAACAAGCCAAAATAAGAAAACTAATGTACGCTAAACTACTCCCTTCAGCTTTCATTCAACGAGTTAGGCTAGCTACTGTAGTTGTTCTGGGATCCTCTACTCAGCATTTAACCATGGAGATAAATTTCGTAGCATATAGAAGGGGAAAATTATTTTGTCTAGAAGGGTATACCATCCGACGGTAGGCTTGGATCTACATCCGAGGTTAGGTCCGCGCAGAGGGGCGAACAGCCCATGAGGGCGAGGCAGGCATTGGAGAGATGAATACACGCGTGAACTAGATGTGACCCCTGCGATAGGAGATCCTCTTGCAGTGGGCGCAATCGGGCCGAAAATTCTGTTCTAACGTCCGCATCCGATGTCAGATAATGCGGGAACTTGTTCAACGGCAGCGCCTGCCCCACCCATGAACATATAGCGTTGATAGCAGTCAGAAAACCTAGAGGTGGAAAGGATTAAAATAACTAGGATTAGCAGTAATAGTAGTTGGGTGAGTGAATGCTCACATTTGTGGAAAATCGTCAGGCCGATCCACAGCAAAGATTAGTTGACAACGGTATCGTAGGTGAAGAACGGACATTTGTAATACGGGAATGGTGTTAATATGGGTTCTATAGACGAGGCCGAAAGAAGCCGTGGGCAACATACTCTGTGAATAATAAATCCCACAAAATGCATTTACGTCATTATTTTGTTTACGTGAATACCCGAGGACGCAATTTAAAAAAAATACAAAACAACTTTAGGGAAATGCCCACTGATTGCGTTACGTGAAAATTGACTCCAAATCATAATCGGGACGAGTGTGTCCGGTAACGCGATCGGTGAGAGTCCCTCTACTATGTTTAAAACTGACGTGTTTGCTGTGTGACAGGCTACCCTAGTATCATCTCATGCGCAGTCAGAATAAGTAGTAAATTAACTAACCATATTGACTACACCCAGTGCCAAAAGTTTGTTCTAAATTGGCAGACCACCTTGTCTATCAGGCGGTGAAACTTTAGCCCTCTGAAGGGGATCTACCATAGCGGGGGACACCCCCATCATGGGGGTACGCAGCCCGGACTACCTGAAATCCGAATTAAAATTTGCGCCTCTTGTCGGTTTGACCGTCGATGGTGTCTACTGTGTGCCTCATGGCATAGTGAGCGCAAGAACGACGACTTAGACTACATTTGCCGCATTCTCTCCGCCTTCCTCATCAGGACCTGGTGTCAGGACAAGGTCAAGCAAACTGGAGGAGAGATTGGATGCAATTCTATAACGCGCCGTCAGCCTATGCCTAGGTGCGCTACCACACTCCTTATGTGCATCCTCGATGACGCTTGCGGTGCCCTGACCTAGCCCCCCCCCCCCCCCGTTGGTCCGTCACATCCCCGTCCTAGGCGCACACACAATTAGCAGCAGCAGAAGCAGCGATAATAACTCTTGCTGTATAATCAAACGCACTTTTCTCCCCCATAGGCATTGCTTACAGCCAACTACTAGACGCTCTGTGGGCAAAACCCAAAACTTTAACGTTAAATTCCGTGAAAAGAAACGTTAAAACTTTAAAACTTTGACTGCGACTCCCAAAATAGCCCGTAGTTTGCCATATTTCGTGTACCACATATGGCGCACGTCGCAGTCAAAGTGTTAAGGTAAGCAGGAGCCAGGTCAACCATATCAGACCAGGTATGAGTAAAACTGAAACTTCCCGTATCTTTTAAACAACGTGCTGGCTTATACGTCAACATTTGTGACGTACCGCAGCCAGAGTAACGGCTCCTGCTTTTGTTTTAAGTTAAGTACACATAACCATGTTGAAGATAGAAATCAAATAGACTGTGTTGCAGTTTATGTCTCAAATAAATTGAATTAGGAAACAAAAGATACATCACAAAGGTTAGTTAAATAAAAACATTACCATGCCCCGGGAAATCCAAGATGCAATGCATAATTCTAGAAGATTCTTTGGGGTCCGGATCCTCGGTGAGAATCGGGATTGAGGCACACAGATCCTGTATTTTCTTCAGCAACACTTCCAGGATAAGCGGTGCAGATGGTTGACTGCAAAAATCGACAATGTCAAGAGAACGAGGAAAAGAACCTGTCCTAGTTATCAACACAGGATTGTGGACCTCGATGCTAATTCTTGTGCGTAACTGTAAAAAAGTAAGAAGGACATTCTTGGTCCAACTTTGAGAAATATTGGAAAATTTCCCTGAGTGGTGCTTTTGGCAAACCGTTTCATAGAACTTCCCATGACCACTGGTGGACAGAGCTTGGCTCACTTATTCACGATTTAAAAAGTGGCCTACTTAAATCAAATTAGTAACTCGTATTAGCAAACAATTGTTTTCAGTCATCCATTTTCAGGCCGGTACAATGACATGGATAATATTATGCTCAGTTATGTGCAGTGGTGTAAGTAATCATCCCGGTGTTCCCTCATCACACCCATGCTAGCACTGACGTGTGGAGGATGCTGAATGCCGGCCGGAGGGAGAAGGGGACGGGGATGTTCTCACGGTCAGCGTGCGTTTGGCAACTCTCTGTGGCTTCGTGTGACGTCCTCAAGACGCTGGCGCCGGCATGCATGAGGCGAGGAAACACAGGGGTGGTTAATTACATCCCCCTCTACTCCGATGACCATATAACCACTGCGCATAACTGGCCGTTTTATTCTTCATGTCGCTGTATCGGCTTGAAGATGAATGACTGCAAACAATTGTTTGCCAATATGACTTTTTAAATGAAAAAAGGGGAATATTTTCAGATCTTGTAACACGTCTTATTTGATGGTGGACGAACCTGGTTACTAGCCACTGAAATAGGATCGACCCGGCCGAGTAAGCCTCAGTGACGTGAAGATCGCACCAGCATTCAGCTAGTGCTACCAACTTATCCTTCATGCAGTTTGACAGTAAGTTGACATCTCTGGGCCAATGTGAGTCGAATATCGAAAGAATTTCCGCCTGAACCTACAAAGAGCGGGAAGTGAGAGAGGTGAGAAAACTTAGCCTATTTTTGACTTTCTGGCGTCGGCATCCAGCCAGGAAAGTTTTCAGATAGTTTGGAGAAACAATATTCCACCACTGAACAGGGAAAGATGTAGAAGAGCCTATTCTTTCTTTCGATAAGTTACCATGGGGTCGGTGTACTTATATAGTTAAGGGATTGAGTGAAAATATATATTTTCTGGATAGCAAACACACTGGGGTTACACATTCCATCTTTACCAATAAAGCACGTGAGCAATTAGAGAAGTTGCATTAGTTTCGACTTGTCATGCAAGTGCAAGGAGCAGAATACGGGTGATACTTGGAGACAGTTAAACTCATCATGTCACTCAAGGATGGCTATTGTGGGTTGCAGAGGTGGGAGAAGGAGGAGGGGCAGACAAAAACACAGTAAACTGCATGCAATTAGCAAGTTCACTGGCTTTCGGCCGATAGTTAATGCGGGACCTATACAAACATCTTTCATACGCACAAGCTCGGCTTGCGTAACTTTACTGTGCCCGCTTCTGCTGTTGCTAGCAGACGATGTCCCAGTGGTTCAGGTTTAGTTCAGTAGGATGATGAAGAAGACTTGAGGCTTCGTTGGGCGCGGTGGCTCACAAAGCTAAACAGCCCGTTTATGCGAGGTATACACGCCTGGCCCGCAAACAATGGATCAGGATTTTACGCAAGAAGAGGGGGGGATGGTGGTGTCTGGGATCCTAACTGAATGGGAGTTTTATAGGGGCCACCTTAAGGAGCCATTGTATCCGGCCTTCATTCAGTCAAATCATAGCTCTGCAGTCAAAAACACAAACATTCACAAGTGTTACGCCCAATGGAATTCAGGGGAATATTTAAATGGATTGTATTTACTTGTGACGGGATGTAACACAACGCCCTTCCCCCACTCCACCTTTTAATAACTGGACCGCAGTCACTGATAAAAATGCACCGGTGTTAAGGAGAAACATCAACCACTCTCACTTGGTTCAGAACACTAGTTGAATCGTTTGCCGACTTGTGGGAACTGCGGCCAATGCGGCTTCGTGGATCTGTGGACGAAAGGTTGGCAAGAGTGGAGTGAGGCTGATATGGATATCTGGACTCGAGAACCAATCCAAACAAAAAGGTAATACTGATTTACAAACTTTTAAACTCCCGGCTCTCGTGACCATTATAGTCATAAGCAGGAGCACACAGTCGTTCAGCAAGAGGGTTGGGTTACTTCAGGACGGCACGTGTCTCAGGAGAGATAAGAGGAAGCAGCTGATAGATACTCACCTCGGTATTCACGTTCGGCAGGGAGGCTATGAGCTGAAACCAAGTTGACAGCTCCCTAGGACTGGGAAAATCCTGTCCCGGAAGCAGTTCGTTTAGGCGTTCCTGCAAGTTCTTCGCCGTGCCTAATGAATAAAAAATGCAAGATCGTTTAGTAGGACTGCCAGGGTCAGGGACAGGAACGTCATCTCGGTTCTGGAGGGTAAGAGTGTCACCGTTGTGCTTAATTATTATAATCAGTCAGTTTTGGTTTCGAGGGCGTGCTTTGTAATTTATTCTGTCCGTGTAATACAGCTGGATGTCATGATTAAAGTGGCAAAGCCTCGCGACAGGAAATGGGAGGCAGACGCAAAGTGAAATTTTATCAACTGCAGCCGGAAGTCAGCAAACATAGAAAATACTCGTGAAACCCGTCATTGTCGCTTCTAGGTTGAGCCGCCCTGAATGGGCAAGTTTCGCCTTGAATGATCGTCGGACTGATTTGGAGTATGGTCTCCTACACTGCAACAACCAAAATTAATTGCTCAGCCATTTAAGCAAAGATGCCTGGCCTTCTCCACAGAAATTCCACAAACACCTAGGAAGTTTGATGAGAGAGCACTCCGAGGATGTAAAAAGATATGATCCCTATGGATGGAAACAGGATATAGGATTGAGTACTAGGGATCAGCAGCTCAGTCTAGCATAGGCACAATGTACTGCAATTGTTTGCGCGCACTAACGCGCGCCCTCGAAAGGGCCGGACGCTTTCATCTCAGACCTAAGGTTTGTCCGACGACACTTGACTGCTTCGAAACTGCGCGGCAGAAACACAAACAACTGGGGCACCAGACCTGAAAATGTACAAACTAAAGTTACGTTTTATCCTAAAGAACATCTTCTTCAAACAAACAACTCTCATTGCTTGGCCTTAATTTCCCGAAAATTCGACCTAAACTTGAGTCGGTGTGCTGCTTGACGGTTTTACACGACGTGAAGTTGTTCCCTTCTTTAGACTGGCATTTTGACCAAAGATACTATTTGTTAATAGTTGGCCAGCGTCAAAAAGAGATAAGTCACCAAAGCAAACGCACGCCGAGCATGCTCTCTCTCTCGGGTTCGGAAGTATCGGTAGTCTCGCCGAGAGGTCCAACGAAGGAAACAGGTTTGAACGTAGGAATTTACGGCTTAAGTCTGTCACCGTCATACTTACGAAACGCAACCTTTACGTGTTGCTGTTTAAAGAAAGACGGACGCGTTTGAACACTGGTGCCCTAGCACAATGCTGTGGCTCTCGTTCATGAACAGTGTTCCGAAATTGAATCTCTGCCGCTGATCGGTGACATCTACTGGGGGCGCAGTAAAAGATGGGCATCTCAAATGTTTTGGTTATGCCATCTGTCGACAAAACGCAGGTTTACGGGTGGAGTCATATCCCTCAATTCTTGCTCTTAGAGGCATCCTCTACGTGGAGACTAACTGAAGAAATGGGCGCATAGGGTTAAAGCGGATCTGGAGAAGATGTTCCACTAGATGGTACTCTGTGCCTGGGATAATTGTTCGGGGGGATATGTCGTCGATCAAAAGACATGCACTACGCTAGTTCATGACGGCGTGAACTCTAGTGCTGCCCAGGCAAGTCAGAATTTGTGCAAGCCAGAACAAGAATAAGCACCAGTACTGGGTTGTCATCAAGTACCACAAAGAGGCGATTTTTTGAAATATTTTAGAGGGCAATATGGGAAAGTACTTAATTTGGATTGATATTTTTGTGAGAGAAACAGTGTCTTTTTGTTCGTAGTGTAGACAGGAAAAAAAAGAGGAGGCATTAACTTGCGAGTTACTGACGAATATAGAGATGAAAACGATCGGACTAACAGGGTTCAAAGCCAGTTTTTTTGATGCTCTTTGAAGATGCAGTTGGTCGTTGCTTTTCGGTTGGCTCCTCAAAGTAAAGCAAGTCAAACATGTGACGTAGGAGGGTAGTGAGGGTCTTTTGGCGCTGGTAGGGCATGCCAGGTGGAAAGAGGGGTCTGCTCAGGAGTTTGGTGATGAAGGCAGCCGTATCAGCGTCATCGATGCAGTCACCGACCGCAGGAGGCTGGTCCGGAAAGGTGAGGGAATCAGGACTGTGGGAGGAGGTACAGCGAAACCATAAGAGGGATGCGAAGTGGAGGAGGTCATCTGCAGAAGAGGAGAAGTCGCCGATTAAATGTGCTCATTGATGGCCCTTATATAGTCTTGATAACAAACCCTCGTTTATCCACTACGTAAGATTTTTATGAGCCAGTTGAAAAAATGCACAGAGTTCGGTAAGACGTGGTTATGAATACGTTTCACTTAGAATGGAGTCTAGTTTACAGTACACACTTCTATCTGCGGCCCAATGAGGACGAAAATTATTCACATGAACATACTGACGCAAACACTAAGTCAAACTCTTACGGATTACATGATTGATCGGGGAATACGTTAGCAAGGGCGGAATATGAGAAAAAATCAAATAAAAACAGTAAGATTTAGAATTGCATGCTAGTAACAGGAAGGGACTCCTAACAGTCGGAATTTACTTCGTGGTGGGTTATTTACGACTGCGGAAGACGCATTAATTTAACGCCATTTTTCAACAAACAAGGGCTAAAACCGGTGTAAAAACTAACTTTTGTTAGTGGAACAGTAAGGCAAATACGGCAAGAAATTGACACGCTCCATACCCAAGTCCTCCAGTGGACAGAGGTCGACAACAGCCGGGGACTCTCGATCCATAACAGGCTTTAAATCAAAGAATCGTCTTTGTACGTCCGGATAACCCGCAACACGAAGACCTTTGCCACCAGCAACACCACGGAACATGCCTTTGGTGCGACCTTTTAGGGTGGCACACCTGTTGCGAACGCACTGGGACATTTCAAAAAATCCATGAATTACGGTTTGGCGTGCGGTCGGATCAGGCGAGGCAAGGAGACTAGCTAGTCCGGTGAAAGCAAGTTGACGAAGGGGCAAGGGCGTATCGCAGGAAAGGTGTATAGAGGGCAGTTTCGAGGTGATAACGCAGAGTGCAGCGCAGGCTTTGGCACGAATGAGGTCGTTGGCATGGCTGAGACCGATAAGCACCACATCAGAGTACTGTAAGAATAATGAAATAATTGTTACAACTGTGTCTACTTGCTACATGTAAGTAAGTAAACTTGTTTAAAATACCTCGTTAAAGAGCCTAGTTAACACCGGTTGAGGAAGAAGTGGCAGAAACGCCGACCAAACCATCAGTCTGCATTCCACCAAGGACTCCCCTGTTGATGAAGAAGGTTCTGTGAGTAATTTGGCAAGCTTGAATGCCACGACTTCACCAAAAGTCCTGTCACGCTCCTCAGATGGCAGACAAACAAGGGGAGGCCTTGCGCAGTGTGTCAAAAAGTTCTGTATCCGCAATCTCTACAGCAGGCGAGAAGAGACAGAAAAATGCTGATAGGCAGGGCAGAAGAGAGTGGGAAAAAACAGAATGTATTGCAGAATCAAAACCCACAGTTACAACATCCACGCGGGTTTCATCCAGATGACGTAGCTGCTGACTAGGTGGGCAGTCTAGTTCGCCATAGAGGAGGAAGGCCTCCAGGTGGGCGACAAAGGTTAAGGGCGGACTAGTGAAGAAGAAAAAGTGTAAGGTTTACATACCTTCTTCCCAATCGGTACTTGCGCAGATAGACAGTTTCCCAAAATATCTCAAAATAGTTACGCTGAAGCAAAACAGAAGCGACATTGGTTCATGACAGGAGTATATCGGACCACATCGGACTATGCGTTGTACATCGCAAGGCACATACTGTAACAAGCTTGCAATTAGCCTATATACAGCAAATGACACTACGTTGCGTCATAAAGTCATGGAAGAAACTTAATTTATCATTCAATTATTGCTGCTTTAACCCATTAGCTTATTATTTGTTTACCCCATAATGTATACTGGGTGCTAACTTCCTACAAGCCCACGCAGGCCGTATACCAGCATACTAGTTATTAATCTTAGGACAAAAGGTCATTATAATTAGCACCTATAGTGTAGTTACACTACTTCTTGCGGCAGTTTCCTAGCCTGCGTAGTCTAAACTAAGTAGAAACTGCCAACTTCTCGTAGAAAGAGCTGAGTGGGCAGAAATTAAGGGAAGCCCTGTTGTGTTCCGGGCCTCAAACAGAATAGCATAATCCGAGGTTTACACTTATTGTTGATTGAGGGGATATGAGCCCGGCGCTGACTTTAATCAACGCCACTTCTGACTAATAATAGCGTCAGTAATAGTATCAGTACTACTCTCACTCAGCTACACTCCTAGTTAATAGTAGTAGTAGTAGTAGTAGAAGTATTAGTAGTAGTAGTATTAGTAGTAGTAGTAGTAGTAGTAGTAGTAGTAGTAGTAGTAGTAGTA
>JAYGXS010000003.1:68116837-68234935 GCA_036362985.1 Ligula intestinalis | reverse complement strand
AGTAGTAGTAGTAGTAGTAGTAGTAGTAGTAGTAGTAGTAGTAGTAGACAAAGCATTAGCAGTAGTACCAGCTTTGGTTTCCTTGAGTTTGCCCTATTGAAGACCTACTGAAGATGAGTGAGAGTAAATAATGCGGTAGTGCCAGCGCAAAAGACTACTGTCACTTAAGACTAATTTAGGCGGTGTTCTGACCTGCATCGGAGAGAGCGGCTTACGCCCGATCCGATACGGTCATGTTGACTCTGTCTCGTCACCGGTCCAAGCGGGTTGAGGGTTAAAGAGTGCAGGAGACGGCTGCGCATCTATATCACCTGCATCACTTCTCTGACTCCAGTCACCGTCCCTGCTCCTGAGCACATGGTGGACTTAACCGAAGTTGGTCAAACAATCCTATCAGGCTGCATAGAGCGTGCAAGGGACTTTAACTACTGCGGTACATGCGCTTGGTGTGCAGTCAGCCACTGCACTCAAATGCATCTCCAGTGGGCGGACAAGAACTGGCAGGCTATTGGCGCATAACAGAGAGAAAGGAGAGTGTGATCGGTTCTTAGATATCCATCTTCATGGCTAATCAGCGCATTATAACAATGTCCTGTAAGACTGTCAGATGACGAGATAATTCGGTCATCCACTGAAAGGAAAATTCAACTGAAATGTTACCTATGTAATGTGGCCTTCATGGCGTTCTTGCTTTAGTGGGATTGGAGGCCCGCTCGTTAAGGCCCTTTACGGGTTTAGTTAGAGGTCAAGTGGTGTGTACCACGCGTAGACGGATTATTTGCAATTGCCAGGCGATACGTCCACGCACGCATTTGGACTGTTTTTGCGAGGAAACATTATGTTTGGTGGCTCGCTATACAAATGTTCACATGTCAGTCATTATAAGGCCCTATCCAAAAGAGTGTTTGGCCTCGTTAATAGTGGTGGCAATCCTTTTTAGCTACTTCTGCACTTGACTGATCCGCTACTTGAACATAGTGCAACTGTGTGTGTGGGGGGGGTTGAGGGGAAAGGATTACTCGAGACGTGTGTCCTCTGTGCCTAGAAGGCAGTCGTGGGGTCCGTTAGGCAGTAAAACCAAAACACGTGCCTGGTGGGCGCGCTAGCCATGGTACGTAGAGGTATAGAGGTATATACTAGATAAAAACAGTTAGCTTACATCAAGGAGCCTGTGCCAGGCTGGTTAGCCCCTGAAGAGAGAGATAAGCGAATTTGATGCTCGGAGATTCAGATGCATATTAAAATCATAACCCCCCCCCTGTTTCCAACCTGACAGACATGACGGAGAGATCGGGGAAAAGGGTCATCAACCACAGGAAAATTGCAGAAAAATCTAGTCAGTAGAATTGCCAGGAGGTAACTAATACATCGCAAAATGTGATGCCTGGGGAGCAGCCTTCTATGCATTGCTCACTGTCACTGCCAGCACGACAAAAAAATACTGGACTTCACTCACAAAACTATGGACTGCACACAGGCCGCCAAAAAGCGCCCACAGAATGGTGGGGCAGGGGCTAAAGAGGTCCACTTTAGGCTTATACTGAAGAAGTCTAACGTACCAGCGAGATAGTATACAATTCACAAGGTCTCCTGCATAGGCGGCTGTGTAATTCCAGGCGAAAGCCAAAATCAAACTCGTCATGAGATGTGGCGATCGCTCCAGAAGCTGGACAACAAGAAAGATGGGATGCGTGGGAGGAAAAATCACAAATGAGCATGAAAAGGATAGGTAACAACTTAAACGGGGGAGAGGGGTGACAAGGGCGGGGAAGGAGAAGGAATGAGTGGAAGATCCAGGGTAACGGAAGAGGACAAAAAGAATTATGAATGAAGGCCACAATAGCCCTAATAAATAATAAGGGAGGAGGTGCAGGACAAGGAAACACTGAAGGAAGAAGACAATAGGTACCCAAGTGAGGTTCGCGTGCTTTAAGAGACACTTCAGCAGACGCATAGAGCCTTTTGTGAGAATGACGGCCTCATGGAGACAGTAAGGCGAGCAGATGATAGCCTCCTGCACAACGCTCGTAAGCAGCCAGTCGGAGAGGCTGTTGAGAACACGTTTGTTGTCAAAAAGGAGGGCGAAGACATTGTCAAAGAGGCGACTGACGATATCAATCACAGACTGCTCAGCATCATCACAGTGAGTCAGGGCACACAATAGGGCACTTTTGAGGATTGCACCTTCCGTCTCACTGAACTGTAGCACGAAAGGGGAAAACGGGACAACAGGAGAAAAGTCAATGACAATAAAAATGCGAATGTGCTCGAGTTGCCGCCTGTAAATTATTGTTATAGGAGCATCAGCTCATTCGTAGGCAGGATCCACAGACTGGGCAAGTAATCAAGTAAGAAGTTTCTAATCGATAATGCAGAGTGCCCAAGAAGCATATACACACATTGAGGATAGTATGGAACACTCAATTTTGGATGACAGAGCTTCGAAACGAAGCCTAGGTATGCGACAGTTCGGCCGTTAGTTACGACGAGATCTGCCGCGTGCTTCAGTAAGCTGAAGGCAGACGCAGTAACTTACACTCGGATTTGTTATAAGTGGTAGTAGACTTGCGCCATATCTACTTAACTCACCCTTCCCTCACCCACCAGAGGGAGGGGTAGCGCAGGGGGCTGGCGCGGCTAAAGCCCACCCCCCCCCTTTTTAAGCAAGCGGCCACACCTGGCTCGGATCCCACGGGGTGGGAAGACCATGAAAGCCACATTAAGAAGGAGCCATTGCAGCCTGACTGTCAGTCCGCCAGTCAGCCACAACGATTGACAATATGACAATATGGAGACACAATTACCCACTTTTAGCACATGCAACACTTAATTAATTCCTACAGATGAGACAGATCAAACAAACTACTGTCAAATAACATTTCAAGCATTTTAATTTTATTGGTAAAGAAGGAAATCGTGTGTGAAAGGAAGAACGAACCTCGTCCTGTCCGTTAACTGATGCATTCTCGATACATTTAGTCAGGAGAGCAATGGCCTCTACAGTAACAGAGGGTGTGGAGGCGTGGCGCAGAAAGTGTTCTACGTTGCGAAGCTGGGCCAGTCTGACCTCCGGCAGGCAAACACTGGCCTTGAGAATGGCCGGCAGCATCGGATGAGTCTGAGCCTCTATGATCCCACCTAAAATGCCCAACCGGAAGGCTGGATTGGAGAGGGGCAGTTTTTGGAGGGAGGAGACTAGCGTACTTTCACTCTCACAAGCAGTTAACGAGAGCAAACTGTCAAATGGAGCCGGAATAGCCCATTTTAGAGAGGTCACAATGAAACACAGTCCGCAATACCGTCTGCATACCACCGAGCAAGTCTGCTTGGAAGAGGAAGAGGTTAGGTCAGGGAAATACAAAAGTGACATACCCGGTGAAAACAACGATCTACAAGGTCATTCAGCGTTTCCGTGAGGTTGTCCGGAGTGTCCAAATGAATAAAAGAACGGAGTATTGCCTACATGACGGAAGTCATTCAGGTTTCGGGCGACAACATGCCGACTTACGTTTAAATCTGTGCGAAGGAGAGCCTCACGGGTTTTGGTGTCCATTGCAGGTAGAACTGAAAAAAGAAAAGTTAAGATAGTCACGCCAAGAGGCAAATTGGCAAAAAGTTTCCATTATTTGCAGTAAAATAATAACCATCTAGAAGTATTGCATATTCAGCAAACATTATGTTTGCGGTTAACTCGAGAGCCGATTTTGCTAATATAACAGGAACGTTGATATGCCCGAGAAGAAAGCGAAAAACATTCTCGTTTCTTGATTGAAAAAAGGTCTGTCATCCAAAAGATTACATATACGTTTTCGCCGAGGAAAGAAGCACGGAAACCAGTTTCGTTCAGACGCCCGATAACAGGGTCATAATAAGTCGTGGAGGGCAATTTTTCATTGTCATATTAATATTTGACAGCCATCTACGCATAGTCACGAGGTAAGTGAGTTCATAGGAATTTTCGAAGAGTCAAGGTGCTCCTATAGCCTTCGTGTGGGTGCTAGTGTCTCTACAACGGACATAAACCACTGGCAGAGGTAGAACAAAAAGGGATGAACTACTATCAAGACTTAACGGTTTTTTCTAATTTTCCTAAATAAGTGCTACTCAAACGTAACAAGTAGTGTTATACCAAATAAAATGTCAGGAGATGACGGACCTACCATACGAAAGCCTTGTAAAGGACGCTCCTTGAAAATCTCGCTCGCAAAATGCGTTTTGTGTCATGACCTAGAAGATTGCCAACTGTTTGACCTGCCTCAGCCTTTTTCATTACTGGCAATGGGGCTGCAACTGTCCCTCCTTAATGCTGCCACCGTACGCTCGCTTTATGCCACTCTCATTCATACTCCAACCTCTCTGACCATTCCGGACAACCTACAGAACCACTTTATCGCCGGCCATGACTCACATCTGTATCTCCTGTTCTACTCTACCCCTCAGACCACTCTGCACAAGCTACACCGGCTGTGCAGATAACTGTATATGTCAGCAGTGAGAGATACGCTCTGCAGCATTTGAAAATGGACAATTATCCAATCTAAGCAGCTTACTCGAGAGAAGTTTATAGAATATTTGGCTGCTTTTTTTAATGATCAGAGCTATTTCTCAAACAAAGTGACACCGATTGTGAACATCAGTGCGTTTGTTCAGGACTTGGTGTCCACTACATGCACTGTAATGACAGCTTGTTTCTAACAGGGATGGTCTAGTCGCTAAATTTGTCGGATTAGATGGATTCACAGAAAATTGGGTTAGGTTGCGTGCATTGGACAGGGGTGAGGTACATAAAGTGGCGAATGGATCATCCCCTTTTAAAATGCGTGCGTCTCATAGAGGCAGCATTAAGGAGTGACAATTGCAGCCCGATTGTCAGTAATGAGAAAGGCCGAGGCAGGCCTAATGGTTGGAAATTTTCTGGGCCATGACACTGAAACGCATTTTGCCAGAGAGATTTTCAAGGAGCATACTTTACAAGGTTTTCATACGCTAAGTTCGTCATCCCCTAAAATTTCATTTGGTATATTACTACTTTTTACAGTAGCACTTATTTAGGAAAGTTAGAAAAGACCCGTGAAGTCCTGCCAATAGTTCATCCTGAACAAAAAAAACTGCATAAAATTGGCTCTGTTCGCATTTTTTAATCGGGTCACGGCCTCTCGTGAGTAGATTCCTAGTTAAGGAATAGAAACCTTAACGTAGGTCCTTTATAATGAGTTATTTTGCGTTGGTGTAGTGAAAAAAGTCTTGAGTTTGTCAATAAACGCATTTAGGCCCAGAGAGTGCAAGAAAATGCTAATGGATTAGAAGGTTGTGTTACCTAAGCAGTCAATCAATTAACAGAGCTAAACACACGAGTTAAACAATATAAGTCGACATAGGGGCGAGAAATAGGGGTCACACATAGTTTCGTCGATTGTACGAATACAACGAGGCAAAAAGGACGAGACAATTTGCGTCTGAGTCCAAAACAAGCAGTCAGAATTTTTACGGGAATAACGAAATACCAATGCCGATACATTCGATCGAACGTCGGTAAGCTGTGTGTGAAGTAGAAACAAAATCTACGTTCAAAGACTGAAATGTCATTAAAACTGCGTTAAGGCTTGAGGCAAAGCAGATTTAATGGTAAGAAACAACAACCATTTTAATATGAATCACGGGAGGACCGGAATATAAAGTACTTCGCATTCAATTCTACCATGATAAACGAAGCTGACGGTAAAAATACACTGTTTTAGGTATAAAAATAATACATAGCAAATATACCCTTTCTTCAATAGTGTGCAAACGGAACACAACACATGCTATAAAAAAGAAATAATAATGAAAATTTTTTTGTTAAACTCATTGTATTACGAAATAACATGAGTTTATTTTGCAGGTAAATTTTTAGTTTGGTTTAAGTATTATTTTTATAGCCCGCTCAATCGAAGAAAGACTCACCACTCCGATTATGTAAGCTATCGAGCATAAATGAAAAGCCTTCTCAGCATATTTATCAAAATTAGGCAGCTTCGTTTTTGAACTTGTGAGCCAGTGAAGGAGGAAACAGGAGCTTACAAACAGGAATTTCAAGCACTATGTTCTTCGAGAATCCAACTTCAGCCAACTTGAAAACAGTCCCCTACATGCATAAAGCGTTTGCGCTGGCCATGAGAGTTAAAAAACAATCACATAAAATAAGCGCACGAGAATAAAACTAACTTAAACACCAAAACTTTACATCCTAAGAAGAACGTCGACTACTTCGACGGAAACTTTTTTAATACAATTTAAAGTGCCAGTTGGATTACACTCGACTGTGCCAAAACTGGGAAGTCTGCTCCAACCCGTACAGTCAAATGTTAGCAAGCGGTGGCCCTGCGCGCACGGCACACATATATGTGTACGAAAATGTGTATTGTTGGCACCGAGCCACGAATTCCTACAGTCAATGTGCTCAGATAATAAAAGAATAAATAGGTGTTTGACCCTCGGTCTTGATTGTCCACTGTATGCTCCATAACAGGGTGGTACAAGGACAATGACTCCTGTGTGAATTCGATTTAATTGATGGTAGACATTCGGAGCATCTAAAATACTCCCACTTTCCTCACCCACTTGTACCCATCTTCAAGGCAAAGTAAAGAATAATCTCCTAGGGCCCTGTAGTGCAACAAGTACCACATTCTAGGCCTGATTGGCGACGGTTACAACCAGTTGTAACCTCTGGCTATCACCGTAACTAATAATTCCCAAAACTGCATGCAAGCTGCACAGGAGTAAATCTTCTAGGAACTTGCTAACCGGGTGCCAATTAACTAGAATCAACATTCTGCGCATAGCGGCCCCTGTGATAGCCTCAGCGGCATAGGAATGAGGAAGAGCACAGATTTAAGAAAATCTGTTCCAAATTATTATCCAGCTGACTGGTACACCCAGCTAGACATATATGTCCAGCTGATATATATCACAACCCCCCACTATTTAAATAGTGTTTATCAGAGGCACTTAATATGTTGGCACAGAGGAGTAGGCACAAATCAACTCAGACGAATTGCTAACCTTCGCAAACAATATTATTTTCGTATGAAAATATATTGCGACGCCAGCAGGCATCACCTTCCTACACGGGATTGCCTAGTTCGTCGACTCGTGGGTTGCAATCAAACCCATCCCATATCCTACAACCCCGACACCAAGTAATGCTAACAATATTTAGCCATAAAAACAAATAAAAATATATCCAAAGGAATTTATAGAGAAGAAATATCTCGATTATTAAGGAATGAGCATTTAGAAAACTCCATCATCAGAAGGTGAGTGTTAGCAAAGACCCTGTTATCCATGTCTTTGTCACCTAGGCATCGTCTACATAGAAACATGGTACTAGTGACATCTGTAAATACGTTGCTTGTATAGGTCTATACTTCATTCATTTCATTTGTTTTGTTATCAGTATGAATAAAAGGCTTTTTGAAGTCCCTCTCAAATACCATGTAGCAGCCCAGCTCATTATTCCATTTATCTTGTCCAAAAAGTGGCCAGGACTCCGTTCCCGGGGAAATACTTCCGGCCTTGCTGTGAACGTAGATGTTACTGTCCATTTCGCATTCTCGATTCAGCCAAAATGGACACTTATCGGGACCTTTTGTATACAGAAGTTTTTTTATGATATTCGCTTCTATTTGATTGTCTTACAACTTTAGGCCATGTGTACACGTTCGACTACAAACGGTTCACCATTTTTATGTCAGCAGAGTTTGTTCAGTTGGCGATGACCAGGATACTGTGATAAACTACTTCCCTCATGGTGCGTACTTAGGGTACGTATTTGGATAAAAATTGATATATGAGTCGTCGATATTGTTCAAAGGCTAATCCTCTTTGTTGCCCTCAGCCTTCACTCTAGTATATCCACCACTAATATTAAAGCTCAGTAGGACTAGCTTTATCGTGACCAAAATTACAAATTCAATTTTGTCCGCCATCACGTGGGCATTGATTTTTTTCAATGAAGACTGTCCAGATCTTCAGTGCTTTTATAAGGCCCCATCTGGAATACGTGATCCAAGCTTGGAGACCGTGGATGCAGCTGGATTATAACTTACGCGAAAGGACGCGGCGATGGCCCACAAAATGAGTAAGAGTTTACGGTGCATTTTCATATGAGATCCACATACGTTACCGTAATCTCCCTCACCTGAGTTAAAGGCAGTTACTTGCACTGTGCCCACCTGTGTGATGACTTTTTCCAACTCTCCACTCCAATTAATGCCCGCAGTGTTCCCTTTAAATTACATGTGCCCAAAGTAAGATTGATGTGAGTTTATTTTTTTTATAAACTGGTCGTGGAGCCGTGAAATAACGTACCTGAAATGCTTTCTATAGCTCAATCTGTGGAGACATTCAAACGACGATTTGATTTACCAATGTTGCAGTATAAGGTGGACTATAGTACTAAGTAAACTTCACCAGTGAACAGGGGGAGTCTATATGCATTCAACTTGCTGGTTTATCTTTACATTGCTTGTGAGACTGCAGATTTTTATTTGAAAATAGGTAGAGTAAGGGCGTAAGCCTATTATGTTCAAATGTACTGGCTGACTAAGAATAAGTTGCACGTCTAAGATACTTCCTACTGAAAACTTTGGAGGAATTTGGCGTCTTCGTGAGACGCCATTTTGCTTACAGAACTCCATCGTGCACACTTAAAATTCAGTATTTGAATGGGAGCAGCGTGGACTGGAGAGTGTGGACTGGTCTTTAGTATTAACGTGAAGCAAAACTGCAACTATTCGAAAAAATGTCGCCCCCACCAATTCGGTAGCTGTAAAAACTACCGAAAAAAATGTAGCAATGGCTCAGGACAAAAATTATTTGTGCAAAATCAAGGTAAGCGCTGAAAATCGCATATCTGCAGACAAGAACAAACGTACTAGTGAACCGACTTCGCGAAAGACCTCGGCGGAACATGAACAAGGGACTTCGATGAGTGACTCCTCCGGAAATTGGAAATCCGCAGACAAGAATAATAATAATAATATGTTTATTATGCCAGTTTACAGGCAATTGTAAAGAGTTGGTAATGCACCTCTTGGGCGCCTTCCAACACCTCCAAGACGGGAAAAAAACCTAAACAAACTCCCTATGTTGCAGCCAGTATTGGTTTTGTTTCAGGTTTTTTGTTTTGTCAATACTGAGCGAGATAGGGAGTTTGTTTCAAGTGAAAAAACCTGCCTTCAAAGGTATGATACAAATGGAATAAATGTACAGTTGTAAGCTGAGTTGACTCATCAGCAGGAGAACTGTTTCATATCGTTTAAAAACATTAGTTCCAGACGGAGAGGGTTGGCACAAGAATACAGTGTTCTCAGTCTTCCTGCAATGGTTGTCGGCAAAAGTTGCGCGCTATTGGCTGAAGGGTTAGCAGACTGCGGGCTGCTGCTTCAGCAGCATTATCTTCAGCATAAAGCCTGGCGGGGTTCAAAGTCCACGAACGCCATCAGAGTGAAAGAGAGATTCCACCGAGTCAGCACCCAAAATTCGTGAAAGTTGTCCTGAATGTAGAAAACTAGTTATAGCTCTCTTAAACATAGGGTAGTTTTGCTGGGTTTTAATAGTTTTGGGCAGCTTATTCCAGATTGATATGACATTTCCTGAAAAGAATTGCCGGTACTTAACTGTACGTGCCATAGGACGAAATAAAAATACATCTCGATGACTGGCGCGTCGAGAGTGCTCAAGCTGCATTCCTGTACTTAAAGGATTAAATGTTTGACCATTCAAAAGTTAAAACAGTAAAAAAGACCCTTCTGCAATCGACGAAGCCATAGGGAATCCAGCTTTATAAGTTCGCACCTTTGTTGGTAGGTTAAGTTACGGTGTTCTGTAGTGAAAACTCTTATAGTGAAGAAGTGCTGCACCGATTCTATTTTCTTCCGTTCACTAGTGCGCAGAAGACTGAATAAGGGTGAGCAGTATTCAAGACTAGGTCTCACGTACATATTATAAAGGCTAGTTCTAACCTTGATAGTCTTAAAATTTCTAAGGATAAATCCGGTGGTTCGGCGTGCTTTCGAGACTATAAGGGCACAGTGCTCTGACAAATTGAGACTATTAGAGTAGGATATGCCCAAATCCTTGATAATTCCTGGAACATTTAATTCGTGGCGTCAATGCTTAATTCCGGTTGATGATCGTCACCAACAACCATAACGGAACATTTGTGCCATGAAAGGGTGAGGCACCATGTGCAACACCACTGGGCGAAGGCCTGAAGATCCTTTTTTATCAGCTCGAGCACGATGTTGCGATCTGCCGGTTTATATCGATAAGCGACTTTTAAATCATCAGCGTACATGAAGGGTCTGCCATACTGAAAACAATCTGAAACGTCGTTGACAAACAGGCAAAATAGGAGCGGACCCAGTACACTACCCTGTATAACTCCACTCCTCACATGCGTGGGGTCGGAGATAACATTGGAAATTTTTACTCGTTGTGTGCGAGCACCCAAATAGGAAGATATGAATTTCAGAGGCTTGCTACCTATGCCGAAGGAGGATTGTTTCAGAAGGAGGAGGTTATGATCGACCCGATCAAAGGCCTTAGTAAAATCGAAATAGACGCTATAAGTGGCAAAACCGCTGTCTCTAGATTGCAGCACATAATCAAAGAAAGAGAGCTGGCAGGTGTCACAAGATCGTTTCTCGATAAAGCCATGTTGAGCTGTATTGAGCAGGTTGTTCTCTGTCAAGTGACGCATCATATTTGCTTTGATTAAGGTCTCCAAGATCTTCGAGGCTGCAGGAAGTGTATTTATTGGCCTAAAGTTGTCGAATGAGGTCGATCGGCCATGCTTGCGAATAGGCATTATGTGCGATTCCTTCCACAACGAAGGAAAGGTTTCGCTCTCAAGAGCAAGATTAAATACCTTACAAAGAATAGACGGAAAGGTATCATTCGCTTCAGCTTTTAGAAGGCTAACTGGGACGCCATCTGGTCCTGGACTATAGGATTGACGATAACGACGAATGGCTACAGTCACATCCCAGACGGTAAAACTTATGGTTTCGAGTATGGCACCCGTCCAAGCCTGGATAATCGGAGGTGCAGCGAACAAGCTTTCA
The DNA here is from genome assembly GCA_036362985.1 of Ligula intestinalis. NCBI lineage: Eukaryota > Metazoa > Platyhelminthes > Cestoda > Diphyllobothriidea > Diphyllobothriidae > Ligula > Ligula intestinalis. Next base: position 68,223,824 of record JAYGXS010000003.1, on the reverse strand, counting down.
CTAAACGTTTTGGATAGGAACGCATTGAAGCTATCGTCGGTCAACTTAGCGTCAGCTATGGGGTTTCCTAAAGCATCTTGAAGTATGGGGTGTTGCGTTTTCCTCTGCGCTTTTATTGTACGCGAAAAGAGTTTCGCAACATTAAGGGAAGGATTTTCAGCGAAGTGAGCCTCATCGGCTTTCTGCTTTTCTTCGGAGAGCTTCTTAGCCTGCTCAAATATCAGTGTGATCAAGGGCAGAACGGAAGTGTCGTTCTGCCGATGCAATCGACGAGAGAGTTTACGCAGCCTACGACGGAAAGACAGAGGAAGGTACACTTCATCCTTGACATGTATTACTTTCTTACGAGGGACAAAGTGGAGGATGAGTGGATCCAACACTTTGTACAGTGCATCGGTACAAACATTTACATCCAAACATTGGAAAAATTCAGACCAGTCGAGAGCGTTTAGATGTGCCAGTAGGTCAGCCGTGTTTGCTGATCGGAAGTCATGATAAAGACTATACTTTTTGGAAAATGTTTTATCCGCCTCCAGTTGTAGTTCACTAACAACTGTAAGATGGTCTTAACTTCCGAGTGCGTCAAAGGATGACACTGAAAGTGGTTCGCATCCCCTACAAAAATTTAGGTCGAGTATGTTTGCTCCTCGAGTGGGAAAATCGACTACCTGATCCCACATGCCGATATCTATGGCCTCAAGTAAGTTCTCGAACTTTGAAGGACCGGATGGTGGAAACCATTGCACGTCAGGAAGGTTAAAATCGCCTGCAATCAAGCAATACTTAAGATTCAAGTCAGCTGCGGTATGAAATGCCTGCGAGAGACAAAGATCGTAGTCTGCATTGGCATTAGGTGGGCGATAAACACAGCCAACAAGTAAGGAGTATTTGTTTTTTAGAACAACTCGTAGCCAGCAGCTCTCCTCCACCGCTGTGAATTGTGGATAGTCCAACGGGAGAAATGCAAGTGGCTGCTTAATATAGATGCAGCTTCATCCGCCACGGCCATTGTTCCGATCGTTCCGAACGCATGAATAGCCTAGAACAGAGAGTTCTGAGTCAGCTACACAGGCCGATGCCCATGTCTCAGTTACCATAACAATGTCTGGGCGGTTGACGAAAACCATAGTCTGGAGCAGAGGCATTTTATTAATCAGTGATCTGGCATTTAAAACGACCAATTTAAGAGGGCATGTCTGAGGTTTCGGTGGCGGGACAGCTAGGCCGTCACTGTTACCGGCATCGACCAGAGCGATGTCCTTTTGACCTGAACTATTTTTCCCTCTCTTATTTTGAGATTTGTCTCGCCATTGGATCTCCGTTTTTCCAGCTCTATTATTAGCTGTCTCATCTTTCTCTGCTCTTTCCACTCGTAATCCGGCTGAAAAAAACTTGCGAATGCAGACTCCGTAAGGATGGTTTGCGCTCTAGCAAGAGTTTCGCCTGTGCTTCAGTTTCTAAAATAACTAGTAAAATTACTAGTAAACCGACTTCTCGAAAGTACTCTTAAGTACATGGACAAAGGGCTCCGAAGAGTGAATCATACATCTAAGGCAATACTGAGGATAAGTAACTAAACACAAGCATTAGTATCCATTCCCCGACTGGAACTACCACTTGCGATTTACAATCGTCTGAGCCGTGGACTTCACTGAAAGCAAAAAAACGGGCGGAAAACCAAATTGTAGCGAACAAGCATCAGCACGGCCCTCAGTAGAACGTTACACGAAAGCGTTGCACCAGGAAGTGACCGATGGTGTAGATGGAACGGAAAAAGCCACCGATAGGGACAAAAGTTTCATAATACAAGGTCTTCCGGAATCAACTACCACTACCCTTTGGGCCTTAAATATACAATACAATACAATACAATACAATTTATTTCGTAACTAACCATATCACGAAGGTTTTTGGCCTTTTTGGCTCTCATCAGATGATAGTAGGTCAATTCCAGTGTAGCAGTGGAAATTGCCGCCACGCTCAAGTTTCGAACTCGCGTCTCTCCGGCCAGAAGCGAATGCGATAAACGGCCAGAGAGCCCATCCGAACCAACGCGTCCTAGACCTTTTAAGGTCATCGTGACCAGTATCCAGGACGCCAAGCTCATTTTGTCTAGACGCTTCAAGACATAGGACTCCAATCCTGGAGTTTTTTTCCAACAGGTCTTCTCATCTGTGGAACGGAAAAAACGCCATCAACTTGTAACTGAACTGAGACAGAGGCTCAGCGAATGGGAACAACATTTGGTTATTTACAACAACTTAGTGATCCAGCGTCCAATGTGCTCCCCCTGGACAGGTCCTTTCCGGATGAACGCACAGTCGACCCAGTAAAGAGCGGGAAGAGCCTGACCGTAACCACTTCTCTGGCAAACAGAAAACCAACGTTCATGTACACCAATGCATAGAGTATGCTATCAAAGCAAGACGAGCTGAAGATTCATGCCTGTGAACCATCACTAGATATAATTTTCCTAACGGAAACTTGGTTGTCTGAACATGTAGACGACGGAGAGGTTACCATGCCTGGCTATCAACTGTTCAGAAAAGACAGGGAAAGACGTCAAGGCGTTGGCGTAGCGACGTAGGTGAAAAATGGATCCACCGCTTCAGACAAAACGGAAACACTGGCGTGTACTTCCGAGGCGAGCTGGCTGTCCATTAAAGTATCATGTGCATCCAACCTCGATGTCCTGAGACTCCACCGACCACTGAGAAGAGATCCCGTAGTGGATGCCTCCTTGCTAGAGGGGCTTGAAAAATATTACTGCACGGTCGGATATCCTGATTGTGGGGGACTTTAACGCGCCTCACATCGACTGGGGTGCGGCCTGCGCACATAGCTTCGATCTAATCTTTGACAATTGCCTTTTGAGCATGACTCTAAAGTTATTTTTTACACAACATGTCACGTTTTCAACAAGGACGCGCAATGGCCAACAGTTCAATTGTCTGGACCTCGTTCTCACGAAATGGCAAGACAGCAACCACGACGTGTCATGTCTACCTCCGCTAGGTAAAAGTGACCAATCCTTAAAAATAATAAAAATAAAAATAAACAAAAACTAAGAACAATTTATCTATTCCAATATTCTTCGACTAACATCTCAATGTTAATGAAAAATTATTATGAAAGAAAATAATTTTCTCTACAAATATAATAAAATATATATTGTTTCCTCTTATAATGTATCTGAAGTATAAATGCTTATGATGTAAATCTCAATCTCACTTAGATATTCGACAAACGAAAGGCCAAGTGTCTTCTGCCGATGCACTTGAATGACGATGGTGCTTCGCAGCTGCCTCGACCCACCTCAGACATCTGCAACGTCCCATCTAATTATCAAACTTCTGCCAATGGACAACGATTGTAATCTCCGTATCGAGCATACCCATATATACGGAAGATGCGATGTCCTCAGCTGATTTTTTCGCCTTCAAACTGACCGCGGCTAAGTATACCTCAGTTAAAGGATGTGACAGTTATTCCAGACCCCAAGTATTCTTACTATAAAACCGTAAAACGTAAAATGTATAGTTATTTTATTTCATGTTTTTCTAGTATTGTACCTTAGAAGTCAGGTTTTTTTCACTTAAAACAAACTCCTTATTTCGCACACTATTGACCTAGCAAAAGACCAAAACAAATACAATAGTCACTGCGAAAGAAGGGGTTTGGGTTAGGTTTTTTCCTGCCTTCGGGTTTTTGGTGGCGCCAAAGATGTGCTTTACAAATAAACCTTAGGATTATTATTAGAACTGCTATGGGAGTATTCGTTATTTTCAATACCCGAGAGATCCTCAACAGCCAGAAGAAATATTTGGCGAGACGATTGCGATCAAATGAAGGCCGAGCTCACGCGTACCGAGTGGAAACCTCTATTTTTTGGAAATATAACCGTGGATTGGGAAACGTTTTGGGACACACTGCAAGGCTCGTCGAAAACCATTGTCCGATTTTGCGAAAAAGGTGGAACAGCAGACTGCGCTGGCTTACACAGGCCTTAAAGAAAGAAGTCAACAAAAAGCTTATGGACAGGACACCTGCATCTCTAAGTGCGTACAAAACTGAGAGAAATTGTGTCAAGGGTCTTATTCTTAGAACAGGACGGGATTTTGAAGAAGACCTGCTAAACAGTGCAACAGTGAACCCCAAACTGTTTTACATTTACCTCAGGCAGAGTACCAAAAACAAGCATCCGATACCCCTACTGAGGACCGCTGAGGGTAGAGACATGAAAGAAGATGAAGCAAAAGCTGATCACCTTTCGGAATTTTTCCGATTGGTTTTCACAAAGGAGACGGCAAATGATTACCCTTCCGACGAAATTGACGTGGATACAATAGTTGAGACTGCCCAATTTCCCGAGGCTATTGTTTTACGCAGTTCCACACACCTTTTAAGACTGGATGCCTACCAGCGGATTGGAAATCTGCGAGGATAACGCCGCTCTACAAGGGGGAAAACGGGTCTCAGCGAAGAATTATCGACCGGTCAGCCTTACTGCAACCTGTTGCAAAATTATGGAAAAAAATAATCAAGCAACACTTAATGCAGTTCCTGGAACAAAACCATCTACTATCGGATGTTCAGCGCAGTTTTCGTAGAGGTAGGTCCCGCATAACAAATTTGCTCTACTGTTTAGAACGGTGGACTGAGGCAGTCGATAGTGGAATTTCAGTTCACGCAGTTTATGTTGACTTCAAAGAGACTTTCGATAGCGTGCCGCACTACCGCCTCCTTTATAAGCTCAGCCGCATAGGAGTAAGGGGTAGGATTCTTGCCTATATAGAAAGCTTCCTAATCGGCCGCTCGCAAACTGTTCACATCAGCAACAAACAGTCAGCCAAGGTTGCGGTTGAGAGTGGTGTTCCCCAAGGCTCCGTTGATCACTATCTACATCAACGATTGCGTCAGCGAACTGGATTGCGGTATCGCCATGTTCGCCGATGATATCAAACTTTGGAGCGAAATTCTAACTGCGGCTGACAAAGAGAACTTGGAGACAATTTTCAATCGACTTCAAAAATGGCCAAAGGACTGTCTCTTGCCATTCAATGAGAGCAAGTGCAACACCATTCGAGTCCGCAAAACTAGTTCTTTAAACGGCATGGTTTACCGACTAAACGGCATACCACTGAAAGAAGTAAACGCCCAGAAGGATTTGGGAGTCTGGATCACGCTCTCGCTTAAACCCTCCTTGCATTGCGCAAAGATAGCCAAGTTTGCAATGTTGGTCCTTTACCTCGTCAAGCGAGCTTCTTCTGCCTTTAATGACGATTGCTCGACAAAAGTCTCTGGAACCTTCGTACGACCGCAACTAGAATCCGCTATCCAAGCTTGGAGATCCAGGGCCGCGAAAGACATCAACATCCTAAAAAAGGTTCAAAGGCGCGCAGCCAAACTTGTTACGGGGCAGGACTCGTTGTCTTATAAAACGTGGCTGTCAAATCTCAACCTCCTTCCATTGCGCATATTACGTCTTCGGGACTATTGTCTTGTATCAGGAGATTTCTTCGAATTAGCAAAAACAACGAAATTGCGGGTCATCCTCTCAAATAACGTGTGACTGGGGTCAGGTTGGGCTTTCGGAAGCACTTCTTCTCCAAAAGGGTGGTCGAAGCGTGGAAAATTTTTCCTCGAGATGTCCTTATGACGGAATCCCTAGAGGTCTTTAAGCGAAAATTGGATCGATATACCATTGCGTGCTCTCAAAAGTAACTGACCGCCGCGAAAATTTACAGCAATAATAATAATACTTTCGATATTTTGGTAGTATTAGTTTTATAGCATGAGGTTTTAGGAGAGTTCCACTCCAAGCAGCGTGTCTACTAACGGTGAATCCTAATTACTACTACTACTACCTATACTAATAGCAATATTTCAGTAATATGTATGTATGCCATTTTATAACACTCACCCACCAACGGCCACATGCGAAGGTCCCCGCGGTCTAGCATATTTGGCTATCTGCGTACCGTGATAACCCGGTCAGCGATCGTATCAGCCGAACCTGGTGGTCTAAACACTCACCCTTAGTTCTATCCGCAGCGGACTGTCGGCGATCTGGACGAATGTTTCTGTTTTTCAGTCCTGTTAGCGGACTCTGCAATCAGCAAAGAAGAATCAGTCCGCAGCTTCCACATTCGGTGGTGATCCTTGGAGCCTTTGCAATGCCTCTCCCCGTTGGACCCCTCCCAACGGACGTTTTTTCCCTTTTTTTCGCCTAAACCCCACCCCCCCCTCAAGTGCAACAGTTTTTCTCCTAAAAAATCCTTAGGAGTTTTTTCACTGTCTGCTCATATTTTTCCACCCCATGACTCAGGACAACTGGCCTCGCCAACAATCTGAGATACAGTTTTTCTGCTACCACGACACACATGGACAAATAGAGAAGTCAAAGGTAAATTACCTACATATTCCTCAATAAACTGATACTCAATACTGATACCGTGTCAGGGTAGGTTGAAAAAATCCTTTATTTCCCATATCTTACAGTCCTTTAAGGTGTAGGCTGCTCTGTTTGCTTCGGATTAACTGTGGCTGTGGTTGCTCGCTGAGACCGGATGATTTCGTCGAGTTTATGTGCACAACTTACCTGCGTGGTCATTTGCACAAAGTCCGGCACGAAAGCGCACGACTGAAGCTCAGTAGCTTATCCTCAGCCAAAGAAAGCTATGAACATGGAACTCGCTACTGAGCGCGCCGGTGACGGTCGACATCATGCTTTTTGCCAATACAAGCAAACATGCGAGTCCCAGAACGCAACTGAAAAGAAACAGATTTGATCGCTAGAACAACAATTCATTCCCCTGACGTTTCCAACTCCATTGGGGATCCAGCACCAGAGATAAGTGCAGAAATGCCACAAAACAAAAATTCAGAAAGGCATAATATATACAAGGAAAATTTTAATGTTTGACGAACGCTATTAAGACAAATAGTTCTCTATGGTGTGTGCAAGAGTTGTGTCGAATTTCGGTTCGAGTTTCGCTAGCAAGGCAGACAGGTCTTTCAATCGCACTGTGGAAGACCGCCACCTATAGCCAATCCACTGGTATTACTCTCGAGGAGGAACCACGGAGTATTGGACCACGTATCTAGCAGTATTTTTGATAGTTACCGTGGTGAGTCGGACCTCGAGTTTGTAAGACGCAATTCTACTATCCACTTTTCAACTAAAATTTCGTCTTTTCTCTTAAAGTCGGATGTGCTTTTTCGGCCAAATCTACACTAAGACGCCTGTAGTAGAAAAAATCCGAAAATCCTTCAAATTCGGTAGCAGTTTAAGGCATAGACCATAATGTGATCGCACGCGCAAAATATCTCCTATTTCATGACATATCAACCGCAAGTCTCATCTGATTGTTGTGTAGCCAAAGCCCAGAATATTTAAATTACTTCGGGGTGCCAACTTTTAAACGAGCTTCCTTCTGATCGCCGGCAAAATGCATACTCTGTAAAGGAATGAATACTTTAGTGGCATTCATTCTTTTCACCGATTTTCAATGTTCCTTTTAAATCAAGCATATTTTATAGAAAAGAAACACAAATTTAATTCTCGTTTGGTAGCCAAGTACACCCTTTTTTCAAATGTTATACTTCAGTCTCAAAGAAGTTTCTAATTATGATATATTTAAGATCGTGAAATGTTCATTCATAATACATCGTATCCGTCAAGTATACAACCACATAATCTATATACATCACAAAATTATATGTAATCTAAGTAACCTCTTTCTTATAGAGTAGAGAAATGTGTGGTTCTTTAAGACAGAATGCCCATAGCATTTAGTTTCGAAACCCGGAATTCAAATATAACGGCCGTTAGTGTTTAAAATTCTTCGGCGATCGAAAGTTTTTCAAGAAAAAAAGGACTGCTTCCTCAAATATAAAATTTGAAGAAGACATTATTTGTTCCTAACTGAATCCAGGAATGAATTTTACTGGGCATTCTTTCTATGAAATACACAGGAACTGATAAGGGCATCGAAAATAGACTTTAAAAATCGATATTTCTTACATAGCCATTTTTAGGGAGTATGCTTTAACAAGCTTGTTCAAAGGCCGATATCCTGACGTTACTGAAATATATTGAGATTAGACTGAACAATAATCAATATTTACCAATTATTTAAGAAATTTATTGGGATCTAAAGCACATTTCAGAATTTTGGTTACTATTTCATGAGATAGGCAAGCTACTGAACTTTCTGTGGATGCCGGGTGTTCGCTGTGTACCAACTTCAAAGGAATTAATTATAACTTTTTACGTTAAACAGTCATTTTTTAGGATTTAAAAGTGATAAGGTCGTCTAGATATAGGTAACAGCGACCAGGATAAATTTGTGCCAACACCAAATATATTCAAAGTTGGAACACAATGGCTACATTACAGAGAACAATGCGTATCCTTTAGAATTCAGATAGGCCTACGGTAGGATAAACACCCGAATGAATGAAAATCCCGTTTTGATCAATGCTTCGTCAACGTCCACTCGCCAGTAGCTGAACTTCAGATCTACGTCCATAAATAACCATTCGCCAGCTAATGCTTGAAGGCTAACACTGACACGTAGGAAGCAGCACGAGTCCCGAATGATGGTAGCATCGACGCAATAGTAGTCATTAAAAAAGCGTAACTCGCCATGACGTGAGGCGTATACGAAGGACGAGAAGGTCGTGTTCCACCGGTAGCGAGTACACCTGCGCCGCCTAAAATGGATTAAGCGATCGGCGCACTGAACCCACACGGGAGCCACAACAGGGCACAGCGGGCGTTGTTGGGAATGCGCAACCATCACAAACGCCACATACGTGGGCGGTGGTACTACGCCCAAGCACTGGCTCGCACCATGCAAGCCACCTGCGCGCGATTGCGCCTTTGGTATTCTTGACTTGGTTGTGACACTGGGCCCAATTGAGGGAGGAGAGCGTACGGTAGATGCTACGCAAATCTGTCTAAGTCACGCGCAGGTCTCCAATACTGTGCATAGTCCCTGGTGCATTCGGGTGGAAGTCGTAACTTGCACCGATCGAACTGTCATTGGTGACCTCGAACATTTGTCGTTTGGAAGACGAAGACGCGATCACTGGAACAAGGGTTTTATTTGCCTGTCGTTTGTACCAGTTCAAGAACTTGCCAAAATTAAGAGCATAGTTTATCTGTTAGACTAGTGCAACGTCATGCTCCGATCCCCCATAGTGCTTACAAAGCGACTAAATTTTAAACTTCTTATAATGTAGGCATTTTAATATGCTCATCAGGTTGCTTTCTTTTCTTGTACTTTCTCCAACAGAGTACCAGATAAGAGCGTTATATGCGCGAACTGACCGGTCAGATGTTTCAGACGCTCGACCGAAGGACTCTTCGTAAAAATTTAGGGAGAATCCCGAACGTGGTTAGAATACATAGGACTTCCGATATTTTTGCGTAGTAAGGCAATGTTTTAAGATTGGAAGTCATTCCCATCTTTGGGTTGTTTAGCTCCTTAAATGCTTCTTGTTGATTGCAAATCTTATCCTTCTCCTGTCCCTATATGATATCTAATAATTTGAAATTTCTCAAAACCAAGCTTAAGAAACCTTCCACGGCATCGTTGTTTCAATCGACACAAATTACTTTACAAGTTTAGCGCATTCTCTGGTTAGTCCATTGTATTCCACAATTTCAGATCATTAAAACACTCCAGCCAGTCATTCACATTTATTAAAAACATAAGGGGACCCAGAAGGATCACCTTGAAAATGCCATTGTGAACGGTGCCCATGTAATTTTGCTTCACCGATATAACCATCAGAAAAACTCCTTCAATCACCTTTTAAGCACAGAAAAGGTAGAAAGGTGTTAATTGTCGATTGCGTCGAAAGAAATTTTGAAGCAGCATATGCTTAGCCTTGTTGAGTGACGAATTACGATTACAACTTTCATGTGTCCAGTAACATTTAATGCGTTAAGAAGTTACTAATGAACCTTTTTCATTACTAGCAAGTGATCCATGGGATTGGTCATCCGCCTTCCCACTTTTAATGCACATCAAATAGACGGTTTATGTAGTGCTAAGGCTCATGGCGAACTGATTCGTATGGCAAGGTAAATATATGCCTTTCTGTTATTTTTCTACTGCTTCTAGATTAACCTATTCATTATAGTTCATCCCTCACCTCACTATTTATAAAATATGACCGAAATCACGACGACTAGAAGCAATCAAAGAGTTATCGAGGAAGAGGAGGATTAGGAGCAATGTCTGTGTGCACAAAATCGTAATATTTTAAAGTAGTTGCTTTCAGTTTTATAAAAATAATAGCGGCACTAAGGGAACATTCATAAGAGGAAAGAATTTTCCGCCACAAGCGATTTGGTTAATTTTAACTCTCCTCGGAACAATAATAATAACGCAGTGATTTTATATGTACTAAGCAATTCTTTTTCCACCCGTTTTAACCTAAAATATCGTTTCCTAAAGCTTTCTTTACTAAGCACTTTGGCGAGATATATTGGAGTTGGGTTCATTACGTCGAATACTTAGGCCTGTATTTGATCAAGGAAATCCAAACAATCGTCGCTCTGCTGTCTGCCATCGCTTGTGATACACGAACGTCTTTAAAGTGAAGCATGCTCGCTGAGACGCAGAAACAGGAATCCCACACCGATGCGAAAAATGGTCTTGAGAACCATGTTAGAAAGGGGAATTATTATCGTATCATACTCCTTACCCTAACGCTAAGTCTAACCCAAATTTGGGCCGTAGCCTTGACCCTAAGCTTACTCCTATCATTAACTTAACCTTAACCTGTAAGTTTAGCTTAGCGAATACCCCTGGATTTAAAATACATAGCCTAGTCTGAGTCGACTTAATTGTGAAAAACTCGAGGCATTCAGCGGGATTTGAACCCGCGTAGTAGAGAAGACCTTTACCGGAAGCCGACATTCTAACCACTGAGCTTCCCCTCAAAATAGCCTAGTCTGTTATTTTTTCATTATTTCATAGCTGTGGGAAGTAACCCTCTACTTAATCCATATAACATCATGCACCAAGTTGTTTTCTTTTGGTTTGATTATTAAAACAAGTCTGAAGGAGAACAGCAATGACCTCGAATTTAACGATTGATACATGGATGATATCTTCTGTGTGACAGATCATAAAACTGACATCAAGGGCATGATCGGGAAGTTTAACGGCGCGTTTAATGGCACCGAAGTTTTCTGCAGAGAGTAAGTTAGATAAGGAAATTGCGTTACTTGACGTCGTTCTATGTAGGCAAAAGGATGGATCTATCCTGTGTAGGGTATTCTGGAAGAAAACCTGGACGGGATACTACATCAACTTTCATAGTTTTATTCCCCTAAATATAAAAAGAAATCTAGTCCAGGGATTAGCAGCTAAAGTACGACGGATCTGTTCTCGTGTAACTTTCGAAGCAGACCTCTTACAGCTGATGAAAATGCTTTTTGAGACCAGATACTCAGAAAGGTTCATACTCAGGAATATTGGCGAACGCACCAAAAAGTCTGCTACCTTAACTGCAGAAAAGAAATACTTATTCATAAGACTTCCTTTAGTAGGCGATGCTGTAAGCTAGCTGACAAGGCGACGTCTGAAGACTGCGATCGCAAGGGCTGTCTCTGTGGCGAACTTACGTGTGTTCTTCACGAACTCTCATCTCCTATGATTTGGAAGCAAAAAACCGAGTCCCGTTGAAGGCCACATCCATGTGCATCTACTCTTTCACTTGCTCTTGTGGAGCAGGATATTAGGATGTTAGCCGGACCAAATGCTAGCAACGTTTGGAGGCTTTCCTAAGGCATCGAGCCTAGCCAAAATGTCATTTTTGGTTACCTCGGACCGCATAACAGGCGATGGTTTTCCACGCGAGATGACCTTAGACCGCTCGCAGGAACGCACACGAGCCTACACAAGGCCCGAGGGTCAACTGGTTGCGTGATGTTATCCCAATGGGGCCAACCAGGCCACAAGAGAACGCGCAGACAATCTCTTATAAGCCACTGTCACCCCCTGACAAAGAGAGTTGCATCAGCGGACGCGTGGCGACGCCAGTCCGCTCCCAATGCCAGGTTCGCCCCGAGGCGGGACACAAAGAATTGCAGTCAAACCTGACAGCGAGGACGCTAGAGATCAACCTAGCGAGGCAACAGCCACCCGAGACAGCTCCTCTGGGTTTTTTACACAATAAACCCTCCTCCGGGTGGATTCCAGAATTATGCCCTTATTTTTGTTTTCTTCCTTGGGGCTTTCAACGGGGCGTACTTGAACGGTGACACGCGTCAGATATCATCGTTATAACACTAACGACGCTGAACCCGTCGTTAGAACACAGGATATATTGGCCGAACAACCAGATGCCCGGAAAAGATAGTATATGAATACCTACCGACCTGGTTAGGTAAAGGCGAGACTAGATCGATCTCGAGTTCTATTCTCGCACACTTTGTCGATACGAATGAAGCCGTTCGGGTTTTCTATTGGACACCAGCCAACTTCTCTAGGAGCATACGCCAACGGGTGCTAGCAACAGCCGAGACAGTGGCCAATGAATCCAGTACCGTGCTGTCAGAAGACGCTAACACAAGCCCGTTCACTTCCGTGCCCAACGCCAACGCCAGGTGACGATCGCATTTCACCCCCACACCCTAGTGACAGCCGTTCATCCAGTGCAAGTGACAGTAATTATCACATCACGTACCTGACCCATTACCAAAACTCACAACCTGTCCTATTTTCTACCTTTTCCGCCCTCCTTCAGCGCAAGAACATCTACCCGCCGATTTCACCATGTGGGCGGCGTGAAAACGATGAGTTGCAATCAAATGACCCTTATTATCCTGCCCAACCGTACGAGTTTCATTATCCCCGCAGTTGTATTCACCTGACGATGAGTTGCTAAAACCATATGTTGACTGATCAAAGTGTCTGAATTTCTTTTGTTTATTGCCTGTTGCTTTCTGTGTATCGTGTAGATAGTACTCTCCTTTTTTGTTATATACGAGGCCAAATGAATAAATGTGGTGGAAATTTTCTTAGTTTTTTTTTTATATTTGATTGCATATACATTCGTTGCAACGCACTTCGTTGCTTGTCCGCGGCGAGGCCCCACCAACATTCCAGTTTTACATGATTCTGATGACGTAGTAGTTGGGGGTAAGGGGGCACACATAACCTACCGTTGGCCCTAGCCGCCCCGGAGATTGCCACAAAGCTCTCCCTAACACTTAGTTTTTATTCACCGGTCTTGCCATTTGATCTCTAATGCATGATATACAGTAGTCGACGGTTATTAAGTCCACCTCGGGCCCGAGAGTTCTAGTTCTTGATTAGCAAACGCAGGATAGGCACTGTACACTACAGACGTACCGTATTATGTGTAGAACTTGGTTATGTACAAGAAAAGAGTGCTGTTTGTCTGTATTTTACGGAATAACAAAAACAAAAAATGATTTGCGATACGTTTAAAATAAGCGGTCTAGTGTTAGTTGTTTTGGAGGAAACTTCACTGGCAAGCATTCCTTGATGTCCTCCAGGCACCAGAAATCGTCGAATTTTGTGAAATCTGATGCCTGTAGACCGCGTTGCGCACGCAGAGAGATGAGAATTTCACAATATCCTGTTGGCAAACTGGGCTTTGTAGCCGGCAACTGGGCTTATTAGCCGGCGGATTTCGCTATGTAAAATTCCGTCCCAAACTGATTTGGGCTTAATACGCGGCTGGGCCTATTAACCGTGGGCTTAACAACCGGCGACTACTGTATTGCTATTTTAAACCACAAGCTAATTACAGTTTATTTTTTATTTTTCAAAGAGTACGTGGGTATTCGTGTGGCACTCTGGGGTCACTCTTATATCCCATCACACAATTCCAAGCCCACCTAAATTAACACAATTTTGCTTTCCGTGCAGACAGACAAGCAGATGCAGCAGCTGGGGCGAATTCAGTGCTTACGTGGCGTGGCACGCACGGTGGGAGCCGTAGTGCGTAACCCAGCTTTCGAACACTGTCCCATGTCCCGAATGCAGCCGAACCAATCACGATGCCACACGTGCAACGTGCCAGGACCGAAACGGTGCGGTACACGCATGTACACGTGCACACGGCGGCAGCCCTCGGCAAATACGCACACACTTGCCGCCGACTGCACGAAAAGGATGCCGGCAAAGAGGTGAAGGACGCCATCTTCCCGCAGGTCTCGTCTTTGTTTAGGGAAAAGCGATGCAAGCAAGACAGATTGGAATCGTGAGAAGACGGAAGGGCTGCTTATACTCGGGGATCTATTTTTAAGCTAAAAGGCTGTTGTGAAGTTTAGGGGTGGCTTCACATACCGCCATTGGCAATATTATTGCAGCGGGTAAGGTGGTTGAGATCCCACGGTTTCTAATGCAAGTGCCTGAAGGATAAAAAGGACCTTGTCTCAGTCTGAGCCTTGTCGTTGAGCATATCGTTGCTCGCAAGGCAAACAGTCTCAACAAAGGGTAGCGGCTTCCTTGACCTTGTCGATTTGCTTAACGAGACAAAAATACCACTTTACTAATTAGAAATAACCTTTTCTGTGACTTTCACACTTTCAAATATTTCTCGACATCCGATGCATCGATCGTCGGTGAATAGGAGCTTTCACATATCACACGTATCGATCATTAACATCGATCTATCAGACAGAAATATATATGATGGGACAAGTATAACCATGGACATAACCGCTATAGCAGTTGAGGTCGTGAGCAAATCCTAAAGCCCACGACTCGTGATCAAGTCTGATTCACAACAAGAAAAACTGAAGTAAAGGAAGGGCATTTGTACTCTTGCGGATGCTGTCTGGGTGACATGGAATCAGCTGTTTCAGAGGAAATTTACCAATACTTACCAGAAATATTGCAGAAGGAATTGGTAATGCAATCGATACACGTTGGGATAAAGAACTTTTGACCTTGTTGTAAATAATAAATGACTTTTGGCTATTGTTCGTGCCGGCCTCCCATTTTTTTCTATAAAGTGGAGAATGTTAACCGGATATTGATGATTTTCTTCATCGAAGCGGCATAATCGTAATCGATCTTTCAATTTAAAAAATCTACCAAATTGATTTTGCTAACTAATTATCAAGAGACCGATTCCCACTGTAGTTGAATGGGAACAAGTAACTACCTATAAACTTGGCATTTTGTTTCCGTTCTTTCCGGTTAATGAAAATACCTAAAAATTATGCCAACAAAATCATTCGAGAGTCATTTTTTGGGAATTTTACATCCTCAGTGCAGATCGCTTGAAGTAAAAAGTTTGAAATTATGACTGATTGTCATGGTTAAATAACACAGTTACTAAAATAGACAATGTAGTTCTTTTTGGAGAGTCCGTAAACTTGTTTTAGAGAAAATACATAACGTTGGGTTGCGTATCTAGCAGCATTTTGCATACGTGACACGTTGCTTGGTCCTGTGACAGACGGGAAAATTCAGATTGTTTTTCGAATATAAAGGTATCCCGAAAATAAATGTAAATCCGCAATTCCCTTAGGCAAAAGACTGGACAAAACGTATTTTCCTATGAAATATATGGTACAAGTGAGTCCTAATCATCATACAACTTATAAGTCAGGGATGGCTATTGCATTATACCATGCCTTTTTCGGCATAGTATTCATAAAAATTGAACTAAATTTACGCATGTAACAAGTCGTCTAAATGTGCCTCACGCTCTTTGTTAAAAATACCTATTAACCGCATAGACAGAACCCATGGCTTTCCACTTATCTGCGGCGAAACAGGTACTTTCTGCGATCAGCAATGCAGTTGATTACATGCAAAGTAAGACATCCGTGCTCCAGTTGTGACTGAACGCCTGAGGGGCCGAAAGAGAACCGCTCTGAGGTGACGAGTAGGTAATGAAAAACGTACTTAGGATATGACCAGTCAGGCTTAAAACACATTTCGAAAGCACCTACTTACTCAGTTCGTGTAAAAGTTATCAATTCTGGATAAATCCGCTCAGGCTGTTTTGGTGTTGCCCCAGGACGTTGAAGCTAACGGGTTCTAGGGTAGTCTATCAAGATCCTGTTCGCTAGACAGACTGCCAGCCTAACGGGTTCTGGCATTGCATAAAAGATAGGGTTCCGAATTGGGAACCCCTGCTAGTACGCAAGTCTGAATAGGATCTCATTATACTTGTTTGTCCGACATCCCATCGTTGAAGAACACGATCAGTTCAAGTCTATTCACATACTAGGCAGAATCGCTTCCCACATTGAGCCTGACAGGCTTTTGCCTATTGCTTGAACTAAGTTTTCGATTGAAACAAGATGTCAACTCAAATCCGTGCTTTGTTAATTGACTCCCTACGTTGCTCTTTATGCAGAACATGAGGGCTAAATGCATTGCCGGACCCCCCCCCCCAGGGACCTTAATAAACCTTTTTCAATAGGTTTTGGGGTTGGTGGTATGGCACAAATCCCCCGTATACTTCGGAAGAGGAATCAATCTAAAAAAAACCATAAAGCCTTCAATTCAGTCTACTGAATGTTATTTGAAAAGTCTTTCTTTCATTACAGTTTCCAAGCGATAAAGAACGTCACTCGAAACACCCAGATCGGAATTAGATAAGAAGTTTCCGCCAACCCAGTAACAGTGATGATCAAAAAATAATTTCCCTTAAGTCAACATCTTGCTCTGAATAACATAACTGCTGAAGATTACACTTACACAGTCTTGTTTCTTTTTCTCCGACTTGCCTGAAATGAATAAGTTTTCATGCCGCCACATTTCCTGACTAGAAAAGACAGGTATTCGGTGAAGAGTTTCTTGAGTGTGCTTAAATACATTTTGCAAAATAATACAGATAATTAGGACAGTTGGCAGATTGGGATAATTCAGTTGACCCAAATGTGAAAAATAAGCCGCCTCGGTGGGAATCGAATCCATACAACAATGAAGCTTTTTGCTAAATCCTTCTACTAATTAAGTGAGCCTTATAACCATCCCGGTAGATTCTAGATGATTGCTTAGGAAAGCTTGTCTGCGCGGTCAGCTTAATGTATCTGTAATAGTGAATTCCAAGTAAATCGACTCAATTGGGATTTAATTTACAGTTCACTGTGAGCCTCCTAGCTCAATCGTATGGCGTTGGCTGCGCAAAGCCCTCGCTGTTTATTTGGGTTAGACGCCCACCGAGGCCGCGAATTTTCCACAAGTAGGTCAACTGACTCAAAATAAATTAATTTTTGAGGTTGCCTGCCCCGGTCTTGCTTCGTTAAACCAATCAGATTGGGTTTCTAAGCTAAACAAAAATGGTTTTTAATGGTATTTGCGATCGCCGGAGCATGGTGTTTACTGGCCTGACTGTTTGGGATCTCCCTTGAACCCATCCTCAGGGGCAATTACCAAGAAGGTTAACAGGGGCCGGTTGCGACCTACTGCAGCAAACCAGAATACCCGGTTGCCAAATCGCAATATCTTTAACAAGTGCTCGGAATAAACGGCGACCAACTCAATTTTGTCAACAGTTGCATGCACAACCAAGGCGAGAAATCGAACCACACCAGCCCAAAATGTTTTGCGAGCGCTACCGTACGTGAACAACTTCTCGAAGGCCGTCAGCCACCTTCTCGGACCCTTCGGAGTTGGAAATGCCCATCGACGGGAAGGATCTACCAGGCGCCAAGTAATGAGGCCCAAAGAGCCGCTGCCACGGCAGGAAACGTCTGGAGTCGTTTACGGGATCTGGTGGAGTTGTGGACAGAGCAGCAAGGTGGTAAAACCTGGTAGGTGACTCTGCACGCGAATGATGGAGCAAGCGGTAGGAGGAAGGCCGCAAGCTCTCGGATCACGGCTCACGCAACGGGACATAGCACCACCTTCAAGTTTGATGAAGCCGAAATTCTCGCAAGCGCTGACACGCGAATGAGCCGTCAACTGCTCGAATTCCTTGACCCGCAGTCAATAAATAAACGCAATGACCTGGCGGCTGCACATTCTGTGCAGCGGTATTGCCTGGGCAAAATTATCAGCCACGCGGCAGGCGTGCGGATGATCAGCAACTCCGGTGACAGCAAGCCTGATGGTCGGGTCATTGCCCGGCTACGATCCGAAAACGCTGATTTAATAGCGGCAATTAACGACACGGGTAAGGGGCCAAAAGCAATTATCGCATCAGCTGCGACCCCAACGATGAACACGAGGATTATCGACTTGTGACTTGGTAACTACGCCCTATAATTATTGAACCACTTGTTTCGTATAAACTGGAAGGCAGACATTCCAAGAAAGGTAATTTCAAGGAAAAGCGTCCTTTGGGAAAAGGAGTAAATTTGTTCAGTAAATTTTCGACACTGGATCCTCAGATCGTCGTCAGACTTGAGAAAAAATGTGCAAATAACAGTCAACATTCCAAAGTGCGGATACAGTTATACAGTCATGTAGTGTGGGCGCTAATTGGTAGTTGCAATTTATGTCACATGGTGGTGGACATCATTAACAGTCGCACTGGCGTAATGGCTAATTGGCAACTGTAATTTGAGTCGGTTTGGGGTCAATCCAGGTCATCCGGTGTTGGCGCTAACTGCGGCTAATGTTGTTATATAGTTGTCGGCTGTAGCCTCTTCCACCTCTATTTTGGGGTGTTTGTATACCTTAGCCAACTCGATATGCCAATTGATGCATGAATTATCAGAGTGCATGGCCTCAAGAAATTCTCGGCTTTTTTGGAGTGGCAAACTCCGACGATGCGTGTTTTGTCCCATGCAAAGTTGTATCCTGTGTCAAGGCAATGCATAGCCACTTCGGCCAAAAGGTCACGTCTCTTCACTGCCAATTGGTGCTAGTGGATGCGTGTGGAGACGGCTCTTCCTGTTTGGCCACAATCTACCGTGTCACAGGCTTCACTTGGGAATTGTAGATGGCATCTTTCTTACCGAGATAGCCAACCCTATCCCTTGGGTGTACTAGCTGGGTACGTAAAGAAGCGATCGATTAGTGCATCACTTTTATTTGGTGTTTCCGCAATTGTCTTTCAATGAGTTCAGACACGTTCCTTATATAAGGAAGGATTCGCCATGTGTTTATTTTGGGCGCCTGGGTGGAACTATCGTGTGCCACCTATTACCTTTTTCTGCAATTTTATCTGATGATGGGCTCCAGAGAGATCTCGAAATATCGGGCCAATAAACACCATTTTCCACTGATCGCATGCACTTCTTTTTCCTTCTGAACTGCTTCCTAAAATGAATCTGTTCGCCTCCATCGAGAATAGTTTTTCAGTCAGCTATTTTATTAAATTTTACTTTTAACATACCACAATAGACGTGCCATATTTCCAATGCAACTCAAGGTATATTTTTCAGTCACTTTGCGAGCTCACAATATTGCCGGAAGCATTTTTTATCATGCCGCGTTTAGAACACAGGAACGCCGACAGCGGTCAAATTGAGAGATGTTGTAATTCTTGAAAATAATCATATGATTGCCTCAGTTTTGGAATAGATGGAACTAATGTGCCTCCTCCTGTGATCATGACAAATCTGCGAGGATCACCTTTCATGCACTAGCTAATTGACGCGATCTGATGTCGTGTGTACGTTCGTCGCTGCCTTCACTGGAATCAATTTCTTCTCATTCGTTTTTGGGCAAACTGAAATTTAGTTTTGTGCACTTACTTCTCCGCAAAGGCTTACACTACTGAAATAGTTGTTTATAACAACAGCTGCTGGTAAATAACAACAGTTGGTTGTAACTAAGGCCTAAAGTAGGCTCCTTATTTTACATGGCGTTGTGGAAGTGAGACAGCGTACAATGAATATTTGGGCAAAATATTTAGAGGGTGTGAGAGAACATCACAGGAAAATGGCGTTAAAGCCCAAACTCGACACCCCACCGTGTGCGTCCCCGCACAAAGTACTGAATTCGAAATGTAGGACGTTTAGTATTAATTCTTGAAGTCCCCCCGACAGCATCTCGAGACGGAAACAATGGTCTAGAAAGAAAATTAACTGCAGATTTATGCATCAACAACATACAAAAAAGCGAAACGTCCAAGTGCTTTGACAAGGAGAAGCTAGTGAAGTCCATTGAAGATGTCTTGCCTACCCTCTGATAGGTAACCTAAGCGCCACTGTTCCCCGTCAAGATATCTCCGATTTTATCGGACTCAAATGAGTTTTGAATGGAACAGATAGACTAATTCCTTCGAAATAATGCGATCAATAGGAGATGAATGCAGCTTTTGAACTTCTCTTGATTTTCGTATTGGCTAAAAATTGGCGGATGCCGTCAGCTTTTGTGTTTAACGGCATCTAAATACTGGAAGCCACACAGTAACTCTGGGGCCTGGGATAGCGCTAAGAAATTATTGTTGAGAGACAAATTCTCGTGGGTTACATTTACACTGCAGTCAACGTTCAAAACTAAGATCACTGAGTGATTGATTTTTGTAGTTACATGTTCTTAGAATTGGGGTTATCCAACTCAGGCTTTGTCAGCTACGATCGAGAATATACAATTTCACATGGGAGAAGCGTTTACCGATATATCCTGTTTGTATTTTAAAATACGAGCACCCTAAATCAATAGGTCTGACTTGGAGTATGCGCTAAAACGCATGCAAAATGCCGAAATGTACAAAAGATTGACAATAACTCGCAAGCTGGTATTAAAGTATGCACGAAAACTTTGAAATAATGATGAATAGTCTTACTGAAATTTAGGACTCAAAAAATATAAAATTACTAATTGATTCTTTAGAAATACCAACCTATTAAAAAGTCTTCAGTTTTGAAAATGCACCAAATAGCTGCAATTTCCATCAATAAATTTAAATTTAATCGTCAGGTGAAAGCTCAACGAAATCGTTTCTTTATATCGAAATAGCTTTCCTTTCATCAAATTTCTTTTTAGATATTTCAGGTTGTGGGTTACAATTAGTTTCAGATCCTCCGTTAAATTTCGTCAAATTTTCCACGATGTTCGGTGTTCTCAATTTTTCTTCTACAAATGTAGATCCTGTCCGCGTGTATATCAAAACCTTTAAGTTGAGGCATTTTTTAAAAGCATTTACTAAATTCGTGACTTTTGGATATGAGTTCCCATGAGGATAGCCATGTGGGCCATATTTATGAATCCCTTGAAACACCAAAACATATTGTCAGACAAAAAGAACGTCTGATATTGTTTCGCCTGAGGCCAATTTAAAAACATTTTACAATAAGTTTCCTTTTTAAGAAGCATATTATTCAGTTGACGAATATCTGTTCATGTTACCTTTCCCAGGGTAACGGCAAAGTGAATACAGAGAATTATGGTCGGTTTGTTTAATTTACCTGGAAATAAAAGAATTGGAAATGAAAGAACTCACTTTATTGTTTATATTGAAGCATTTTCCCTATTTTTAGGTTCCGTTCTACGATTGCAACTCTGACAAACCTTTTGCGAAAAAACGTCAACCATTGGCAATAAATAAATTTCCTACCTGACATTTTTCCTTGTTTCTGAAACCAGTACAATTCCTCAAACTTGCCTTCACCGAATTTTCATCCAATTATGACTAGATGTTTTAGTTCTGGAAAGGAAATATATTTTAAACTACTCTTGCCTAAATGTGTGCTCTCTCATAGCACAATACATAAAAATAAAAGGTTCGGTTCTGCTCTGCTAAGTAGCACAGGCAATTTGTTCGATATCACGCAACCTCTGATTTCGCCAAAATTCTGCTTCTTACTCGTAAGTAAACTGATATAAACAGGTATTTGTCCTTACTAAAAGGCTTTTCGGGACCGAATCCACTCGTCAGATCAAAATAACGAGGACAAACCCTGGAAAAACTGCTAAGTCGAATTTCAAGTATCACTTTGCATTAGTTAGCTCAACCATTATACATAAGATTATTAGCTCCGGAAGTACATGTATCCAGAATTCCTGCTTTTGCGTTAATTTTGCCGTCGGTTGTCTGTTTTGATGTTACTTGCAAAGAAATAAGTATACTAATAGTATAACAACTTTTCGGATATTTTTGTTCTAAAATAAAATCATACATTATTTCGACTATGGACTGTCGTGGAGGTTGCACTCATTCATTTTTTATACTCTTTATCGGCTTGTTGTTTATCTGGATCTCTTGACGATTGAGAAAAAAGGTCACTTGAGTGTGTGGCTACTTATATTGGCCACTACAATTCTGATAGAGGATGTTGACAGGTTGAGAGAGGGCCTTGCTTGAATGTGTCTGCCCTCACTGCTCCAGAAGGCAACAAAGAAACAATTGAACGTTGTTCAACGGGAAGCTGACAGCGTTGCACCATTACCCCTTTTACTTCGTCATAGTTCTTACAAGAATATTGCCATTCTGAAAACCATCTCCATCTCCATAAAAGCTGTATTTCCTTGGTTTACTAGAGCCGTTTCGTTAGAGCATGGAGGCGGACTGTACACACGTGTCCCTCCTTCGGCTTCGGCTGCGGGACGCGTTCGACGGGCACACAAAGCCGCTGACATCAAATGAATGCTGCTAGACATTCCCTACGCGTGGCGACAGGCTATTGGTTAAGAAGCCGACGAAACCCGCCTGCCACATCAGGTGGACAACCAATTGGCTGCACGCATGTGCTCCTTCAAAGAAATACGCCTGCGCTACACGTAGGATGTTAGTGTAACGACATGTTGTCCGTAACCTTCTTCCTCCTCACGCTTGCGTGTTTGGATACTGCAAAGGGCAGTCAGGGTAAATAATCATACCAAGGGTCACCAAATAATTACTTTTAGATATCCGGGTTATCGCCTTTCGAGGGGAAACGGATGATGCCACCAACAGGTTCCTACGATCTGCGAAAGTGTTTGGATACCACTTTCAGGAAATCGATCTTTCACGGTATGGACGTACAACGGAGATGGTTCCGGACTCGATGAAGACGAAGTATCTCCGAAATTATCTCCAGACCCTTGAGGACGATGAGCCTACCTATGTTCTTGTAGTTGACGGGTAGGCAGTAGCTTAATCCTTTGCCAACTGAATCATTTAACTGTGCCTAGTTTTCATTTAAAATTCCTTAGCTTCAGTCCAAATAATTTTAATTCCCCTTTACTAGCCACTCGACCATCCTCCTGGCTCGTCCTTTGGATCTGCTTGATAAGGCCACTAGCGTGGGCTCAGACATTTTATTCATTGAAGAGGTAAGTAAAATTCAAAGGCAGTCCTGTGATGTAAGTGCAACGAAAGTGATCTGGTTTTTACGTAATGTGACCAAGTAAAATTTTCCGACACCAGGATAGCTGACTGGTAAATAACCGGTGTTGATAACAGCATAATGCTTCTGCCCAATAGTTCACAATCCAGAGGTAAAATGATCAAGGAATCTAACCGACTACTTCAAAATCATTCAGTAGCCTTCATTATTTGAAATATTGGGCGCTTAAACAATTAAAGAATTATTGATGACACTTTATACGTTCTATACTTTTGTTCAATCAAGGATAAGGACTTAGGGGAATCACAGTCGGAAGCACATCTGCTCTTCAGGGGTACCTTCGCCAAGACGAAACTTCTTAAGCTGGCTCTTGCTAAGGCGGAGGATGCAACGGACGTCTCACGTTCCTTGGTCGCCATCCAGGAGGAGGTAAGCTGAAGTTATTGTCCGCTTTTTATTTCTAACTTGGCTCCAAATGTCGTGATATTAGCGTACCTTTCAGGCAGTTTATAGAACAAGGTTTATTTTGTAGAAACCTTTTAGGTAAATAGGTTAGCCAAACTAAATTTTGTAGACTACTGTTTTAAAGTGAGTAGTGCACAGTGGATGGCTTTCAGGAGCATACATATGTTGGAAATTTTAATATCATGTCAGGGCTTCATGCCTGTCATGTGCAGTTAATTGTATTTAACATTGAGTGACGTCTGCAATTCAAGGCGTGAGAGAATTGTATGCTTTTTATTGATAAGGGGTTTCCAATGCGTCCGTTTTTGGAGTTCTGCCCAGCCAATCCACCAGATGTATCGTGGAGTAAAAATAAATTTTCCTTGTGATTACTAAACTTAACGACTTGGAGCCCCCATAGCCCGCAGACATCACAAGAGTCATCTGATGAATACGTTACGAAAACGTCTGTAGAATATTTTCACTCATGGGAAGTACTACCTTAATGCATTTGTTCTCTTAAATTCACTAACCCATTCCCTGATATTGCCACGTGCCATCTGTTTACCATCACGCTAACCACCCCTACTCTGATACTCTATTTAATCCTGACAAATTTTTGTGGGCACAGTGCTTTTTATCAACCTTCTAGAATTTGACACCTTCATAAAATTTGGCTGCACGCTTTTTTCCTTGGTGAATTTTTTGCACATTTAAAAATGGCTTCACAGGCTGATATTTATTTTGTTCTGCCAACGGGTAGCTTACAGAGGCAAACGATTTTAAAGGTCGAGACTTTTTAAGTATGCAATCCAGCTTCCATGGCTACTGGTGCAACTTCTGTCGATTTTTAGGAGTCCCTACAAAAAAGAAATCACTTCGCCTAGCATACCATTTCAACTTGAATTTTTTTCGAATTTCATTGAACAGTTGGGTGCGAAGGTGACGGTTGACAGAGACTCCCAGTTCTTCCAGCTGGTAACGAACACTTCGGGTAAAGCCCCCCCCCTGTGAACTAAACTGGCCTTTAACAAGCATGGCTCCTAAGGCATTCGCGTTTTTGTCTTCCGCGCATGATATATGGTCCTGTGCACTACAGGGGTTATTCAGGTGGCCATGTATAACAGAATTCCGTTTCTATCTCCTTTAGATGAACTGAAAATTCGCTTTGAATACGACCGCGGTTACGTTCAAAACACACACAAGGACACCATTCCAGTCGTGGCGGTGGCGTCATCCAACGGAAAGGTAAGTTACACATTTCCGCCAATTTAACGCACTACTGCCCATTTGCCCCTATCTCCGGGGCTTGCTCCCAACGTCCGTGGGTGCCAACGTTTCGCACCCATGGGTCTGCGACTGCGTGGCACTTATTGTCCAATCAGCTGGCGACCTTAATAGCGACTACGTGGCATGGGCATGCCCACGGATGGGCGGTCTGGGCGTAGGGTGCCACAGCAGCGGGGATGAAAAAGCGCATCTTCGCAACTGCCGGCCAAACACATAAACAGTGCGTGGACAGAGGCTAACATGCGGGCAAGCCTGCTTTCAGAAGTCGGTTTTATAAGTAGCCATAATTCGAGGGTTGGGAAGGGCAGGAAATGACCAGGGGTTAGTTGGATGAACTACAAGAACCGCTTGATTAGCTTTCTTACGTCTAATGCGTCAGGAGCAGCTTAACAAGTGAAACACGTCTCATGAGTAACTTTATGGGTTCGAAATTATAAACTGGATAAAAAGCGATTTTAATATGCGCAAAAATGCGAGTTCCAGACATAATATTCCTATCATCATCTCCGGGAGCGGAATAAGGGGGAATTTCTGGGACTAGGTTGCATTTTTAGCTGACGTTTGAAAAGCTTTCTCGCTTCCATTGTCAGCGCGTGGTAACCGTTCTCCCACTGGTGTCAGTGAGTGTGTCCGAACGTGAGCCTGACGTCTGAGGCCCGTGTGTCAATCGATTATACCGATCGCGTTTTGTGGCCGTTTGTTGATTAAAAAAGCGAGTTTGTCTAGCTCGCGCCTGTGCTTATAGGTGACTGACGCAATAACCTATCACTGTAATCAAATAAGATACTGAGGTAAAATAAGGTATGATTATGTACTGTGTTCTATCCGTATAGGGATAGGTGTGGACAGCAACGTTTTCTTCAATTGTTGGGAGTTTAATTTTTTTCCTTTAAAAAGGATTTTTATATTCTCTGTAAGCAATCGAGATAGGGATCTGATGTGCTCCAACCAAACTCAGGAAGTGCCTACTTATTCCGCCCGGAATGCGTGCCCCTAAACATGTGTTTTTGCATAACCTATTGGTTCCTTTAACACCAACATAAACCATTGAACTTTATCGATGGAAGATTTTCCTGTAGTCATAAGTCAAGCAAATACGACGGTGCAATAATAATAATATCTTCTAGCGATGTAAGGTCACTGTCGTTCACCCTCTTGCTACGGAGCCAGATGGCCTAGACACGAAGAATAAATAAGCGTATCTGGACAAAATAAGCCTAACTACGGCATAAAGCAGCGGAGTAGCTTACATGTTCTAACTTAAGAAATAACGAAAACAATGGCTCTCACCTATGGCCCCAAGAAAGTGTGTTGAGATGAGTATACCATTCACAGCTCGGGGAATGTTTCGCTTTCCAACACAAATTACTTAGGAATGCCCGAATACCACTCAACTGCCCCCCACCCACTAAAGTTGTGTGCATCTGTTTGGGTTGGTTTAAAGAAAAGTGACAGCAATGTTGGGCCACACGTAGAAAACAGCCTGATGTCTGATCCGTCTTTGCGGTCTTGTCAATCGTCAGCAGTTCTGAATGATTTCTGACTCTGGAACGCGATGTGATTAGGAAGAGAGGCTGTGTGCGAAGCTGCACAAGGCTTCATTACTGCGAAGCCCGCCTGCTCGCTTCCAACACCCAAACAGACTACACTTATTCAAGTCTTGTGTAGAAGATGGCATGAACTCTCAGAGGTAGTCCTGTTTAATTTAGACCACTCTTTCCTCGAAATGTCAGCTCTTTGTACAATTCGGCAGCCGCATGGATAAATAAGCAGTTATCTTGGAAGGTAATAATTAGTTTTAACAGAGTAAATGGATATTAAAAGTGTTCTCACCACCTCCACAAAACTGACTATGAATGACGAAAGTTAAAAGGGTGCTCGAGGCCTAACAAAGACAAATAATTGTCTCCCTAGTCCCCCACTGAAAGACTTTCGCAGATCGCATAAAATTATCTTTTGTTTATAGATAGCAAATGACCAAACAGCCAGCCCGGGGCACATATTTATTTGTAAAATTACCCGGACATATCGGCCTTCGTTTAGAGCCGACTCCGAGAAGGATAGACTATGAAATGATGCTGGCATAGGACACAACTTATCCGAAAGCTGTCGTTGGAAGAAAGACATAAGCAACCTCGAAAAGGTCTTGGTCAGCAGGATTGACGTTTTCGAAAGATTGGCCACCTTCCCGAACAGAATTAGTGAATTTTTCCACCTCAATGGTGCGCTCACTCTTGCTTAGCTCAATCACCACACCTTCCTTCCAAATGAGAAGAAGCAGCGACGTAAATAAAAAATACGTAAACGAACCTTAGCCCCTTTCCCATGTCTGTGACGAGGGAGGATAGACCTAAACTACCACGGT
The DNA here is from genome assembly GCA_036362985.1 of Ligula intestinalis. Lineage (NCBI taxonomy): Eukaryota > Metazoa > Platyhelminthes > Cestoda > Diphyllobothriidea > Diphyllobothriidae > Ligula > Ligula intestinalis. The sequence continues at coordinate 68,196,543 of JAYGXS010000003.1, read as the reverse complement.
CTGAAATGCACGTGCATGCGCAGGCCAGACCAATTCTTGATTAGAAGCCTCATTCTTCATCGGCCCAGCCGTAAGAAAACCAGTCGGTCGCATCCATGCTCGCGTCAAGGTTTACTTTTTACGATGCAAATTCGCCGACATGGGCTGGTGACGATGGCCTCGGTGACTGCGCTCCATGTATTTCAAAAGAGAAATTGCCTATCCAGGCATGGAGAGTATAAAAGGGCAAGGCAAGCTAAACATCACTCCACTGGACAGGAGGGTTGAACAGCCAGGCAGAACACATGTATATCATAGAAGATGAGGTTGGGCCCGTCAGAAATGCCTGACCTTTGGGCTGAACAATGTCCGAGAGACCTCTGGCGTCTGCACGATTGCAATCATCAAAATGCGTTTTTCATGCTGACTTTGGCCAACCATTAAGACTACAGCAGAAAGTTAGACGATTAAGTCTATTTATCAGTGACTTTCGCCTCTATCGAAAAAAGCCTATGCACCTATGGACAAGACCGTCGCCTATAAGAGAGGAACAATTGAAAACTTCACCTAGAAAATGACCAAATCTCCTCCCTGCGACCGCACCCGGCACCTTGTCGTCACCAACGTCATTCGCACTTGTTATAAATGGAAACCCTTTGATATAATGCTGACTGAGATAACTCGTACGTCTCAGTCTGTTTACTCACCACAGCGGGAGAGCCCTGTTGCATCCTAGTTAAAATAGGGTCAAATATGCCCTAACAAACAAAGGTCCGAGTCAAGTGTGTTTCATCTGTGTGAGTGGGGGAGGGGGATGGTGCGCCCGTAGCACGCGAGGGGACGCCTAGTCTCCCGCTGTGCCCCGGTTACTCCTCTGTCGTCCCGACTTTGGGGCAGACTGACTGTATGTGTGTGGCATAGGGAGATAGAGGTCGAGGCTGCAGGGCTGTGTCGAGGCCAAATCACCGCTGCTGTCGGGGGGGGGGGGGGGGGGGGGGGGGGTACTGGCGGCGCGTATCGCGTTCGGCAGACGAGCAGGCGGTGCGCGGGCTTAGGTGCTGCTTTGCCTGACCTAAAATGAGGCCAACTGTTCAAGGGAGGTCTAGTTCAGCGATGATACCCATGCAAGCATTAAGGAAGTCAAGTTAAGCGAACGAACGTTTTCGATTAATTCATCATCAGGCAATACAGTACTATAAGGGAGGGTAGAGTTAACGAAAGTTTTAGGCAAACCAATCAGTACTAACAAGGGGGACAGAGGGGGGAGAGGTGTAAAAGGATCAAGGGGGGATCAAGGGGATCAGATTCTAGTCTTTATTGGGGACAGAGAAATGGGGTGGTGGGAGAGGGGAAGGGGAAGGTGTCAGACCATTAGTTAATGTCATCCAGTGGTCCTCGTCTCGGTTTTTTTTGGGTTGTTTGAGGACGCAAGGTGTCAACGTCTTGAGACTGTGTCGGTGGCCTTTGGATGCTTGATGCCGCTGTCTCATCATTGTTTCGTGGCGTAGTAAGAGGCGTGAAGGCAGATTTTGAAAAGGCTTTTGGCCACGGGAGCCTTAGGGCCGCTACAAATGCTTTCTGCACACATAAAATTGGGTTTGTGAGGCGAATGGTGACTGCTTCTGCCGTCGCAAGTATCCGCTGACGCAGGAACTTAGAGTGTTTAGCCGGAACTTTGTAGACGACTCTAAATGCTTGGTTGACGTCTACCCGATGACCGCTGTCTACCAAGTGAGCCAGAATTGTGCTTGATATTGACTTAGTTTCGCCTCTGTTTAGCCACGCAGGGTGATGCTCTCTCATGCGCTTGGATAGACGTCTAATCGTTCGACCAATGTAACTTGCCCCACAGGAGCATGTAAAGTTGTAGATACACATTGATGTGGTCTGGAACGGCAGTCTATCCTTGCCTTCAAGGCGAAGAAGTGGAGTGCTTGAGAACAATAATCTTAACTTTGCTGCTGGATATGTACGCGCGATTGCAGCGTTCAGACGAAGCTGTAGAAGTTCGCTTGCTGGATCACCTTGAAAAGGCAGTGTAAGAAATACGATTTTCTTCTCAGCCGTCGGTACCTCCGGTCTTGGTGGACGTTCCTCCATAAACTTATCGATGAACTTATCGGGGAACCCATTTTCTTGTAAGGTATTTTTAAGCAGTGCGAGTTCGTCCTCCAGTGTCTCTGGAGAACATATTCGCCTAGCTCGGTTCGTGAGGCAGCGGACTAGGCCTCGTTTCTGACTTAGTGGCACAAAACTGTAGAAGTTAGTGTATTGCCCTGTCCAGGTCTTCTTACGAAATACACTTCTAATTATCGATCCATCAGATCTTCTACTAAGGAGGACGTCCAGAAAGGGGAGGCACTGTCTGTCCTCTTTTTCCAAAGTGAAGGTTAACGCTGAGTGCACCTGATTCACTTTATCTAAGAATTTGTCAAGCTCAAGTCTTCCGTCTGCTATCATAAATATATCGTCCACATAGCGAGCATAGGCTGGAAAGTCTTTTATAATAGGAGAAAGTTTGTTGCTCTCAATTTTGCCCATGAAAGTATCGGCTAAAAGAGGTCCAAGCGGTGATCCCATCGCTACCCCATCGATTTGGCGGTAAAATTGGCCATTAAAGCTGAATTGCACGTTTAAAGTGCAGCTTAAGAGTAATTGCTTCATGTCTAGTTCTGGTAAGTTTAAGCATCACAACCGTGAAGCCCGAGGGGTGCCGGGGTGAACATCGTCAGTCGGCCACCGCGTTCACACTCGTCTGCAGAAGCATTGACTTAGGCACACATGCTGAGCGTGAGAAGGGGGAGGCAGCTTGAGCGCACGCGAGATACTCCTGCTCCACCCCATGTACTTTATGGTTTGGGGTCCTAGAAGGGACCTGAGTTGTAGAATCGGGCGCTAAAAGATCCAGAATATTCAGTCAGGAGAGCTCTCAGCAGTTCTTTTTTCGGACAACGGGATAATTCTCGGGGATTTCAAGGCTCTAATCAGCGTAAACCATTTCATCTGTGAAAGTGTGATTGATTTCCACAGGTTCACCTGTTGGGTGATGTCCGTTTATCCTCCTCCTCTGATAGGGGTTTTATAGATAGGGTATACAAAACCGATAATTTTTTTTCAGGGGACAGAGTTAAATGTATGTACAACATTCGTATGTTTAAACAAACCAATAAAGCATATAAGAGCCAGCGCACAGGTTGAAAAACTGAAAATCAGCAGCTGCAAGCTAGTGAGAACATGAAAATCGAAGGCCTTTGGTTGGATATTAGGGGCGAACTGATTACCACGCGTGATGACCAAACACATTAAAGTAAAGGGCGTTAAGATTATATCGTTAAATAAGCTCTTATTGACGGCTGTGACAGAAGATATAATTGAAGTTGGCAACGCTGATAGCCTAAACTCCAATCGTAACGTCTACCTTAACCATAAAACCTGATCCTAAAGTGAACGTTAATATTAACTGTAACAAAGGAGGGATACGTGATTGAAAATAAGGGGCAGGGAAGGGCTGTTAAAGCAAGCCTATCCAAATAACATGTTTCATAGAAGTATAGGCTAGACGGGGCCACCGGCGGTTAAAACAGCAGCGCAGTCGAAGCTCAGTGTAGGACAAAATATCTTGAAACAAACTTCTGTCTGCATAATTTCAGCAAGTACCATGAACACTTCTGACACTTCTGTGTCATTAACAAATAGTAGACTGCGTGCCTTTTAGTTGCGGATCAAAGCGAAGTGTCAGTGCTAGATCCTACGTCAGCGTAGGTTCATCGGGGCGCTGTTAATTGAGGAGGCGTCGGCTGGAGGAAGTGAACACCAAATGGGCTGAATATCGCTAGGCCAACCTGTCAACAACATTGAGTTTGTTGAAAAGAGGACGATAAAACATAACTGTTATTTGGTCTATAAGAAACACAAATTGTACCAACCGGTGGAAAAAGCAGAACGCTCTCTCAAATAAAACTATATTGATCAGGCGCAGGCGACGGCTACAGGAGAAGTTAAGAGCGAACCAGAACATCCGGTCATAAAGTAATGACGTTCAAGTATATACTGACCGTGGCGTAAAAAAGAACATGATCGCGACAACCGGCGTGGTCTATAACTCCAAAAGTACTTGTATGGACAAAAGATCAATGTGGAAGAATGAGGGATATGGAAAAGCGGATAGTACACATTCGGAAGATCCTCGAGCGCGGATCGTCGGCTTTGAAAAAGGCCACCTGAGCCAATCTCAGGTGGATTTAACTTTCGAGCCAACCTATTCATAATCCTACCGTAGACTCGCTCGGCGTTCAAACATCTCTGCTAATCACAGTTTACTGAAATTTCCCGCACAGTAACTGCATTTCTGCAGAATTAAGCAAAAAAAAAGTCGGCTTCAACTTTTGCACCAACTGACCAGTTAGATTTAAGAACTACTTTTAGAGAGGAAATGCTTGATTGGTTGACTGGTTGACTTGAAGCTTCTCAGTTCTTTAAAGGTTTCCCGGTGCTGATTGCATGAGAACAAAGAATGAACTAAGCAAACGCCGTGCAGTGCATTTTTCTCCTCTGTGTGTGTCAACTGAACCTTAGAACATAAATTCGAAATTTTAGTCTCATACAGAAACTCAGAGCGAATATTAACAGTAGAGGAAATTCGAAGGTATTATAGGGTTGCACCACATGAAAGGTTGTTGAGCGACGTTCGTGTCTGAACAGTCCTCAATAATGAATATACAGATATCGATTAAAGGTCGATTCACATACACCTACTGTATTCTAAACATCTTAATCGTCTTCATTCGAACTTAGGGCCACTTTTTTACTAAGGGTTAAGTAGCCGGGTCAGCATGCAAAGCTTTCGTTCAAGAACTAAGACGGATTTCCCGCGAATAGTGTTCGCTCTTGTTTTACAATATTCAAAGTTTTATTTCTTTTCAGCGTCATCTTAATTCATTGGGGAACTACCTTGCACGAGCATGGTCGCCAGAGACTGGGTGCCAGATCTGTGATGAAGATATACTTTATCTCTTTAATCTCCCGGTAAGTCATCTTTCCATTTATTAGGCCTGCTCATCTTGGCTGGCTTGCTCCTGCATATAGTTTTGGTTCTAGTTTTTACCAACTGAAATAAACAATGCATAAATAGGCAGAACAGTGTAAGAGTCCTTCTCAGTTACCTTCCCTGCTAATCTGAAAAGCACTTGAACGCGTTATGACCCTAGTCGAGTCGTTATGAGTTAACAAATGAACCCATTTGGGCTTGAATTTAAGACCATGAAGTGCTGGTACTAAATAAGGTCAAGACTAACTTGATAATTAAATTTAGATCTTTTACTATGCATTTACTTGCAGAAGTCAATGTATCCCATCATCCAAATGAATATATTCGTCTCCCGACCAACGCCATTTTTGGAGCGTTTCTTCCAACGTATTGCTGCCCTGACTTATCCCAAGGACCGCATCCATCTCGTTACACACTGCTCGGTAAGTACAACTGTTAGAGGTTTATAAGGAATTTCATATAATTGGGACAGGCCATGGGCCAATGAAATACAAACAGCAACCTCATGCTGTTGAGGGCTGTCGCTGGAAAAATCGACTTGGCAAGAAGAACTTATAGAAGGCATTAATATGACTGGGTCCTTTAACAGTAACCGTAAAGGTCTAAGGGGCAGTTAGTTAGTGTCACATCGGTAAACGGTCTCCCCCAATAGCAATGGTGCCAATCTTCCACGTAATAAGCTTTAACCTCAAAGGTGTCGCCTTGTAGATGCATTCATCCGAGGGGAAAAATAGGCGATCTGCTGTTATGGCGTAAATAACGGCGACCGATTTAAAAATTAGAAAACCTCTTGTGGAAAATTGGCTACTCTGACAACTTATGCTCCGCATGGGATCGAACTGTCTTCCTCCAGTCTTATAGCCCAGTTTATTCTGACCTGGCTAGTAGGCAGATGAAACCAAGAGAGCGGTTCTGATAGCAGGCCTTTATTCCAGACGGTACAGAGACAACGGAATGAATCAGTATGTTCACTACAGCCTATTATAAAGCGTTGGTCCTTCTAGACTGTTCCTGGCCTATCGCACGAGAGGGGGAGTTCTGGCGTGGTTTCCCACGCTGCGAGACGTACTAGAATATTTGCAGTGCACGTTTGTGCGGGCGTCACGTGTGCTCGGGGCGCGCGCAGCCGGCCTGCGGCCATGACTCAACTAGCGTACACTTCGCATCTCCATAACATCCAGATTTCGCAACGGCTGTCTGCGAATGTTCCTATAAAGAATTCTGCTGCCGTCTATGTGCTCAGGCGACATTTTTAATCTGAAAGTTTGCTCTGCCGTTTCAACCAAGAACTTATTCTCTCTGAAAAAAAAACAGGCTTCATTTGTAAAAAAGGAAGCACGAGAATATCGATTTTTTACCTTGGTTATCATTTCCACCGTCCAACGTCTTGTAGGGCAGCAGGCGACGCGAGCTTCGTAAGTTGGTTTCTCAGGCTCACCCGGAGACAAACATTATTTTCCTGTTGTCATACCCCTATTTTACATAGTCAGCCCTCTGAAAGTGAACGGTGTTACTTTGGAAAGGGCCTAAAGCCCATGCCTTACAATGGAAAGTCATTATATTATACCGTCCTTCTTCGTTATTACATTTTGATTACTTCGGTGACTTTTTACTTCGCCAGCTTTACAAAGATCCTGATTGCCTGTCATGGTTGCGGGAAGATCTAGTTCTGACACCCCCTTACTGTCCGAAACTGTTCTCAAATACTTCCTAGTAACTTTCCCTGATTGCTTCGATCAGGCTCTATTGTCACCACTAAGAAACTCTCATTTATAGGATAACTGACAAAAACGTTGTCCACCCCTCTAACCCTTTGGCTCTGGATCGCATTTTCCCAAGTCAAATTTTAAATTTGTTTAGCCTGTTCGAAGAAAATGAGGAAAATTTAGCCTTTTGAGTACGAGGAATTCACTGCCCTACTGTTTAAAAGGTGATTTTGGGTTTTTCTCCAAAGAAAAAGCTAGCAGGAAGTTTGAGTACTCCTTAATGTGCTCCTTTTTTACATTGTAGGTCAGAAAGCAAAAGAAATATGTCGACGCCTTCCTTGAGAAGTATGGATCGGAGTACCGTTCTGTTGAGGAGATCGACGGTGATAGATATTATCAGTTAAACAGTGGCTTCAGTATTGCAACGTAAGTTTCCCTAAGCGGTCAATTGTTACGTCGAAGAAAGTAGAATTTCCTACGTGAAAACAGTGCTGAATAAATATTTGCTCTCCTAGTAGCTGATAGCCCAAGGATAAGTACAATGGCATACTTTTACTGCTTACTGATACTAGTTAAAAACACAACATAAACCTAGTCCTAACTCCAAAAAATTGTTTCATCCAACCCTACAAAAGACGGCTGCACCGTCGACCCAGCATGGAGGTTTTTTTATCAAGTGACCATTAACTTAGGATCATACCATGCTTCTCAGCTGCTCTGTCTAACTTGCCGGACTTTCTTCCATACGGCTGGGGTTTATAGGTCTAGATGCCTGGAGAAGGAGGAGTGCGGATATTTCTTCCTGGTCGAAAGCACCGCACAATTCACGGAGCCCGAAGCTCTTGAAAAACTGGTCGCTGCCAACCGTGGCATTGTTGCACCCATGATGACTCGACGCGGACTCTACTGGTCAACTTTCTGGGGCGCTATTCACGCTAACGGATCCTACGACCGCTCTGACGACTACTTCGATATTGTCGAGGGCCGAAAAAAGTAAGCATTTGACTGCTTTTCCAACTAAGCACACAGAAGAATGATACACTCTAACTGCTTGCCGAGACAGCACACTAAGGGTGACTGTGGACTCCTTATATAATTCGCTCAAAATGAGGGTGCTGCTTGCTTGCCACACCTTCACTCACGCATAGATTTCGCTAGTTTATTATTGATCTAGAAAGTGGTTTTTCACCAGAGTCAGCGAAAAATTCCATTTAAGTCCCTTCTTCGCATGGAATGACATGAAAACTTCCCATTGGGCATGATACGGCACGATGCTCTCGGAAAACGGCTACAATTTCGATTGCAAAAATGGGGCACTTTTAAAATCTTGAATCTGAGCATGTCCCTGACTACTGCTGGGACGAAAAATATGGCATTTTTGAAACTGGACGATTATCGGAATTAATACAAATTGATGCCATCAGAAATATAGTGGCACCTTTGTAGAGTAGGTGGAGTATTTCGTGAAATATTACGCGACAGTAGTAAATTTGTTGTTGATTATAAAGGGTCACCTATTTTACTATTAATTTTACTATTTTACTATCTATTATCCCATATATTTTAATCACTTCAGGATGCCGGTTTGTGAATACTCTTCTTGCCGGCCGGCTGCCGAAATCTTTCTCGGTACAAAATTACTACTTAAGTAGTATGGTTAGTATGCTGATTTTCAACCTCCTTATAAATTCAGATATATTTTGTAGAAAAAATATGCAAAGCAAACTGATTTTTCGATTTTAAAACAGGCGTTACAACATCCCGATAATGCTGACCTCTCTTTGCCGATGCACATGCGTTTAGCTGGTAAAAAACTAAAAGCTGTATGCTGTCCATGTAAGGGAAATCAGATATTCCTTTATGTCATTAACCATATATTACATATAGTTAACAAATTTTTTAACCTCATGTTAACCAAGTAAGATATTCCGTGTGGAAAATGCATAAGAGAACATAAACAATACTATTTAAATCAATATTTCGCGGTCTAAAGGTGTCTTACCTAAAAAGAAGTGATCCTCAAATTTACAAACTGCTTTTACTTACTTTACAGGGGATTATGGAATGTGCCTTTAGTTGGCACGACATTTCTGGCGTCCCGATGGGCCTTGACGCAACTTAAAGGTTCAGAGAATGACGAGGACTACCTCTACACTTCGATTGCCTCAGCGGCGGTTTCTAAGGTGTGTTCGGCCGATGCATGAGAAGGAATTTTCATTTTCCCAGACCTTTTTAAACAGGGTGAACGAGTCATGCAAAGTTGGCTCAATATTTGAATGTGAATTCAGGAGACCAGTTTAAATCGTTAACCGGACTGATCCCTTCTAAGCTCTTAATCGTTGTTTATTAATGTTGCCTGTATAATTTTAATTAAGGGTCCCGAAAAGCTTGTTTAAATAACCAAATATTAGCACGTGATAAGTAAAATGGCCCAAATGTGCCTAATTGGACACAATGTTCGACTCTATATCGAATCCATATAATCTCTATATAGAGTTGAGATTGAAATGATATAGAGGTTATAAAGTGTCGACGCTTGTGTCCATTTCAGCACCATTGGGCCCTCTTATTTCTCATTGATTGTATTTCTCATTTTAATTACCGCACGCAATCATTAATTGTTAAAATAATTACTCATATTATTATATACTTTCGTAAGTTCTACCATTTTAATTATATTTCCTTTCTCCTTATATACCCCATTCTTTTAACCCTTATTAGTACCTGTCCCATATTACAGAAGGGTGGGGTTTTCGCATGCCGTTTGGGACCCTAAATGGAACTTTTACCCAGTGTCCTTATTCCAATCTCAGCAGGTGCTTAGCCATTATCGGGTACTGCCGTAATTAACTGCTGATGCATACTGTTGTATAATTCTTTTGCTCAAGTTTAGTTCGGAAGCGAGAGAAAAAACCTCTTATGTAGGTAAACGTTAAAACGTAGGAAGCTGAGAACACTCAGAGCGGTTTAAGTTGTTTAGACAAAAGAGTACTTTTCGAACAATAAAAGCTGTAAGCCCAATGACATCGACTTTACTAAATATAATAAAAAGGGTCTCAAAGCTATGGATTGTCCTAAGCATGCTCCCTTTTTGTTTAAATTCTATGGTTTTAGAATGCCTTCATGTACGTGGACAATAGAATCGACTATGGTTACCTGACAAATCCCACTACCGTCACCCTCGACCACCTGCACAATGATCTTTGGCAAATTTTCGATAACCCATTGGTATGTACACTGCTTTTGTCGTTGCCTCAATAATTCCGCCGGACGAGTAAAAGTTTCCTTAACATCCTAACAAGAATTCACTCCGCAGTAACAGCGCCAGCAAAGTGATGCCTTCACGGACGTTTAAGACTGTAGGATACGAAATAGTCTATCCAAGAATCTGAGATGGGAGTATCCCAACGGTAACGAACCAGTAAATAAGAACAAAGTCGCTTGTGAATAAAAGCACGTGCTTGTTCAAAGTGTAATTTAAAAGTTGTGTAAAGTTCATGCAAGGCATATTTTACCAAGTAAAACAAACAGGGCAAACGTAGCTTACGTAGCCCCACTCATATACCCCTAGACCCAACACGTTGTCCTGCAAAAACGGTGGTTATAGAGTTCTGTGGGGTGGGGAAATACGATAGGTGGAACGGAAAATTTTTAGAAATGTAAAGTGAAAAAATTAAGTCGAACATGCTTCCCGCGGCCACAGGGAGCAGGTTGTTCCGCGTCGAAGCTGAAAGTGTGCGCGGTGCTTCGCGCCGCGGACTATACTAATCTAACTCCAGAACGGTAAGTTGGACCACAGGTAAGTTGAAGTAGACGACCTCTTAACCACCATTTCAGTTTTTCGGGAAATTAAAGAAACCTGCAATTTGATAATTGGGTTTTCCCGCAATAAGTAAACTGATAATACAGATAAGGCACATCTGCAGGTATAAATCAACAACACTTCTAAATACAGTAAAATAAAAATGCATTTAGCATTTATTAAAGCATATTCCACTGCGTGTCCTAATTTCCCGCCCATAAAACCCGATAACCATCGTTTTCGTCGGAAAACATGCAGGTTGTAGGGATCAATGAGTGGGGCCACATAAGCTACTGTTGCCACAAACAGAGAGTTGAATGTCACTACAAGACGATAATTCACCGCGGGAGTTTGCCGTTTTGTCAGATGTTTAGAGCAAGTCATTCTGGACTACGTTAAGGCACTTTACTGGTAAGTACGCAGCGAATGGAGCAGCTTTTTAAAAGCCAGCTTCTTGGTGTGATGAAAATCCAGTGATGATAATTTCTAATTTGTCAACAGCCAGGCAGATTGGAAATCGGAGGAAACCTTTGAACTCAACTTCTTGCCCTGGTAATGCGTAAGCAGTAAATATAACCTGCAAATATGTTTAAAAAGTGTGTAATATTGGCTGCGATAGGTCCACAACAGCCGGTAAAATGAAGACGACGAAAGAATGCTTCAAACCAAATGAACGCAAAAGGAGATATGCATCGGTTTCTTTCAATGATGGCATTGCCAAAGCCCTTGTTTCGCAAAACCAGACCACTTCTCTTCATTGGCAGTGGTTTTATATATTCCAATGCTGATGCACAATGTTCATTAGTACTTACCTATAACTTATTTTAGTTAATTTGCGCCATAAACGATCCTTACACATGACATATCAAAGAGCACTGTATAAGGCATACTGTTTTATCTTGATTCACATCAGAGACGTTGAGAAGTATAGGCCGATTAGAAGTTGGTGTGTCGTAGGTTTTCCTACTGTAAAAAGTGTTTTCTGCCGGTGTTCATTTTGATTTTACACGAAAGAGTGTTACCTTGAGCCAAAGGTGGTCACCAGGGTCGATACCAGCAGAGTACCACATGCATACGTAAGCAAGACTGGTTAGATATAAACTGTATCTGAATGTTGTTTATGCGGACGTATTCAGTGTATGGTGCACTGATTTCGTTCCATTTTAGGACTGGGAGGAGGTCTACATTCATCCGGAGTACCGCCACTGGACCAGAAAGGAGGTGAAAATGCAGGATTTCGAACAACCCTGCTCAGACGTCTTCTGGGTGCCCCTCATGTCGGAGGTCTTCTGCAAGCAGTTAATTGAGGAGATGGAGAACTACGGAAAGTGGTCCGATGGCAGCAACTATGATCCCCGCCTGGAGGGCGGCTACGAGAATGTGCCCACCCGTGACATCCACATGCGGCAAATTGACTGGGAGGATCATTGGATTCACGTTCTTAGAAAATACGTCTATCCCATTCAGTTGAAGCTGTTTGAAGGCTACTCGGACAAGGTGAGTTCCTTGCCAGTTTTACTACTGCCCACCTGCCGAGTTTTCGATCTGCCACAGTAACCAGTTTTGTGCCCACGTTCTTCTGTTTTCTCTATCCTCCTGTAGCCGTGGGCTCGTATGAATTTCGTGGTTCGCTACCAACAGGGCGAACAGCCTGCACTGCGCTATCACCACGATGCCTCCTCCTACACCTTGGATATGGCTCTGAACCGTGCTCATATCGACTATCAGGTAAAACATCCATGTAAAAACTTGATTTTATTTTGCGATCGGCTCCATGAGGGGCAAGGCGTCACCGCTTGCTGCGAATACTTTGCAGCAACTGGGGACAGTGCCTCTTGGATCTGCAGCAGATCAGGCTAGATCATAACCTTCTATTCTTGGCTTACGCTCAGTGACTGAATGATTCCATATAGATACAAAAGGTTTATGCTTGTGGGATACGATGTGGTCCAACCGGATAATAGACAAGAGAACGTATCCCAACACGTTTAAGCTAGTGAATAGTATAAGGCGTGGAAGGCCATAGTGTCAGGGAGAATTAACTGAGGTAGGAACAAGCCTAGTATGTAAGCAATAGGAAAGTGACTTCCAGACGAGTGCACGCCAGCCATGAATGAGCCGGAGTCCCGAGAGTCTGCAACCGAACAGTGAGTCATCGGCTCTGGAAGTGACTAAGCGTTAATAACTCCCCCTACACTGGCCTTGCGAAGTTGGTGGCCAGTGAGCCAGACAGAGAATGACCTTGCACTGCTGGTGCATACGCATTGGCGTACACGAAAGCCAGACATGTGGGACATGCAGTTGTTAGAGTACAAGGTCGCTACAATACTCCCCCTCCCAGGGGAACGGAGTTCAAAAATGTTAATGGGGGGAAAACGTGGGTATGTTCTGGGTAGAGTACAAATTGGTAACGGTCTCAAAAATTCGCACCAAATAGGATCAATGTAGAAAATGGAGTATTAATAATAATATAGCAAAGGGTTACTAAGTCACGAAAAAAAAGTTTATCGATTGTGTAATGTTTACTATGTATGCCAGTAAGTCGGCCATTTGGGAGGATAAAATTGTGTTGGAATGATTGCTTAATGGGTGCCAGTAAGTCGGCAAGTTGGTAGGAGGAGAGTGTGCATCGCCAACGAAAACCGCTAAGTCGGCGCGTTAGTGGGAGTAAAGAAGGTCCTTGAATAATTCCGTCACCATATACCAGTAAGTCATTACGTAGGTATGAGGAAAGGACATCCTGCAACATATACCAGTAAATTGGAACGTTGGTAGGAGAAATTGAGTGTTTCAAACACAAGGTATCCCAGTGAGAACTGAGTCGGACGAATTTGTCAATGAAGTAGACGCACTGTCATCCAGACATAGAATTTAGAAAGAGCTCAATGTTTAAACTTTGTAAATGCAGTGATGGGTACACAATTGCATGTTGAATGTATGAGTAAAAAGAGAATACTCACGGATGATGGGGTGAAAATGGTTGAGGGTCTTCAATTTGCTTCACGACAGGTTGTCGATAACTGCATCACCCATGTAGGGGTCACAAAAATAACACAGAAAGCTGCAGCTGAAGTCGAAGGAGGGCTGAGGATACTTAATTGAAGGCACGATGAAGAAAATCGGGTCACCACTGAGATAGAGAGGCGTCGGAGTCGAAAGTGTAGAGTAAAGTGGACGTCGGAATCGACAGTGTAGAGTTAAGTGGAGTTAACGTCGGAGTCGAGCGTATAACATAGAAGTGTCGGGGTCAAAAATGTGGGATACGATGTGGTCCAACCGGATAATAGACAAGAGAACGTATCCCAACACGTCTAAGCTAGTGAATAGTATAAGGCGTGGAAGGCCATAGTGTCAGGGAGAATTAACTGAGGTAGGAACAAGCCTAGTATGTAAGCAATAGGAAAGTGACTTCCAGACGAGTGCACGCCAGCCATATATGAGCCGGAGTCCCGAGAGTCTGCAACCGAACAGTGAGTCATCGGCTCTGGAAGTGACTAAGCGTTAATAACTCCCCCTACACTGGCCTTGCGAAGTTGGTGGCCAGTGAGCCAGACAGAGAATGACCTTGCACTGCTGGTGCATACGCATTGGCGCACACGAAAGCCAGACATGTGGGACATGCAGTTGTTAGAGTTCAAGGTCGCTACATGCTCGTGATGTATCAATAAAAGCCTTCAAGAATGGAGCCCTTGTGGTTAGATCACTAACAACCTATCTGACCTCGATATGTAACAACTAACTCACAAGTATAATAACGACCAAATAGTTCAAAGGTATGTAAAATATTAATCAAATAATTATAATCCTGAGCCCTCGAGTACACAGCGATAACATTTCGGCAGTGTGGTCAATGCGTTTAAACGCAAGGGTCAGTCAAGGAAAAATTGAGGCGAAAATTTTGATGGTCAAAAATAGTCTGGGACCTCGGCACACACTTGCCATTACACGAATTATAACCAGTAACTTCTTCAGATGGTCATAGACGCAACAAAGATTTGGGATACTGACTTTATCCACCGCTACGAGGAATTCCATGTAATGTTAGGCTTCGTTATTACTTAGAGGCGATTATATGCAGTAAATACCTGTAGGAACAGGATAAAAACGTGCAAAAAGCCCACAATACTTTCAAAATATACCTTTTTTGCTCGGTTCTCTGAAATCGGTTCCCTCGATTGAGTAATTTGAGTTTAAACTTGACCTCTGTTTTCTCCTGAAAGAAATTACGTAAGAGGTTTAAATTAATTTATGCAACAGCCTTTCTGACTATGCAGTTGTGGTGAAGTAAATTGACTTTCCTTGTGGACGTGATTCAAAAGTTTCTGACTATAGAATTTCTGGGCAATGTCAGACCAGGTACGACAAGATACTTTCAGATACCGAATTCTCAAACCAACGCATAGAAAGTTTACACTTATTAATAGATATGAAACTGACCTTTTTAATTTTTCGGGAATTTCAAGAAACCTGTAATGCGATAATTGGTTTTTTTCCGCAGTAAATTAAAGGATAATACAGACTAAAAAATCTACAGATATAAAGCAACTACACTTCCAAATACAGTAAAATTAAAATTCATTTAGCAGTTATTAAAGTATATTCCACTGCATGTCCTAATTCCCTACCATTAGATCCTATGACCACCGTTTTCGTAGGACAACATGCTGGGAGTAGGGATTAAGGAGGGGGCTATATAAGCTACTGTTGCCACCGAGCCTTTAACACAACACAAACCGAGGGAGACAGTGTGTTTTACTTCAGGGTAATCCAAACTTCCGTAACAAACAGGCCAATGATGCAGAGTTAGCGAATGGACAGCAGACACCTGTAAATATTGGAGACACCAAAGTTAGAATTTTCAGATTTATACATGTTGGATGATAGAGTATCTGAATGTTCATTCGTTGATAAAAGGTAACGTTCGGTGTAACGGTACAGCTAAAAAGGTCCAAAAGATGGGCATAATTCTAAATGTGTATAAATGCGATGTTGTAGTTGTTGACTGTACATAAAACTTTCTCTTCACGCGTCTGCATTTTCGTAATAAAAACCTTTCTCCCTCTTTCTGTTTTACAAAAGTGGATGAGGTAGAGTAACGCCTAGTCCATTTGCCATTTGTAAAGCAGAACTTCTCTCTTGTAGGGCGGAGGTGTGCGATTCAGCCGCTATAACTGCACACTCGTGGACACCCGCGTCGGCTGGCCACTCATCTTCCCGGGACGTCTGACGCATCTGCATGAGGGTCTCGAAACCACCTCGGGAACCCGTTACATCTTTGTGACATTTGTGAACCCCTAGGTTGTCGTCATCGGAGTCAGTGAGGGTTCAGCGAAAAGGCAGGGCAGCATCGCAGAACCTGCCCGTTCCTGAATCTAGTTAATCTCAGCACCGTTTCAACAAGGTTTTAATGCTGTTCGTTTTCACTGATTGCATGTATAAAATGTGCGTTTATTTGTGATTGGTCTTCTGTGAGCTGGTTTGAAAGGGAAATTCATGTGTGAGTGCAAAAAATGCTAGCTGACGCCCTCACCAGGCACACCAGTGCGTGTGTTGTGTGGTTACTGGTTGATGAGTGGACTGGGAGTCAGACGGCGACGGTTCCTTCTAACTTCCTGGTTGTTTAAATCCTAGTTTGCGTGTTCCGAGGGGACAGGTCGTGCTGTGGTGCGCGCAGATGTACGCACCGGCTATGTCAGACACTGCATCTATCACACAGCCGAAAAATGACAGGCATGGAAGGTGGTCTGATGCTCGAAGTGGGAGAGAAGCAGAGAGTGAGGTCGAGGCCTCAGCGCATTCGCTTCACTGCAAACCATCTGATGCACCTGAATCTGTCACAGTGCGCTGAAGGCCCTGACACCGAAGATTGCCAACTAACGAGAAACTCGGATGTGTGGTTAACTGTCAAGTGGACCGAGAGTCAGGCTGCGATAGCTCCTTCTTAGTGTGGCATTTATGGTGCTCCCATTCACCTGGGATCCGAGCCACTTGTGGAGGTACACGTGAGGGCGACTTCGCCCGCACCAGCCACCTCCGATGATTTCGCCTCCGGTTTTCGTTACTCTCTCTCTCTCTCTGGTCTCTGTGTTGATATCTGATCGACGGATATAACGGTGTTGGTACTGCGGGAATTTCAGAAGGCATAATTTTGATATGTGGACCAGTGTTGTGAATATTTGCATAGATGTATAGAACCTTCAGCTCGAAGGCAGCGACCGATTTTTTTGACTGAGAAACGGCGAGAAAGAACTGTGATGCCCTCTGAAAAACGTAGGTGTAGAAATGGGTTTCAGATGCGGTGAAAAAAAAACGTTTAGAAAATGCATAGCCGGGGCTGGAGTCTGGCTGAAAAGCAGTGAGCGTGCGACGGACAGAAAGCTGTTTGTTAGGGATGGGAGAGTGAAATGCAATTGCCGGAAAGAGACGGGGATGGTGCCGGGTTACAGAACCGTCAAGAAAATTCACCTCTAAGTCAGCAATTTATGCTGTAAAAACTAACAATGATAAACTGTGAAGGGGAACTGCGACGATATCTGAAAACAGGCAGGTGTAAGTAGGCGTGGGCTGCAGAGACAAACTATATTTAGAGAGGATGCAAATGCGTAATGAAAGCGCCAAACAAGGTGCAGATTTTAAAAGTTAGAAGACGCGTACCTCCTGTTGAGGGAGCTTTTGGATAGGGGAAAAGTAGCTGTTTTATGGAGGATAGTACGCTTATAAGGATCTTAGAGATGCATTCTCACATCAGGTTATGGTAAGTATGACTTATATGGCTGCCTTATGAGGACATGGGCAGAGGAACCGCACGCCCCCCCCCCCCCCCCCCCCCCACATAAAATAAGCGGCCTTGCAATAAATTTCAGGAAGGGAAAATATTCGCGTGTCTTAATGCTAACACTGACTCTAAAATAAAACTAAAAACTAAGTTAAATAAGCGGTCAAAATGTTTGAATTTTCTTACAAGTGAGTCGTGGGAATCGGGAGGAGGGAAAGGGATTGACAAGAGAAGGATGATTGCGCCACACCCACTGAAGAAAAGAAGATGCTTTTTCTCAAAGTTCCCCTACAAAGGCATGCGGCAAGTGAGCTTCTAAAAGAGGCCTTGACCTAGCCTTGCCACGAACCCTTTCAGCAGCGAGAGTTAAAGCATTATTCGTTACCAACCTGTCCTGCACGGGGAAGATAAGTGTAAGTTGCCAACTCAGACCACTTCCATGAGCATCTACTCATTTACTAGCTCCTGTGGAGCAGGCTATATCGATCGCACGAGGCGGTGCTTGTCCAAAGAATATGGAAGCACTTCGTGGCATGGCTGAACAAAGGTGAAATCAGGAGCATAAACTGCGCAATTCTCGCCTACATTGGTGATTCCGGACATCATGTGGACTCCGACGAAGCCTTTAAGGTGATTTATAAGGTTCCGCCAAACTAGCCAAAGTCCCTGGGCCAGTGCTTGTTAGTTACGGCGTAAGCGACCACTATCAGGCTGAGGAAGCCGGCGTTGTGTGCGCAAAATAACCTTCTGTCGTGACCCACAGCCACTAAGCTGCATGTACTCCTTCGCGCTCTCTTGGTCTCCTTCCCCTCCCCCCTCCTCACTCCCATCCCCCATAACCTGGCTCCACCAAAGCCTCCCCGCGTAACCATCTTTCTTTTATCGACCCCTTCTCTCCGATTTCCACGACTTGATTGCAAGAAAACACGAACATCATTGACCGCTTGTTTACATTGTACCCCGTCCCCATATAAAGGTAATGGCCCGAGGAGCATTTATCGAAAGCCTACGTATGCTCGCCAGTCGCTCTTTTGAATCCTTTGATGGGAATGCTTGCCACTTTAAAGCCTTAACCTTAATCTTAGAACTAGCTCTACCCTAAACCGCAAACCTACAGTTAACACGGACTCGAGCCTTACCTCTTAACATAATTCTCACCCCCAAACCCAACTCTGATCTTACCGTTATCTTAAACCTACCACACTAAACATAAAGCCCAAAACTCGCCTTCATACTAAACTTAATATTGCTGGAATTTGGCGCAAAACTACAAGTACTGTGGGCGGTTCTTGTTTCCATGCCCGGTTTTACAATTCCTCCCTAGCCAGGTAATTTATCAGAAGCGCAAAAAGGCCTGACATAGGAGTCCGACCTTGGTCAGCTGTCGTGTCATCGACCATCTCTCGAACGTCGTCCCAGGCAGACCATTTGCGGCGGGTGGGTGGGGGGGGGGAGGGGCAGGCGAAATGCCAGGGTGAACGAAAACAACGTTGCCAGCAGCGAGGAGGCTTGCGAGCCGCCGCCACCGCCGAAGGTGCCTTTCTGCGTTTGCAGGGTGCAGCCGCCTGCACCTCTTTGCTTCTGAGGCACCATGGCAACCATGGCACCATGGCCGTGGCGGCAACATTAGCCGGCTCTACGAGGGAGTCATCGCTCGTGTCTGCACTGGGGGGGGGGATGATCACCAGGCCCTCGGGCCTGCTATGCCCATACTGGTGTTTTCGTCTGCGCTCTACCAATCCTCCCGCACCCCCGACCGTCCGTCCGTTTCGGCTAGTCTGACTGGGGGGAGTGCGTCGGGCAAACGTTGCATCCCAGCAGAACTATGAAGCGAAGTCTGATCGAGGTCGGAGACTTTGATTGCACCTTTCGTTATAGCAATAATAGTTACGCACGTAACCGTTAATGCGTGAATTGAATAATATTAGATCAGGGGAGTTCTTATGCTGCCGGGTTAGTTAATTATGGGATCTTTGGATAAAGCAAGCACCACCTTTGAATTATTTAGCTTTGGCGTTAGTATAAGGGAACGAACTTTTGAGAGCAAGCGCGATATCGCTGCGAATATTCAAGGAGAGAGAGAGAGAGAGTAATCATTAATTTTAGGGAATGAGTGGGCTGGTCGACAGTTCTGGTTCCAATGGCGATTCATCCCAAACCTTAGGTCAGGCTGGGCATGAAGTGATGACTGCGATGACTAATGAGTCAAAAGTAGTCAACGCAATCTCCTTTCGTTTGGTTGACTTTCCCTCTCTAGGATTTCCCGTCATTTAGGGATTTCTTTTGATTGATTTTGAATACTGACTCAAAACCCCAGCAGGGAGAGCATATTCCGTACTGTACTCTGATCGGTGAACGTCGATTCTGGAGTTAATGATCGCTGCAGTTTGTCCTGGCTATCTCCTTGAAGTAAGGCTGTGCTATTCGCTAAAGTTTATCGGCTCAAACCCAGAGGAAAAGGTGCCAGCTGTATGGCATTAATGCCTCGCTATTATCCCAAGTAAACGAGGTCCCAAATCATTGAGGCCTTTTTATGAGGCGCAAAAATACCTACCGTTGTGTTTTCTCGCAATAAACTGACGTGTTGTGGTCTCCGTCTGCTAAGGCCGAGCTTGTCAGTTGGTCGAGTAGCCGCTTAAGTATGAAATACTGTGCTAAGTCGAAAATTGGATTTTTTGGGTGCTTTTCAGACTCAGAACATTAAAACCTAGAAGGAAATCTGTGGTAAATACTTCGCTGGCATGGTTATAACGTCCTGTGTTTATGTTTTTTGCTAGACTATTCCAGATATTTAGGACAGGAGCAAGTGGAACAGCTTGGTGCACAGTTTTTATAGTCCATCGTGCTGATGGATTCGAGTGATAAGACGAAACGTCAGGCGAGTTATGTCTCGTTCTGGCTTTCGCACTTCATTCGTTTATCCGTAACAAAGACCCACTGGTTACTGCTTGTCCATCGCACACTCATTGCTACTCGCTCTATTACAAAAATTAAGCCAGTCTCCAAACGCCCTCAGCTTTGTTCGGAACAGCCTCCTAATATTTGATTATAAAATGTGGATCGTCTGATGGGGATTGGACGCAAACTGAATAAATCAGACAGGGGATACCGACAATCGTTATTTTAAAAGTAAAATGTCAAGAAATCAACCAATCGGGAGTATCCTGAGCGTTCAGTAAAACGACTGGTTATACATCGGGAAAGGTGTAGAAACAGGAGCTGATGATGCAGGCGTATATGAAAAGGACACAGTATTCTTTAGAAAACAGTCAAGGGATAATGGGAAAGAGGCAATTAAGTCTACTTTAATGCGCGATTCAATGCTGTTCAAGAACCGGTTTTTGTTTCATTCTATGCGGTAACTGACGATAAGGTATACGCCTTATCTGCTATAGCCTTCGGGTAGTTTCCCGGGGTTGGGGAAGCGCGAATATCTCCTTTACTGGTTAGGGCAGTCCTGTGGATCGTCTATTTAGGCAGAGTTACTGGCATGTCAGTGGTTTTTCTGTAGAATTCGGTTCTGTCCTCGGTGCAAAGGGTAAGATAGTTAAAATTATTGTCAAGTTAGAACGTTTTGGTGTTTAGCAGGTGGGTGCAACCGGAGTTTATTAGTTTTAATCTGTAGTAGATCAGTTGAAGGAAGTTGTACATTACGGTCCACATCCACTTTCCTTTGATAGCAAACTCCTCCACGTGGCACCCGTTTACTATGACAAGGGGGCCATAATCACGTGGCCAGTATACTTTGTTGAGACGGCGAGGGGTGAGGAGAACAGACGCTTCGACTGCTTTTGTGAAGGATTTCTAGAGCTCGGAGGTCAAGTGATAGGTCTGTAGTGGTCCTGTCTGTCCGACGCCTTCCTAAACCTTGACGCCACAGACGAGGTCGCTCAGAGCTTAGGACCTCGCGTGCAAGCAGTTTCCCCGCGTGCCTCGAGGCATGCCCAAACGGACGTGCGACCGCCACGGCTGCCAGATGCAACCGACGCGCACCCAAACACACGCACCAAGTTTCTCCCATTCTGGCCTCAACCAACGGTGGCTTGACCCCAATCTGCCCAATGAGAGCCCCGCTTTAGTAGACTGACCTCATTTAGTAGGTTGGCCTCAATCCGTGGAACAAAGACAACAATGCAGTGTCTGCCTTCAAGCCTTACTCCGGAACCGACCTGAATAGGGAAAGGACGCACTAGTCCGCGAGTCAACACTGTTTCCATCTATTCTTCTATCCTTTGCAGAATACACTATTCCTAACAATCTGGCTTTCCCACTGTCTTCTCTCTCCTCACCAAAAGGAACCATGGGCCTGGAAGATTGAAGCTGTCAGGGTTAACCTTCTTAGACATAACACCTTGCGATAGGTCTATGGTCAACGTTCCATTTGTAGTCAGTGCCTCCAATGATTACCTGTGTGGTATATTCTGTTCTATGCCCACGTGTTTTGGTCTCATCCAATCTGTGGCTAGGGGGTATTAGAGCTTACCTACTGGCAAATTAATTATTAAAGGGACTTCGTTAACAAGTAATCCGATTGCATCCTCTGCATAGGCTAGTGACTTCCTTCTTTACGAGAAAATGACCGACTTTAATGGAAAATCATCTGCCTATCCGGATCAGTTGATCACTAGAAACCGGGTGTAATTCATCATTGCCCCTTAAAGTTTGTGAACTCGTGAATTAACGTGCGTCAATCTCAGGGCGTCTTGATGTTAAATCAGACCCAAGACCGCGCATGGACTTGGGCTGAGAGCGATTAAGCACGTACTACAAAGGGTCTGGTACCCAACTTCAGATGCATTATTTTTCATCCAGTGGGCCTCAGATTTTACGAAGATTGGAATGCTGAGAATGGCACATTAAGAAGGAATTATTATGGAACCGAGTTATCCGGTCAGTTAGTGATCTTTCGAACTACGATTCTTAGTGTGTCGTGTTAACGCAAAGTGCATTTAGTTGTTCATAGAACTAAACGGTAGATTCGAGTTGAATCGACTGCACCAGTAGCTTGACCGAATCGGATCAAATGGGAATGCGATTGGGTGCGGTGGTACTAAGCTGCCGGCCAATCGCATGCCGCGCTCGGTACCGGATGTCGCAGAAGTCCGAGTCGTCGTAAAGACCGCATAACGAAGGGGCCACAGGACTGGGTAACAATACGCTGAGTTATTGGCTGGCGCACCAGTAAATCTACATTTGGTTCAGAAGTGTATTCCATTTTGTAAATTATTAGTCGACACGGAAATATGAAGCAGTTGTCGGGTTTTTGGTTGAGCTAGAACTATTGCCTAGGACTTGGTTGCCATGTCTTTGTTGTACGTTGGACAACCCCCCCCCGTGCTCCTCCGTAGTTTAGTTATTTCGATATTTGCATACTCTTCCTCTTTCAATTAACAGACTAGAGAGAGGCATTTCAACTGTCCTGTGGAAGTGCTAACGTGCAATGCTGTCCTTATTTTATCGTTAGTCGTATAGAAAGGGGTGGTTGTGAACTTTCACAAAAGTTAACACTATATTTATAAATTAACTTGGGTTGCTAAAGGGATGAGAGTTGTGCAAATATGTACTCGTTCGGAGAATTACTTCTGGCTAAATTATCTTGATAGGATATTTTTGGGAGGAAATCCAGCGATTAGTGTCAGAAAGTATAACATCATGCTCTCGTCAGTTAATAAAAACGCCAAACACCTAGAGTTTTTCACGCTTGGGTCAACTCAAATTAACCAAGTCTGCCAAACCAACTTAATAATTAAGTCAGCCTCGTAGTCATTCTGGTGGATTCTAGATGATTGCTTAGGAAATCCTGCTTGGGCAGTTGACTTGCTCCCGCATTGGTGGATTCCATATGAGCGAAAAGTTGAGCGGGTAATATCGATCCAAGTGTGATTAAACTCATGGCGTGAAGCGGGCGTTTGTAGCTTAGCGGTAGAGCATTAGCCTCCGGCAAAGGCTTTCTCTGATGCGCGGGTTCAAATCCCGCCAAACGCCTAGAGTTTTTCACACCTGGGTCAACTCAAAAAAACGCCAAATGTGTTTTCAATGCAAATAAGCATATATTTTATACATGCAAATAGTGAAAACGGACAGCACAGAAGGGCCGGAAACTGGGCTTGGGACGGATACAATAGGGGTATAACGACCGCCGCCTAGTTTCAGGCAGGTCATGCGATGCTGTCCCGCCTTCTCGCTGCTCTCGATCACTGCCTCCCTCCGCGACGACCTAGGGGTTCACAAATGACACGAAAATGTAACGGGTGCCCTCGGTGACTTCGAGGCCCTCGTGCAGATGCGTGAGACGTCCTGGGAAGATGAGTGGCCAGCCGACGCGAGTGTCCACAAGTGAGCAGTTATAGCGGTTGAATCGTACACCTCCACCCTACAAAATAAAATTTCCATTTTATCGATGGCAAATGGAATAGGAGGAGGTTGAATTCGGAGAATGCATGCATGCAATGAGGAAGTTTGTGTGCAAGACAAGCAAATACAATGTCACATCTATATGCTTCTTCCCTTGGGATCGTGCCAAAGTGTATGACAGTTCCTAGTGTAGAATTTCGAGTACGGTAAGTGTGGATAACTGCTAGTTATGAATGGAGATATTTGTACTTCATTGTATAATTCAGTTCATTCAACAATCATAGGCAGTTAGAACTCGTCTCTAGAGGTGATTGAGGCCTGCTACACATCTTCGTAGCTGTATACAGTATATTTTGCTGGTGTACTGCATCGCTTAAATACGTAGATAACCAACGTTTCCAGTAAAAAGTCTACAGCACTTTAATAGTGGTTTAACACATCGTGTATTAAACAGATATTGAAAACCGGAACAAACTGTACCTTGAGAAGGGTCCTCGGTGAACAACCAGTCTTCAACTATGAGAAATCTGACATATCAAATTATGCTAGAATACCCGACAACCATTTCCCGGCTAGGGAGAGAGTTGAGCATTTATAAAGCAAAGATTTATTATTGGCAGTGGCTACGACAACGTTCACTAGTTGGTCATGATTCTTGGGGAAATGCAATGAATGCTAGCCTCTGTTTACGAATGAGAGGGAATATTCGCATTCCCCCTCTGACGATGGGCTCTTGTAGGAGCTCGAAAGCTCAGGAAGAAATAAATCTCGTTCCAGTGTTTGAACTTTTGTCGCCTTCACCAATAGCCTCTGTTTATCATACTTGTGTTATCTTTACGCCTATATTCTCAGAATAACGTACACAGGGCAATCTAAGTAACCAGAAAATGAGGGCTCTGGTAGATAAGCTATTTGGTTAACGACCTATGTACTCATTTCATTATTCTGAAAAATAATTATAGCAGACTTAGCTTGGAAACCTTTAGGTTGAACTTCGGCAAATTGAAACTTTATCTGCTTAGAACCGCTTATCAATAGCCATCAGGTGAAAAGATGGAATTTCGACCGTTGGTTTCGAAGAGGTCCATCGCATTCTTCAGCCACCTGAAGCCAAACGCGGCGATATACGCGTGAATCAGGTTAAGTGGTAGTAACCTTGCATTGCACCTATCATACACTCCCTCTTTCCCTACCCCCCCCCGAACTCGGTTTTAAGACAGAGTCAAGGAGACCGGAGGCGGGAAAGCGCGCCACACCTGACTCACATCCCAGCTGAGTGGGAGCGCGTGAGTTAAAACAAGATCGACGTGCAAGGGAAAACTTCTTAGGCACTGTCACGCCGACGGCAAAAAATACAAGGATGATTCAATTGATTGAGAAATAATAATAATTTTCGAAATAATAAACATGATAAAGGATGACATGTTACCTGATAGTCAATATGAGCACGGTTGAGAGCCATATCAAGGGTGTAGGTAGAAGCGTCATGATGGTTTCGGAGGAAAGGTTGTTCAGTTGGGTGGTACCGAACGACAAAGTTCATTCGAGCCCAGGGCTGTAAGAAATAAGGTAGGCAAAAAAATAATGATAAATCACAAGAGGTTAAAAGAAAGCCGAAGTTGGAGCGCGAATGGGGACATACCTTGTCCGAATATCCCTCAAACAGTTTCACTTGGAGGGGATGAACGTATGTGCTGAGGACGTGGAGCCAGTGTTCTTCCCAGCCAACTTGCCTCATGTGGATGTCGCGAGTTGGCACACTCTCGTAACCACCCTCCAGACGAGAGTCATAATTGGAACCATTTGACCACTCTCCAAACTTCTCCATCTCCTCAACCAACTCCTTGCAGAAGGTCTCAGACATGAGGGGTACCCAGAATACGTCGGGGCAGGGTTGTTCAAAGTCACCGAGCTTCACGGAATCAGATACCCATTTGTAGTACTCCGGATGGATATATCGCTCCTCCCAGTCCTGAAAACAGAAAGAGCCATTGCAGATTATTTTTTATTTCGTCCTACATAGGCTTTCAAAAATCCAACTGTGCAAATGGGCGCACTAGCGATGTGGGGCAAATAAAAACCTCAACTGTGGATGTCCTAGATGAGGATGAATTAGATTAAACGCTAAATATGTTTGATTGTTCACTTACTATGTTTTTAAGTCGACGGAGGTGTTAATTTTTTTATCTTATTTCGTCATGATAAATAACTGTCGCAATGCCTTTTTACCAACAAACATAATTTAATATGAGGATTACGAAACGGCTATTGGCAAGACCCATATACGCTTTAGTAGAAGAAGAATAGGTAGAAATTAGGAAATGTTTTAGGAAATTTCAGTTAGCTTGAATAAGAGTCTGCAAATGCTTTGGGTATTGAAATTTAACTAACGTGAAATTGAAACTGATTATTTTACTTTTTATTGAATAATATATGTCCTCCACCAGGGGTGGATGACTAAATTATGTACAGTCGTTGTAGCAATCCTGAAAATGCAAAAAGCCCTTACAAGAGGATTTTCAAACAGTTCCCAAAGATCGTTGTGAAGATGTTCCAGTGTCGTGTTGTCCGGATTTGTAAGATGGCCAAAGAGTTTGCGGTTGTCAACGTACAGAAGGACGTTCTAAAACGAACAAACTCAATGTAGGGTAGGCTGCAGTTATTCGGCCCATATAATGCCAAAACATTTTGAAGAAGAGATTTAAGGCACTTCAGCAGATATAAACAACAGCCACCCATGGAATAGCAAAGTGTTCTCTGCCCTCTGATGCTTTTTGTGCACAATTAATAAATTTTTAACAATGTCTGCAAACAATGCAGTTACATTTAGAGTTGCAAAATAAAAAACAGTTGGATATTCCCTTGACTTGTCCCCTACGTGGATTTAAGTTTACATGCACTCGTCACGTACATCAACAGTCTGACCCATTACTTACCTTCTCATTAAATAGGCTTATTTTTGATTTTCATAATTCAATTGTTGAAGCTTTAACGAGTTGCTTCGTCATTATGTTTCCCCTTCTGGATTTTTACAGAACGCTTTTTCCGAAAAATACAATGAAACTCGTTAAAAAATGAACAGTAGATAAGGTGTTAATCTGTTTAATGGCGAAGCGACGTATGGGATAATCTGTTTAGTTATAATAAGGGATGTCTAATGCTGCCTTGTTACAAAGCAGTGCCGTCATTCCGTTCAGTCACTTGTTCATTTCCAGGCGTGCCTCATCTTCATCGTCCCGATCTACTGATATTTCCTGTTTATCTGAACACAGTGATATGGAAGGTCCGCATCGAACTAGAGGTGGATCACGATAGGCGGTCAGTCTTCCATTTGTTTCAATGGCTTGATTTTGCCCGTATATGTTATATATTTTTTCAGTATGTTTGTTGCGTGCGAAAAGGGATATACCTACGGGATCGGGGCCGAAAATTGACATATAGCCAATCAGTGAAGGCAAATAATCGATAGATGACGAAACTTAGATGCCCGGATTATAGTGTTAATAATTTTAAAGCAATTTGTTAGATGTTAGTGAATCCCGGTTGGAGAAATTAGCATATAAGGCTTACTAATATGGTTTATTGGTCTTTTTATATATTGAAAAATAGACAGCTCTCAGGCGAGCATTGAGAAAGGAAACAAAATGCAGTAAAAGTCGTGTTAAAATAATCAAACCTTTTCGAGGGCGGCACTGGAAACCGCGTTGCAGACAAAGTAGTCCTCCCCGAGAGAACTTTTGATCTCATCCACCGCTCGTCTTAACATCAGGAAGGTACTTCCTACGAGTGGGACCGTCCAGATACCGCTAGAGTCGTAAAAAATAGAAGATTTTTAATGCATTTACTCCTGTATTAACGCGGCCTTGCGTAG
Organism: Ligula intestinalis; assembly: GCA_036362985.1. Taxonomy (NCBI): domain Eukaryota; kingdom Metazoa; phylum Platyhelminthes; class Cestoda; order Diphyllobothriidea; family Diphyllobothriidae; genus Ligula; species Ligula intestinalis. Next base: position 68,169,009 of record JAYGXS010000003.1, on the reverse strand, counting down.
TAATTGTAAATTTTCAAGTTCTTTAAATGTTGAAATAAGCTTTGACAAAATACTATTCGGTGTATGTCGAAAGAAACTAGGTACAGTAGTCGACAGTTATTAAGCCCACGTTTAATAGTCTCAGCCGCTTATCAAACCCAAATCAGCTTAGGACGGAATTTTACATAGCAAAATCCGCCGGCTAATAAGCCCAGTCGCCGGCTACAAAGCCCAGTTTGCAACAGGGTAGAGTGAGATTCTCATCTCTCTGCGTGCGCAACGCGGTCTACAGGCATAAAATTTCACAAAATTCGACGATTTCTGGTGCCTGGAGAAGGACATCAAAGAGCATTTGCGAGTGAAGTTTCCTCCAAAACAATGGCACAAGACCGCCTTTTTGAACGTGTCGCGAATCATTTTTTTTGCATTTTTTAGCACGTAAAATACAGACGAACAGCATTCTTTTCTTGGACATAACCAAGCTCTACGCACAATACAGTACGTATGTAATGTATAATGCATATCCAGCGTTTGCTAATCAAGAACTAAGACTCTCCGGTTATCGCGTTCGCCGCTTATTAAGCCAAATTTGGTCCTGGCCCGAGGTGGACTTAATAGCCGGCGACTGCTGTATTGTATCGAACAATGGTTTGACCGCTGCAACTAGCGAACCCCAGCACGTCTTTAGCCGATGGGCGTGGTTGTGACTTGTGCAAAATCTATCTAAATCTTGTGTCGACAGTATCGGGGAGATGGTGAATGTGAGCGGGTTGCTTCAGCAACCCGTCTACACGTGCCTCTCCCGAACTGGGTCTTGCTCCACCTGGTCACCAAGCAGCCAAAGTGCGATCATTATCGGCTGACGTACAACCTTGGGCCTACTACAATGACGCCGGTCAATGGCATGAATAGCGTGCGCTATTATATTGGTTACTATCGTGTATACTCATCTAGTCCAGATCGTCCCGGGCGGAGTCTGCGTACGTTGAGCTACTGTGAGTATGCAGAACATGTTTGAACCGTGTCAAACAGGGCTATGACAGTCTGCTGAAGTCGCATTCACAGGTGGTCGACCGGATCGCTGCACTATTCGAATGAGTAATTTCAGGAGAAATCAACCGACGCTGTGTCTGCCCATCTTCGTGTGGACGTCTGCCACATCCTGGTGGCCATTCACGAGGAGAACAAGCAGCAATCGAAATTTTTACGAGTGCTTTCATGCCTGAAGAAAATCTTAGAATTCTTCAATCACCCTCTTGCATGCCACCCGAAGATAGGTTTGAATTTAGACTGGAGGCATCCATAAGGCGCCGGTGGGTGAAGCCGGAAAACCCACTTACCCTGCATGGAACCTCTGGAGGTATTCCTCAAAAATGGCACACTTCTGGGTAAATTAATTACATCAAACGAACGGAAATATGATTTCCGGTGCAGATGGCCCAGTGTGCATTAGTAGGGAGAAGGAAGTACGGCTTTCCGCTTCGCAGTCAGGCGTAACGATCTCCCTCCACCCTTTTCAGTACTCAAAATTTCATTTGGGCTTACAGTACAAGGCTGTCCTCAGAGGGCCTACTAGTAAACCAAGTGATCGACTACTTACTGTGCCATAGATACTGTGTTCTCTAACCTCGGAGTGGGTTTCTGGAGAACAGCACATTGTCCCTAGTGGGCATACTGCATCTGCTATTGGTCAACGCTTTTTCCGTGGAAGAACTGACTTTATTTTTGCTCGTGCTTCATTCGCTAAACTAGACCCGAGGCCAAAAAGGCAATAGATGGGTGCAGTGTTGTCCTCAATCCTCTACTCATAACCACAAATGCGAGCCAGAAGAAAAATCCTCGGCTTGGTTTTTACAGAGCACATACGAACTAGTTGACCGTTTGGGCCCCAGTTTGTGAGAGATAAAACTTCATGAATTTTGCGTTTTTTTTTGTCAAGAGAATATAACTTCCTGCCTTACGGGTGGTTTCGAGCTAAATTCCAGGAGAGTAAATGTTAGGCCACAGGAATAGGCATCCCCTCGTAATTTAGCCTAATACAAGCGCTATTACGGGTGGGACTATATTCCTGTCTCCGACCTGTAATTGCACCGTGGCCCTAACACATCACGAACTAGATGTAACATGGGAAACGCAAGCTTAAAAATGTCCCTGGTAGTTTCATGGGAAGTGGGAAAATGTTACTATTGCATGCTGCTCCTCTTTCCACTTACATCTTTGTACGCTCCACGATGGAAAAGTAGTCGTTGGAGCGAATGTAGCCTCCGTCTTCACTCACGTCTCCCCAGAAGGATGACCAGAACTTCCCTCGGCGGGTCATCATTGGGGCGATAACACTGCGGTTTGCTGCCATCAAGTGTCTGAGGACATCGGGATCGGTGAACTGGACTGTGCCATCGACGTAGAAGAGGTAATCACAGGTCTCATCCTTAAGGCATGAGGACCTGAAGTGGGTATAATTATGTGCTGATTAACGCATTGAAAACGTTTTAAATGTACTATTATGAAGGCCGTGTTCCACCTGCTGATTATGATCCCAGTTTTCGGCTATATACAAGACCAGGAATATTTAATGATTTGCAAAAATTAATGTAAGTGACTAAACATGATAGAGTGAAGCCCAATTTTTCATACTGGGTACGGCAATACTATTATTTAAGGCGCTTGCATTTTTTCTGACGAATTTTACTAATGTAGCCAGAAGCAGAATTCTACTAAAGAAACAACTGTTAGGTCTGTGTACATCTTGCACCACTTACTGGATTATGCTAAGTTTTTATCTTATCCGAATTTCCACGGAGTTTCTATGAACCGTTTCCACACCGAGGCCACAAACCACATTACGCCCTTAATAACGCTCGCGGAATCAGCCAGTAACATATGTATCGTTTTTTTGTTTTTGCCAAGAAGTATTCCCCCAATATACATATTGTATAGTTATTGGACGATTTAAGCTTCCAAAATGATGTACAAAATCTACGTGTTAACTGCTATGTTCATACACAAAGTTTTTCTTTTATGTTCGTTATTCAAATGCCTTTTTATTTATTTAGGGTTGAATTTTGTTGATTTTCATATTATCAGGCTAAATTCCGTTGCCCTATATAGGCCATACAGAATACATCTCGGAGAAACTTATTTATTCTTTATGTTTTATAGATCATATTTCGCTGCTCCTCATTGGTGAGGTCTCACCCGTATCACAATTTTTTGTTTAAAACGATCCCGGTGTTAGGCGTGGCTAAGTCGGCTTAGATAAGCTGCCTTTGCCGCAACTGAATCAGTGTTTCAGCAGAAGTGCACTTATGCCAGTTCACACCCCCCTGACTAAAAAAGTGGGTTGGTTCCGACTGCACGTCATCTTAAGTTAAATGGTTTTACCCTAGTAAAAAATAGAAAATCCTGGACCAGGCGAACAGTATTTATGCAAGCAAAAGCGAAAGTTCTAGGCTTGTATTTTGGTTGAAACAGAATTACCGATTAAAATTATATTCTCCTGGGGCACCATTTTTAAACGATCATCAACTCAAATTATTTTCCACTGACTTTTCTCTAGACAAATTCAACGTTAAAAATGTTTCTGCTCTATCACATATTGGAACTCCTGTTTCCATTTTTACCCGACCAAGCAAGCCGTTTTAACTACACAAAAGGAGCAGTGTGGAATACCTCAACAGACAAGTTAGTACATCAGACGTCCAATCAGAAGATATTCTTCGTTGGAATCTTATCGAGAATATGATTTGAAATCCTGAAGAAGATTTCCTATCTAACTGGACGTCAACCAAAATTCTGAAAAATGATTTTGATTCGAATAATTTACTGAAATAAGGCTCTACTACTGATAAGGGTGTAGTCTAATCTCCCGATATTTCAGTTACGTCAGGATGCTGACATTTGAATGAGCTTCTTTTTGGTCACCTATAAAAAGTATGTTCTGTAAAAAACGGTAACCTAAGTAGTATGTATTTTTCAGTGATTTTTAATGTCTTATAAGCTTGTTTAAAGCCGGCATACTACCGTGACTGAACTATATTTTGATAATGCTGCATGCGAATTCGAAGTACAACCTTATCAAGGACTCGTTTCAGACGTTGACGGTTGACGTTTCATGAAATAGGGAATCTACTGTGGACCTCATCCATTTCCTCATCAAATAAAAACATACGCTGCTTCAACGAATGCCGTCCTCTCGCTGTTGAATATTTTGGCATCAATAAGGTTCACGGATCGATAGGAAGATCCGTGTGTCGTCGTGAAATCATCTACAAACTTTTGCTGTTTTTCCACCTAAAGCATACGAAAATGGAAAAAAGCAATATTTTATTCCCTGCTAAGGAACAATTACGCATAGTATATCAGCTCCATTTTTGTGTATGTCACATTCGGCTCATGAAAAAAGATCGTTAATGTGGCGAGCACATAAATTTCCATGATCAGAAAGACCGTCATAGCCAATTAAAACGTAGCATTCGACAGGACCCTACCGAATTGAAGATAATTTGGAACTAATTTGGTGACGTAATTTCTAGACAGTATCAAGTATGAACTATAAGATAAATAGTAACTGCAAATGAAAACAGAATTTTCACACTACCTTAGTGTACATTTAAAAAAGAAGGCCGGCGTATGCTTCTTGAGTATCCTTAGACGTTTTGAGATAGACACCGCCACAAAGTCAAATGATTTTACGAGTAGGCCCAACGACAGCCACGGTATCACCAGAGAGACTCATTTATGGAGTTTAGAAAGTCAAAATACATCGAATAAGGAGAATATTCTTGGCCCGAAATCTTCAGTCGACTGAAATATTAATACCGGTTTTCGCTCAGAGCTTGCCAGTTCTATAACGACAGATTAGTTTCAAGTAAGTGCGTTTATTTTTGACGAGAGTAAAAGACGGTAATTTAAAAATTGAACTATGTGCCGAAAAGCCACTGGATGATTCTGAAAGGACAGGGTAAAATCAGAGTGTAATCTTTGACATCTACTCGGCGCAATTCGATCGCTAAAAAGGACGAGTATCAACTCTAGCTGTTGTATTTCCTATCTCATACTGGTTCAGAAAAGCCATACCTCATTTTTAAAAGTTCCATCAATATAGCCTTCCAATGGGAACGACACTCACTAAAACTCTGTGTCTTATCTTCTCAGATAAAGGAAAGATACGGAGCCTTCCCGGTCACACTTAAGTTTTAGAAAAATAGGCAAGTGGTCACACTCTGAGACACTAGAAGGGCACAGGTAATTGTTAATCGGTCTTCCGTAAGCTAATTATGCCAGACCAACCCTCTCTAAGTCTGCTTTATAATAAGTGCGATAATCCCGGCCTGCAGCGACTGCTTCAACATCAATTAAACTGGGTCCATGTAGGGAGTAGATGAATCTAATTAAACTAATTCCAAACGCGTTCTACTTTATCTTTTTGGGCTAAAATAAAAAGGGGAAGCGTTTAAGTAGTCGCATTATGTTTTGAATTTTCAGACGGGACGCATCTTTTGGAGTTGGGGCCTGTCTTTTTGTAGAATTTATCGCGACATGTCCGCAGCACAACCTCATAGGTCTATTTCAAAAGCCTGAAAAGTCGGTCTTCTCAGTCGCTCTGTTATTTCAATCGTTGAGCAGAGGCGGATACTAACTCCTTAATGGGACAGTATGTGCACTGACGAATTTTCTGTAGTTTCAAACCACTACTGACGAGATATTTTGATGCCCCTTTAGAAATGCTATATTTAAAAAAACGATCTCTCAGTTTTTTTTAATCTTTCATGGATGTTGGATAAACCTTCAAAAGGAAATAAACATTCGGCAGTATTATTTGGAGAGGCTTGGCGTCTAAACTTCAATCACGAGCATTTACTCAATCACAGCATTTACTGAGCCCATCGTCCTCTCAGTTAATAATGTTTTAGTAATAACATGGTTAAACCATTCCTCTTTAAAAGTGGCTCATGGATATCCTGGGACTTCTCTGAACCAAACAGAAGCATATTCTCCACATGAAAACCAGAAAAAGAACGGAGTTACACCCACGACTTACGAGGCAATATGTAATCAGATGCATACGATCTTTGGGATAGTTCAACTTGGCAATGCGCTCAAAAAAGACCTCCAGGAAGGGAATCGGCTGAGTGATGAAGATGGTCAGCTGAACTATTGGAAGTTCTGAATCCTAAATGGAAAGCATGACAAGGTTAACTTTGCAATTAACAAAAACGAGCTATTTTTAAATCGCTAATTGGCTGTTCCGATGAATTGGCTCGCTTCCAGTTTCACTAATCACAGAACATGGCAGACATTGACAAACTCATAAAGAAAACCTTGCGTCATCCCTCATAAACTAAAATGCTGATTGGTACGTGCCTGTATTATGTCAGAAGACTAAATACAAGAGAAATTTAGCCAGTTTTTTTGTTACCGAGCTTCCGAACCTAAATGGATTGGAGTTCGGTCAACTGGTAGAGGAGAAGTTCACAAAATTCTGAGCAATTAAACTACAAACCAGGTTAGAACGACGTTAAAGTTTACTTAATTGTGATAGCTAATTTCCCGTGTGTTTCTCATGCTAAAGACTGGATTCTACACGAAATACTTGTCGCCGCACGTTCCGCTACTTATAACGACCCGTGAAACCAAAGCAACCAATTGTGCTTCTCTTTCCTGTTTCCTTAGATACGTGGATTTCTACTTAAACACGCAGTATCATGAAGCTGGATGTCAGGCATAATGTCTTTGAGTGCAATCTAGCTGGCACGAAAATGCCGACATCAATGAACGTTTCGCCACCTACCGGGGTTTTCGAAAGGTCCCGTGTCTCCTCACTGCAGATATGACAACCGCCTTCGGGAGACCATGCCCTCGCCAGGTAGTTACACAGAGAATTAAACTGAATCTACAAAGGAAAAAGAATCAAGATGCACACGGTGTTGAATGGTAAAATGACAGAAGCGCCGATGCTTTTAGTGGATGAAGACGGTAACACCTTTTAAAACGCAAGTAATCCAAAGATTTTTGTGCAAATGTGTTAAAAGCGTTAACTTCCGGTATCCATGCGAGAAAAACTATCGTTCTGATAAGGCAGACATAGTTCCGTGTCGCCCAGTATTTCTTCTGTTAAAATCGCGCTTTAGGTCGAAAGACTACTTCGCTTTTTACATTTATGGATGGTTTATTAATTGATAAGGTTTATTTGAAAATTTGGGAAGACTGGCTTCAGAATCCACTTCACGAAGTTGTCTGCTAAGAACTCCTTTTCAATGAAATCGAGGTAAAGATTACTTGTATGGCAGCCTAAATATGACGCGGGAATAGAACCCCCCCCCCCCCAACTCAAAACAGGTAGCCTTGCAATCATTTTCAGGAAGGATAAATATTTAACTATCCTAGCCCTAGCCGTAAGCCTAACCTAAAAGTAACCTCAGCCTTTTTTCACCCTAACACTATCCTTAACATAAATCATACAGTTAACACGAACGCAAACCTTAAACTTTGCCATATTCCTGACCCTACCGATCTTAACTGCAATCCTAAACCGAATCCTAAACTTACCCCTAACTTTTAACTTAACCCCAAATCTCAAATCTCTGGAAGTTGGCGCAAAGCCACATATGCTGTAAGCTTTTCCTGTGTCCTGCTTAGGCGGTCACAAAAAGCATCCCTTCCGACACTGATTCCGTGGACCCTTAATTCCTCGTTTAAGTCACAGTGGTAAATGAACCAGCCCACGGTCTTATCAAGGGCTGGGCAGGGGTTAAGGTCCCCTGATATAAGTGGACGGGCGAGCTTAGTGCAGTATTTTCAGTCAATGGTTAATGACGGTCTCCCTACCTCCCACAGCGGTTGGCTGGTAGTATCCTGCTACCGGTTGCCCACTTACAGACAAAGTGCTACGTGGCAGTGCAACCCCAGCAGACATGCACAGCCGTCCCAGTGTGTAGCTGCGGTAACGCTACCACGATTACGGGCACACAACAGTTTTTTTCTTTTGACTGCACCAGCGTAAATAAGCACGTCTGTTTGACGGGAGAAAAAAAGGGTCAACTTTGCAGCAGGATGAGGGGGAGGAAAGAAATGCGTCTCGAAAAGTTGACGCAGGTAGCTCCTCAGTTATCAACAACTTCTGCCCCTACTCCACCACCACCACAGCCATTCTAATTTTACCGGTCGCTAACTGTGTTCCCTGCTAGCCTTAAGAGCATTGTTGTGTGTGGATTACAAGCGTAGTCCCCAGCCATGAGGTGATCCTTTATTCTTTTGGACAGGCACCGACTCGTGTGACCAATACAACCTGCTCCACAGGAGCAAGTAAAGGAGTAGATGCACATGGAGGCGGTCTGAGTTGGTAACCTATCCTTGACTTCCGCATATAAGACCTGGCCGGTTGAGAATAATACCCGATCTTTCACTGCTGGAAAGGTTCATGACACAGCTTAGTTAATGCATCTTTTCGAGAGTTCACGTGTACCGCATGCCAATATAAATGTACTGGCCTGGCGAGAATTTATCGAAAGCTTACGTAAGCTCGCAAACTACCTCTATTAAATATAACTCCGCCGTAAACGTCTGTCGGATGCTAATAGGTTCAAATTTAGAGTAAGTCCCACCACGCAACTTCCCCGTGAGATGTTTAAACCAGTGCCGACGCATGATTGACAGCGTAACAGTTGCCAACAGACAGGTACGGACCATTGGTCCATACGGTTTAGCATTCAAATATTTCATGGTGCAGCTACTGCTAGCTACAGCCTTCAATAAATCACAACCATACTTCCTATTTCAATCTGCAAATTTCTCTTTTAAACAATCCTTGTACACATCCCGGTGAAGGCGACTATTCCCGAGGCTTCATTTTTATTTCAACAACTTGAGTTCTCATCGGTTGCCGCTCACTAGGATGCTTTCTATCTGTTTTTATATTCCGTGTTTTTTTCACAGTGTGGTCGAGTGTTTCAGGTGAGACTGTGCCAGTCAGAGATAAGTTCGGCACAGACAACACCTTCCTTTTGGCGATGAAAACATACGCCAAAAGGGTTGAAATATCCAAAAACAAAACAGGCAGTGTAGAGCGAAGACAGGTGAGAAAGACGTACCTTCGCGTCGGGGGCAGCAACGGCGACTACTGGAAGACTGTGTGTGTCCTCATTTTGCAAGTAGGCGATGTCGTCTTCATAACGGATACTTAGTCGCTCTGCGAGAAAAGTAAAAATAGAAGAAACCAACGTAACGCAGATGCCTTGGCGGAACCTTAGCCTCTCATTGACCAGATGGACAAAGAACTTACCAGAGTCTCGCGGGACTGATTGGAAGAATTTAGACTCCAAGTCCACGACGACTGGCACCTGAACGCACAAGTTGAAAATCACAAGAGGCTCGAAAAACTTATAATTATAGAAGTTATTCCAAATAACAGTAGTTTTACATTTATAAACACCTAAAAATCTGCTTTTAAGATGTTGCATGTGCTTGGAAGCCACGACGTCTTCTGCAAGACCTGCAGTTGACTTTGGACGCAGCTTTAGCCACCGAATTTAGCAAAAACTGACAACAGAACACTGTTGATAAAAAGGGCACTATTTAGATAATCTGCACCGTCTAAACCGAACCCGTCGCATTGGAGTTTGTTTCGAGCCGCAGAGGTTCCGGTGAGTTGCATATAGCTTCTAAAATACCGTGTGATACTATATGTTATTAAATTTGAACAATGCGTTTGGTGACGTGAGTTTGACGTCTAAAATATATTTGCTAAAAAATATTTGCTTTAAGTAACAGAATTTTCGCTTGTCCACACTGAGCCAAGAAATGGGAAAATCGATTACCTTGTAGGACGGGCGTTAATCTGTTATAAATCAGTTAACCGAGAAAATCAATTAATGAATCACTGCAGGGTCGAGCGTCAAAGTCAGGCGCTGAAAGACTCACCGAACTGTCGAGCTTCTTTATGGAAGACAGAAATTCTGCTGTGTATTCCGGAGAGAGACTGCTGGGCACCTCGGGTATAGCCAAAGTTAGGAGGCTGGTTTTTGCGAGCATACCCTTGAAGATGTCGCTTGAGCGCGGAAGGCTAGCGATTCCCTGCACTTCAGTATCCTCCCAGGTTGTTTCGTTCTAAACAGATAATTAGGATGGTCACCGAGAGATTAAAAATGAGTATTCACACGGTAGGGACTAGTGTTTCCCTCCCCAAATAGTCACAGTTTAAATCCTGCTTGAAGATACCAGCTCGGAATCTCAAGACATGCGCATAAATATTTAGACAAATACAGGCACAATTGACCTACCTGGTAAATGAAGATGAAATCAGCTTTTAGTGCTTCAGCTGCCTCGAGGAGTTTGGACGGACTTTTTATCAAAATTGACGAATGACTGAAGGAGAAATGAGATGGGCAAACTTTTCAGTGAATTCCTAACAGTTCCAGGGCAGGGTATTTTCATAAAACTTATAACATTTATAATCAGTAATGGCAGCGATTTTTGTTTAAATATCGTTTTCACTTTTCGACAAGTATCCATCAATTACAAAGTCTGGGGTTCCATATGTATCAGGGGAAGCATGAATCGACGGAAGAGGAGACAATTTTTGTCAAAAAGAGGTGACCACAGGGTACCAGTTCTGACGTATTTGACGTCGACAGCCAGTCATCTCTTAAATAAACCTAAAACATGGGATATCAATCATAAGTAGCCATTCGAGTAGTCTTGTGTTTAAAGGTAAATTTTGTCATTTCTGACCCCAATCTGTGCATGTCTCACACTATTCTATGGTGACCTATGATTAAGGAATTAAGAATCCGAAACGTCAGACAAATAAAATTCTTGTTCCGGTGATCCCATCTTTTACTTCTGATACTTAAATGCTCATTGAGACCATAGCCTGGGGCCGTAAGGCGGAAAGAACCACCCCCGTTTCATCTCAATATCAGGTCACATTGACGAACAGAAACCCCCCTGACACTTATTAGATTCCTACTTTGAAACGCGTTAGAAAGGGTGAAGGCATTGCATGCTCTGGTGCCCATCAGTAGATACAAATCATGGTGTGCACGTTACAAGTAACATCAATAAACGGCCCGATGTGAGGTTCTATGAATGGGAAGGTCATAGTCTTCAAGTATCTCAAAATTACAAAATTATTCTAGGCGAATGATACCCTTTCTAGAAGTATCGACTTGAGGAAGGGGAAGTTTTCTGCTAACTGTATACGAAAATAATATTTTGCATGTTTTTTAATAATATATAATCGAATATACCAAAGCAAATTATGAATACTTCAGCATTCCTTTTTACCGCGCGCAGATTTTGCATGCGGCTGGAAAAATGTCATTTTAAAACCAGCAATCTCTCATGCTCCGAATATCTGGAGATTATGCTAAATGATAATCAGCATTAAAATTGAACAACAAACTAAACTTTTCCAATCGAAAACGCATTTGAGAATTTGGGTTAACATTTCATGAGGTATTCCAACTACCGTAAAAGAGGTGAGTGAAATTAAGGTAAGATCAAGGCAGTCGTTTCCCCGTAACTGCTTGGGGAAAAATAATTCTGAATAGGAACAAGTTGTGATCCTTAGAATATACTTGGTGCTTGTAGTCTAGCGCTTACTTGGCACTTTTATCCCATGGATTTCGCAAAACAGCCTGCTCACATTTCCACCCCTCATAAAGTTTAACTGTTGCTTAACTGATGCGAAATGGCTTAAATGCCAAGTGACTAAAATCGGATACTTTTAATCCGAGCAGAAATTTCGCATGTTCCTGCACGTCATGCAGACCGAGTTTAGATTTTTAAGACATCTGTTGATAGGTCATAAAAATTAAATAAAGCACACACCTGTCTAGAACCAGAACGTGACTGGGAAGAGGCTCCGCTATAGTGTCCAGCATTTGCTTTAATTCCACCAATTTCAACTCATCTTTGACCGCGTTTGTTGTGGGTCCGTGCTCCGACAGGTCAATTACATGGTAGTCGTAACCGAAGACCTCCGCCGACCGGAAAAATCGACGTGAGGCATCATCTTCGCGTCCGCGCAGAGCTATAACCTGCAGAGTAGCTGTGGAGGGAAAGGATCACATTTTAATCAACCAACTTACCTTTATCAGTCGAGACAAGCGTCAGCAGAAAAGCCGTCGCAACCAACAGAAGGAGCTGATGCTGGAACATGGCCCTCATTCAACAAGCCCGTGATCGACGACAATTTCGCTCGCGCTGGACAGCACAGCGTTTTATAGCTCCAAAAGCCGCATTGGCGGCCCCTCTTGGCCTCCCGGCTGGGCGAAAGGTAGAAAAGCGAGTAGCACTCGAACGCGATTGGCTGATATACGCGCTTGTGTGTCACGGACCAATAGGATGCAGAGGACAGTGGCCGCATCAGCACAAAACGTCCTAACTGGTCTCCCATCGCAGTGGGTCATTCTGGTTGGGCCGTCTAGCACCTGTAACGCGTATCTACCCCAAACCTGCAGCAAAGGTGTTCTATGTTATTGATTTTTGTGAAGGATAAGCAAACGGGCTACTATATAAAGTAACAAAGCCTTTTGCCTATATTTCCCTTAATAAACCTGACCTGGCCTCACAACTACAGCCCCCGCAAGCGATCATTGCCTAGAAACAGCACATATTACGTTTGCCCCATATACTTGATTTGGTACATTATTTAAGGCAAAAGGTCTCATACATAATAAGACCAGTCCAAAACTTGCTGGGTCATGAGCATGAAACACAGTATCTTTGAAATATGGATGTCTATAAACATCGCACCATGTTGTTCAATTGGGAAAGATCGTGCGGAATGTGTATTGACTTGCGCTGTCCGAAAAAGCGTTAGCAGTAGCTTTTGTTTGTAATACGTTCCTTAACAATCCTTATTTGTCCAGTTGTTATCACGATGGTAGAGCATGGCAACACAGTTATAAGAGGTGGCCTTACGCTAAACTGTAGACAATTAGGATTGAGGGATAATGTGAGGGTTTGACGTAGGAGGACTGGAGTTCAAGAGAAGAAACAAGAAGAGGAATTCCCAAGTTATAGTCTGAGGTCACCCTTACTGCAGGAGATACCTATATCCGTGTCCAACCGGTACGTTTTTGACAGAAATTGCAAATGCTAGTTATAAGCATAGCAAACACCTAGCTCGATGGCATTAGTCTAACTTGAATGAATTATGATCAGATAAGACTTTTAGTAGCCGATTACTGTTTAAAACAAGCTTCTGCCACAGGCTATATTGGCCCCAACAAGTTTGGGTATTCCTTCGTCAGTTGCTTCTTGTTATCTCATAACGTGGAAAAAGATAAATAAGTGGTTGATGTAGTGTAGAAATTCAATCTAAATACGCATAGCCGTACAATTTGTAACCAAACCGAAAACCATCTAAAACTTGATTTGACGCACAGGCAACTCATTCCGCATCGAGGCAGGTTTTGCTACATTAAATAAGCGAAGGCTTTGAAAACAAATGGAAAGTTTGGTGTACATTTAATTGTTTTTTTAGCTGCGAAATGATTTTTCGTCAAAATTCACCAGACAAAACGAGAACATTTATTCAAGGCCTAATATAACGGACGGTAAGAGAATGTAAAGCAATACACCAGGGAAATAATAACAAATGCAACCTATTGTATCATTGTATCAGTATCGGTATATTGAGGGATATGTAGGTAACTAACCTTAGAGTTCCCTATTTGTGCAAATGTTATAAGTTATAATTTGTCATTATGACTCTAGTAAATCTTCAAGTCTGACGGACAAAGAAACAACTAAATTTACTATGGTGAACTGGTCTATGCACTTATCCCCCACACTATTCAGATTTCGCTGCGTTTAAAACTATTTTCTTGCTTTGTTACAATCTGTTTTCACTAAAGCAAAACGTTTTGGTCGGATTTAGTTCCAGACTGTCGATAGGCATAAAATGCACCATAATCCACAGACAAGGAGGCTGAGTGTGCTCCAAAAATTAAATTGTAGCTGTAAATTGCCTCCGAATCATGTCTCCTTTGAGTGATGGACAGGAAATTTAACCTGCAGCAGTATAGAGTCAATTCGCTCTCGATGATGGCATCCTGTACGATGCTGATGAACACCCTATTACTTATGGTGGACGCTGTCCACCGCCGGATTATTCACTCGCAGAATTCGATGGTCCTCCAAACTATCAGGCATTGATCATTTTGAAAGTTCCTTCCGGCAGAGTGTGTTCTCGTGAGAAGTTCTTCCCGCATATGGCTGTACAGTCGAATCAGTCAAAATGTCATCTAGAAGCAAAATAGAAATGTCCTGAGTGCAGGGCAGGGCAAGGCAGTCATGCACAAACGAATGATCAGATTGAAAAAAAACATGAATTAAAAGAAAAGATCAGGTTTACCAACCAGTTTAGTTGGTTAAGCAAGATTGCTGCCTCGTACAGCACATGTACTGAAGCAAGAAATTGGAGGCGTATTATCAGCCAACATAGTTTCCATTATCTAGCAGACACTTCGTGATGGAAGGCCAGGGAATTTTGTTTTTTGACTTTAAAGGGCTAGTAGGCGAGGGCTTAACGGCTTACATATTTGCATGTCACACCAACGGTGGCCGTTATGTGCAGCCAATTGATGTTGACTGCCTTTTGAAACCACAAACCGGACGGAAAGTGGAGACATATCAGAAGGCAGACTAAAGCGAAGACCCATTATTGCCTGTAGCTGGCCATCGTCTTGAGTAAAACCGCACCTTAAATGCTGCCAAAACCTTGCTAGTCGGATGAGGCACCGGCAAGGCTGCGCGAGAAATGCTAGTCACGCGGAATGTGAATCAAGCATAGTTAAATAAGTGGGCTAGCTCCGCACCCAACTGACAAGTTCTTTGTGCTTACGCTCAAGGTCACAGTTATGCCATAGGACTGGTGACAGCCACGAAGGTCGATACACGATTTTCTGTTGTGTTTTTATATACTTATGCATGGGGACGAGGGCTATATAAGTAAGCCTTACATTTGCAACTCTTGTTTATCGGAAATCGCTACAAACATCCGTTGATGAAGGTTCGCCGACTGCTAACGAAACTCATCTCTCCTGCTCTACCTTGGGCCTCGACAGAGGTCCTGGCAGCCATAGCAGCTAGTAGTATAGGTAGATAGTATTTCCGGTAAAGACAAGAGAGACTGAAATGGCCACTTCCGGCTTATTAGCCATCGTGAGCCAGTAATACCCAGATCCAAATTGTGCCCCAACCGAGCCCCAAGCCCACGACCTTTTTGCTCAGAGTCTAACATCCTAAGCCTTGAGCGACAAGCTCGTTGTCTTGCCGGTTTAGGTCGGGGGATATTGACACTCGTTAATGAACGTTCACAGACCGCTAACGAAACACATCTGTCCCGCGCTGCCTTCGGATGGTTGGGTCCACTTGAGTCTGGGTATGGTATGGCAATACTAGTTGCCTATACTACCAACTGCTACTGTTGTCGGGACCTCTGTCGAGACCCAATGCACAGCGGGGCAGATGGATTTCGTTTTTAGGTGACATCTGTAGTGTCAACTATATTCTAGTCTACAAGGCCGATGCCGCGCTCTTCAAGAATACCCCACCCTGTTGTTTTTTCTTTCACAGGAGTGACTGCGTCCCGCCCACCGTTGCAGCTCGTGGCTGAAATGGTGTTGACCCCCTTTGACATTGGCCCTTCATCCGGAGCCCCCATCCCCACCTCCCCCCGCCCTCAGCCGTTCCTCAACCCCTGTTTTTGCACATCATAATTGTCACCCACATCGGTGGAGGCCTTGGTGTTAGCCGCTTTGCCTAGTTTTGTATTACCATTTGTGTTTTCAGTCTTCTTGACGTGTTGCTTTGGTTGCTATGGTCCGCCCCGGAATCGGTGGGACTGGTACGGTAGCCAAAGGGACACACAGGTGATTCACTGCAGGGGGAGGGGTATCTAGCACCGCCTTGGCCACACATCCCCTCAGGTGCGCAAGTTGACGTCCTGGCAGTTTGATGTATGCCAGCTTGTTGTGCACCAGGGGCAAATGGTTCGCCCCTTCCATCACCACCCTCACATTTTCGTTCACGTCTGTTATCCGCAGTTCCGCCTATGCACTGCAGCGTCTTTTCGGTAAAGATAAGAGCACAGTCGCGTCTGTTTAATACGGTTGATTACTGAACCAACTGGGGACTTAGATTGCACTGACTACAGTTTGCCATAGATTCCTGTTGGCATTCCACACAGGCGAGGACGTGTGATGTGTGCATCTGGTTAAAATATCCCGCTCAGAATTAATTAAATGTTTTCAAAATGATCTGTAAAATTTCGCGCAACCAGCTACTGAGTGGGAAATGAGCGTCCCAAATTTCGGCTTTCGGATCCGCCATATCAATTAGGCTTGTTTATGAGGAAGGGGTTGATTTGTAAAGCTAGGGGAACTGTGTTACTTTCAGAGGACAGTAACCTGCAGATGGGTGCTCCTAAGAGAGCCAAACAGCTCGCTTGTCATTATCTAAAGAAAAATGACTTCGCGGTTCTGTGGCACTAGATTTCCAGTAACTCGCAAGTGAACAGCCTGTCAGGCGTTAACAGGGTGTAAAAAATAGCAGCGTGATCCGAAATGACACCATTACCGAAGCTGGACTGAATCAAGTCTTTTTTAGGTTGCTGGAAAGGCTGCACATCCCAAATGAAATGTTTTAGATGTCAACATAGCAGTTCGTCTTTCTCAGACCCTTCCCCATCGGCAGTAACAGAGGACGTTTGCTCTTTCTCAGCTAGCTCTAACGCATTTACTGCGGTCTACAGATGAAGGCAACAGTCCTTCCATCGATCGCCAGAAGAGGCTTCGTTGGGTCGCTTCTTCCAAGGTTGACTGCGTTATAACGCGAACTTGGAGATATGCCAGTGAAAGTAACATTTCGACCTGTTTTATTGTTAGTTATGCCAATGATGGTACGGATAGGTCGGCAGGCTTCCTAAGCCCTGGATTAATTTTGTTACAACAACACAGTGTCAAGGGTAAAATCCCAGAGTTATCCCTGTAGTTTGGGATTGCATTCTTTGCGGAACACTGCGTTTAAGTGCCTTTCACACTGCATAAAGCTTTCCTCGTGAAATTCGCTCCCACCAACCCGGCCAGGGGGATGGTCAGTTCCGCGACAGACATGCCCTTTCATTGGCACAAATTGAGTTATCACGCCGATAGTACGAGAAAAAGCAGCCTTCGTTACCTTTGGATCTATCAAGTAACTCCACTTGTATTACCACCAAAGACAAGGACCACTAGAATGGCCATTTCTGGCTTATGAGCCATCGCCAGTCAGTCATACCTAGACCCAAGTGGCGTCTCACCCGAGCCTCAAACTCGCGATCTCTTTGATCAGTGTTAAACGTCCTGAAAATTGAGCCACGAGCTCTTTGTCTTGCCGGGTTAGGTCTAGGGAGCAGAACGGGACAGATGACTTCCGTTAGCGGTCGGGTGAACGCTCATAAATGAGTAACTCAAATTATATTTGCTGTTACTGATCCGGAATATCATGACGACCAAAGCCCTTCTTTTCTAATTCTGACAAATGTCAACGAAGCCGAATGAGTCAGGAGAAACCCAGACCTCATTTCAATTTCGCATGGTTAGGTCCGTAATGGTTGCTCCAAATGCGATGTAACTTTTCAGATTCGGCTTTAATAAAATAAATGTTGCCTTTTGTCGAATTATTACAGAATCATCACATACTAACAGGTACAAACGTGTTGAGTAAGATCGGTTACTGTTTAAATGGCTGGTGTCTTTCAAGTTTACAGTGCCGAAAAGCGAAATCCCGCCCAGTCACTGGTAGCCATTCTGCCATAACCACACATAAATAACCGCCCGTTATAGAAATTGAGTGGGCTTGCAAATTACGTCTTGTTGTAAAAGCACAAAGGCAAAGCTGAGGTAATAAACCGGGATCTGAAGTCTAACTGTTATGACATTATTGGTATAATGCGGGGGCATGACCTGCATAGGCGTGCAGTTTTGACATCTCACAATGTTCCCCACGTTGTCCATAAAGCGTAGGGCAGTCTTCCCTTATCCCCCCGCATGTCCACGTATCAGCGCTTAGAAAAGCATGCTAACTCATCGCTTCCGAACCTTTTACCAACCCATCTGTTATAACAAAATTCACGCAATCCCAGCTGCCCGAGAGAGTTAAGTCCAAAATTCCGGGCAGACGGATGTCTACCTATTTCCCCCTGTAGAAAGACGCACTTACTAAAAATCGGTCTGGCGATAGTGCTAACCTCAAGAGCTTTGCCATATATGCAAGGCTCGCCTACACAGTGCCAGATGCAGTTCCTCGGGCTAGCGTTAATTGGTTGAATATAACAGAAACAAAATTTACCGCTATTGAGAAGAAGACGACTCGATCGCTGAGACAAAACTTTTATTCACCTGACGTTTCCAGATCCGTCACGAATTTGTCGTCGGAGACATAATCATGGCGATCGAATCTTCTTTTTTTCCCTCACCGCTATCTCCTTTGTGTTGTTAGTCCGCTTATATTTCTGCTATCATTTTCACTACAGCCAGTGTGATACAAAAACGCCTAAACACGCAGGTGGATACTTCAATCGAATTCGAGTAAAAGGCACCTGGTACAGCAGGACTTAGAAAAAAGAAGGGGTGGAACATGGCAATAGGTACCTCCATACTTATTCCCATATAGTAAACCTTATTCTCACGTTAACCCCAACCCCGCCCGCCGGGAATTTAGCGTAAGACCATATGTGATCCAGGGGCTACCTATTGTTGTGTCCCGTACGAGTGATAAACACGATTTAGTAAAGCACGAGCCTGGGAAACTACATTTAAAATCAGGAAGCCCGTTCTTACATGATCCCGAACACGAGCATGCGTTCTTACAGTAGCCAACCAAAATAAAACTGCTATCGAACTATGCTGACGCAATGGAATTGTACGCCTCCGAGGATAGGAACAAACCGCTCACTCAAAAAGGATAACTCTGCCCCAGTGGATTTACCGTATTGCTGAAAAAAAAACGAAGTGATCGTGTCATAGCCGCCCCCTCCCTTAATGTGCTGAATTAAATTTTTTAGGTTCCATTGGACCTCCAAGCTGGCGAATCAACGCCAGTCATAAAATATCGTTTACGATTTGAGGGAAGCATGGCATCTATGGAAGAGGAAGAAACAAACACAGGTGGTAGGAGTGTGTCTAAGACAGTGAGAAGCATTTATTAGGAAAGGACTAAGTGTTCAATGCAAACAAGGACATATCAAGTTGGGTTGACAAATGAGACAAAAATGTAGCGGGTTCCAAAGGTGGTGGGAAGACCCTCGTGCAGGTGGGTCAGCCTGCCCGGGTGAATGAGTGCCCATCCAACTCGACTGTCCACGACGGAGCAGTTGTACCGAATGAAATTTGCGCCGCCACCCTGAAAATTAACAAGAAAACAACATTTATAGCTTACTGATCGTCCACAAGAGTTTCCGAAAAGTAAAATTCGTTTCAGAGGAAAAAAATAAGACAATACAGCGTGGAACCAAAGTCAACCAGACGTGGGCTTCTGTGAACTTTCGATGAACTTCGTCAGGGGGACCACGTGGCTGCTTCGTCTGTGTGGGATTCCCCTAAGGTCAAACAAATAAACAAGCTTGTAACAATGGTTGCGGACCGTTAAACCTGTACTTCTCTACGGCCCGACAGCCTTCGCATGAAACGGAAATCACGCGCAGGTGTGTACGCCTCAGCTAATCGATCAATCGATTTCAGACAATTTCGTAGGCTCCTTAACAAATGCTCTGGTCCTGTCACTGTGTTCGCGCTGACGGCGCGAAAGCGCGCTGATTGGGAGCATTGACCTCCGGCAAAGGTCTTCTCTGGTGCGCGGGTTCAAATCCCGCCAAACGCCTCGAGTTTTTTCACAATTGGGTCAACTCAAATCTTGGCTTTGTCTCAGCATCGGAGCCCGGCGAGTGAGGACGAATAAAACTACGCAAAGCTCCTTCTCTATCAGCAAGCTAACAAGTAGGTCACGGCCGCGTCCACACCGGAAGACTGTGGTTGGCCTTGTCACTTGTGACGATCGAACTGATACGGCCACATTGGACTTGGCTCCGATTATGTCACTTAAGGTTCCTCCACTCGATAATGAGCTAATCGATTCCGGTTAGCCCCTTCCGTCTATTGGGGGGAAGGGGGCTGTCGCGGGCCAGATGAACGTCAGCGTCCCCGAACGGAATGCTTGTGAGTCCGTCGCCATGAGAACGGTTGCATAGTTTCGATAGTCAACAACAGCAAGGGAGATTTAATAACAGCTGCCCCAGAAAAGGGCGAGCAATCAATACGAATGTGACGTCGAGACAGTAATATACTTAACTTGCAGAAGTCCTTCTAATTAACTTAACGGTTTCTAAAGAGGGATTCTCAACCAACCTGTGCTGCAGTCTAAAAAGTACGGGTAAGCCAGTCTAGAGATTCCCACCTAACACTGTTTTTTGAACAATAAAGTACCAATTTCAATATGGAAATCAGGTCAAAAATCGACTGTCCTTCAGTTACAGTCTTCGCTGTGTCAATACACGTATCTTGCAGCTGGCGAAAAGACAGGAGAAGTATTTACCTTATAGTCGAGTCCAGGCTTGTTCAGAGCAATATTCAGAGTATAGGTCGAGGCATCATGGTGAGGTCGAAGAGAGGGTTGTTCGTCCGGCTTGTAGCGTACTACGAAGTTCATTCTCGCTGTCGGCTAGCAGTTTGGAAAAAAAACGGAATGTTTACAAAACTCTGCGGAAAACTGCCCTTCTTATAATTTTTAAACTGGTATAAATGAGGAGGCCAAAATTCAATTCAACACAATGCAACATTGATCGTGTGCTCAGAGACATACCATGTCAGTGTACCCCTCATAGAGACTTGACTGAAGAGGATGTATATAAGTTTGCATCAGGTGTATCCAGTGTTCCTCCCAGTCAATTTGACGCATGTGGATGTCAATCGTGGGCACATTCTCGTAGCCACCGTCCAGACGTGAATCGTGTGGGCTACCGTTTGACCAATGGCCAAAATGTTCCAATTCCTCGATCATTTCTTTGCAGAAGCGCTCCGACAGAAAGGGAAACCAGAAGACATCTGGGCAGGGCTCCTCGAACGCTTCTTTGGACGCGTTTAAGAAATCAAAGTAGCCAGGATGAATGTATTTCTTTTCC
Organism: Ligula intestinalis; assembly: GCA_036362985.1. Taxonomy (NCBI): domain Eukaryota; kingdom Metazoa; phylum Platyhelminthes; class Cestoda; order Diphyllobothriidea; family Diphyllobothriidae; genus Ligula; species Ligula intestinalis. The sequence goes on along the minus strand of JAYGXS010000003.1, from coordinate 68,147,864 downwards.
CACTCCTAAGAAAGGCAAACAAGTCTTTAGATCAGCCATTATATGAGTTGGTTTCCATACAGTAAAAACGCCTATGCTTTCGTGTATCAATGCATTCTACATCTGACCATACGTAGCATTCTTTGCAAAATTCAATTTTATTTACCTGCCAACGTATTTTGAAAACGATTCCTATACAAAACAGACACAGGCAAAACTCTATGGCTTGACAATAAAGGATTTAACCTAGGGTCAGCAGCTCCAGAATGACCGAAGTTCAGCGATGGACCGCCGAGTTAAGGACCTTTGAAATCAGTTGTTCATATGCATGACTACAATACGTGGTAGCGATGATTGTGGATCAGACTGCAAGCCGGAATACATTGGCGTCTTCTTGCCCTAGAACTCTGACCATATAACCTTATAAACCAATTGCTAAAGCACTGACAAAAATATTTTAAGACTCCGAAACTTTTCGAGAAAAACGTACCGAAAGGCTTTATTCATCAAGGACTACACACAAAAAATGCAACGATAAAATCAGACATTAGGCGGGAATTCTGTTATAGTTTTTTTGTCAGGAGCGTAAATTTAGGAATGACCTGTAATAAGTATAAAATGGACTGGCACTGACTGAAAACGAACATCTCTCATTCGCTGTGGAATATTTTGTTTGATCACAAAGTCTGGGCTTTTGGAACAGCACAATCAATGCGACAGTCACTTTGGAGCAACCACAGCATCCTTCTCAACTTACAGCTTACGAAATGAAAGGTCCTTGTACCGTTTAAATCTACTCATTTGCTGAAGCTCAAATGATAAACCTGGGTCATTTCCACTTCTGAGATAACTTTCAAAATGGCAAGAACAGCTTTAAGAGCATCTGGTTCCCGATTCGATCGGTATGCCCAAAACACTTGCAGTGCAGAATCAAGCCCGGAGGGGTCACTTCACGAAGACAAACAATGAGCCTATCTCACGAGGCCCGTTAAATGATATAATGAAAAGATAAAATACGAGAAAAGGACTTTGTTGCAACGTTCTGGAAGTTAAAAAGAATTGTATAAAATAGGCCATCGCAAAAACCTGCAGTGAGGGTCAGAGCTCATAGGCCCAATATTACACGAATGTGTCGGCCAATGAGGGCTACGAAGGATTGAAATAGTAAAGAGACTGGAACGCAGAATGCTCATGGTTGAGAAACATATCAGACATGCTGCACCCCCGGACACAGATTCAAGACACGGCGTTACATCGATGGACGCCTTCATATCCACCGCAATCAGGTCACTGCGAAGACAACGCAAACGAGCATTGAGAGCAATACCCAAAAACGCGGCGACCACACATTCAAGGTAATTAGTAGACTGTTTACGCATAGCAAAGTCAGAGCAACTTAAGAGAGTCGGCACCGGGAAATGCAATCAATAGTAATTAAACGACCACGCCCACACATGCTCAAAAAATTCCCAATCCTCGCTATCAAAACTTTTCGTATTTATTCAAAAGTTTTGAACCGAAACCAGAGTAAAGGTTTAGGGTCAGGAATGCCCGCGTCGGAAAATTTTTGTATGCAAGTTTTGACGTTTTATACTACACGGTTCAGCAAGGAAGCAGCGTAGTTTTCACACCTGAAAAAGTGCGCCTCTAAAAACATACCCCAGGTACTTACCAATAAGTTGAACACGAAGACAGGAAAACTTTTATAGACGTGACACACTTGCCTGTGGATTGTCGAACACCTGCCAGAGATCGTTGTAAAGGTGGTCAGTTGTGTATGAATCCGGATTGACTAGATGCCCAAAATATGCTTGGTTATCCACCATGAGGAAAATGTTCTGAAAAGCAATACAATGAACAGTTTAAAGATGCGGAATTCCGGATGGGCGTGAATTTAACAAAGACAAATCATACCGGAACATAGGCTAATAAAACTTGACTAGCTTTCCCCAGGAGACTTGCCACAAAACGTTTTTCGCCCTCGGTAAAACTAAGCCTGCGCAAAGCCCTAGACCAGAGTTAAACAGCCTACATCCTACAGTGTAAGGTCTGTGTGACAGTCTGACAGAGATTATTCAATAACCGCTGAGCCGATGAACACAGTTAACATCCTATGTATAGTAGTCCCGCTGTATTGAATTAAGCCTGACTCGAGCAGTTATTATTGTCTCCTCTTGGGCAGTCATGCCTGCTGGACGAGACGGCTCATCGGGATGTCTTACGAATCAGCTCAGGTGAAGATGGGGAAGCTGGTTAGCTGATATTCTCATCAACTATGCTTTTTGCGAAAATAGGATACATTTCACCTATTGATACAATTATAGAAAATACTAAGTTTTCATGATAAGTTGGTTTTGGAGCATGTTATGCCCTTATTTAGACAGATGTTCTGTAAATTGCAAACTAGAGTTCGATATTGTAGTAAGTCTATAGTTAGACTGAAAATGACAAATAGCACTAGCTTGCGATATAAAAGCACGGTAGAACTTGAGCTATTAGTAAATAACGTTTTGCTAACCCATAAGATTAGTATTTTGCCCCGATGTAGCTGGGACTGCATACTAGGGGCCGACCAACTAAGATACCACCTAGAGGACTACCTGTCTTCTATCAGACACAACTAAAAGCAAGGATAGATGACACGACAGTACGATGCGACATAAATACATTCTAGAACTTGAGCTATTATTTTATAACGATTCTTTAACCCATAAGCGTATTACTTGCCCCATGTAGCTTGGGATTGCATACTGGGTGCGATTTTTACAAGCACATACAAGCCATATTATAGTATACTATTTACTGTTCCAACTAAGAATTATTTTCAGGATTAGCATAGGCATATTACTTATAGCAGTAGTATCCTAGTCCTCTTAGTTAAAAATTAGTAGCAATTGACACAGCTTGGTCGAAAGAGGCGAGAGGGCTACCGCCTGATGTGCTCCGGACATAAAACATGTTTCGAATCGGAATAGCATAAAGCCAGATTCATACTCCTCGCTGAGATCGAGGGGAAATAAGCCCCAGCATTGACTTAAATCAGCGTCACCTCTGACTAATATTAGCGTCAGTAATAGTATCAGTACTACTGTAACTGAGCTGCATTACTAGTTAGAGTAGTAAAAATATATTAGCAGTAATGGCAGTATCAGTCACGGTCTCACTGAGTCTATCTTGACATCTGCTGAAGGTGAGTGAGGGTAGGCAGTGCGATAGTACCAGCGCAAAGTCTTCTCTCACTTAAGACTAAGTTACGCGGTGTTTCTGGCCTGCACTTGAGAAAGCGGCCTATGCTGGATCCTGTTCGGTCATCTCGACTCCGTTTTGTCCCCGGTTCAAGTGGGTTGAAGGTGAAGAGTGCGGTAGACGGTTTCGCGTCTGCATTCACTCAAAACGAATCTCTACCTGCAGTCGCTCTCTCTGCACCAACCTGTTTGGAGCACATGGTGAACCTCGTCGAAATCAATGGTCGAACAATCCTTGTCTCCTCCCACCACAATCTCCTTTTTTCAGTGTAGATTGTAAGAACTACCACATATGATAATGCTTGACATAAACTCAGCCAGACCAAGTAGCAAACTATAGGGCTGCATACCTTTGAGCGGGCTGCTTCCGCTATCGCCATGTCAGGAAAGACTTCCTCAGAAATCTGCGCGTTTGCCAGTTGTCGAACCGTCCAACGTGAATAGAGGTAAGCGCTGCTCACAAACGGTACGTTCCAAATACCCCTGGAGAGTATAAAAGTGTTGTTATTAGAAAACAAATCTTCATACAATGCAGAAAAAAGTAGACCTTGTTAAAAATGCAACGAACAAAAAAGCAGACTAACTATTCTGAAGTGGCTGCGCCGGGAATCGACGCAGATATAAGACCAGTGCCTAAACCCATCACCGCAAAAAGTTATATCCTACAGGAGGTAGATGCCAGAACTCTTTTGCTTAAGCGTCTATGACCTAAGCTGCTACCGAAAGCCTCGACAGTTTGTCCACAGCTGCGAGGCGAAACGTGTTCACTCTGCGACATAAAATTCGGATTTCTAATTGCTGAATATCATCGAAACAAGAGTTGAGAGAGCTACGGAGACGGAAATTCGGTTGAATCCCGATTGATCTGTTCATAAGTCGCTCCTGCAAAAGCGAAGTATGTCTTTTGGCGAAATTCGAACAGCATCACGAGGTGTTCAATTTTGAGCGAACTCTGTGTTTCGTCATACAGTTCCTCGAGCTTCCTGCGGAAGACGTCTCGTGCCAAACTGGGTGTAATGGATGTGAATAATGATGTCACATCAAAGGAGACCATCATTTCGTCTGATTGAATCCTTCGCCCATGGATGTCAGCCAGGAATTTGGAAGCTGGGCGGACTGAGGTATCAGAGTTGTCTTTGAGAAATTTTAGCTTCGAGTACATCCATTTAGCCAAATTATAGGTGGGGCTGCCTTTGAGGGCAACAATTGGCCGCAGTGGGACGTTTGGTTTATGGATCTTCGGCAGACCAAAAAAGCGAGCCAGGACAATATCTGTTGCTCTCATCAGGTGCCGTTCATTCTCAGTGATCACATCACGGCGCTTGAATTCTCCAAATGCTTTATTCAACCGAATTGATACTGCTTTTGCTTCTGATCTTTGCTCTGGTCTGTAGAATTCTCTGTCATCAAGCAGCACTTTAGCTTTCTCGTTGTAGTCTTCTCAATTCATGACGACCGTTGACCGTCCCTTATCCGCAGGCAGGACAATAATACGATCGTCCTTTCTTAATTCTTTCACGGCTTTCAACTCACTCTTCGACATGCAGTGGGCTGGGCGGTGTGTCATCAGTAAAAAGGTGACCCGTTGTTGAACCGAATGTTTCTCGTCGTCTGTTATTGCAGTCCGCACAAGCATGGCCTCTAGAGTTGCAATGAAATCGACCGGATCGTCATCGGCACTGCCGATGAATCCCGATTTCTTTACCAAGTAGAGAATGTAACAAGCTGTGTCCTGCAAAGAGGAAGACTATGCCCATCTGCCTTCTGGAATCGAAATACAATAGTAATTACAAAGGGTTGCATAGGCATAGCACGCATGTCTACCTAAATATTCATTAACAGGATGGAAGGTGATAAACCTAATCTTTAGGACCTGTTTGAAATAACAGCATTATTGAGATATCGAATATTCATGCCGATTCTTAATGCTAACCGAAAACCACGTACTCGCTTCTCAAATTGAGAATACAAGATTTTAATTTGCCCTCTGCTAATAAGGTGAAAATAGTCCAGGAACTGTGAGGATGAATGTGAATACCCAAAAGGTTTTAGGCCTCATATGCATTACTTGCATGCATGGGGGCAGTGCATGGATATTTTCAAACAAAGCAGTATAAAAACCGACTGCAAACGATACTGACATGTTTGCACCCACCGTTGTTTGCCCGCAACGATGTCCATGTAGTCGGTCGATCTAGCATAATAGCCGTCGTGATCAAGAGCGCCCCAGAAGTTGGACCAAAGCTTGCCAGGACGGTACAGGAGAGGAGCTAGAGCATTTCGGTTCATTCGAACGAGGTGATAGAGAGTGTTCTTGCTTGTGAGTCGGGCGGTGGAGTCCAGGGTCAGTGCAAAAGCACAGTCTTCGTAGCTCAGACACACGGACCTATCAAGAAACAAAGGTTTCAAATGAGTGGAGGACGAGAAAGTATAAGCGGGGCCAACTGCGGAAAAAATGGCATGAATCGGTGTTCCACGGCAAGACCTCCGGTGCCCTATCCTTACCAAGCCTGTTTTTTGGCAGCCAGCTCTGTCGGATAGGTTTTCTGGCTGAGGATGACGGATGATTTGTATTCCCAGGCCTGAGTGGCATTGAATTCCAAAAGCGACGCGTAATGCTCCTCAACCTATTGCAGAAAAGGACAGAAAAATTACTGTTCAGTCCAAAAAAGATCAACGAGCCGGGAGGACGAAGGCATAAGATTTTTCCAATGTTCCTCGCTCAAGGCAGCCCTTCATAAAGCATACACAAAATATTCGCAAAACATATAACTATGCATTTTTCTTTCCAGCAGGTGGAGAAATAACATCAGACTGCAAACGAAGTACTGGTTGGTCGAGCCTAGGCTTTCCGTTTCATCAACAGGCAGCCTGCTTAAATCTACCTTACCCACCAAGAAAATGCAGACCAAAATTTTGTAGTGCTAGGGTGATGGCGAAATTTACAGCTCAAACTGAAAATAAAAATTAACTTCGCAAGTAGCATGAATACTTGACGGTGGGGTCGTGGGGTCTGATCCTCATTGGACTGGTCAAAGACCAGCAAATGGACCACAGAAGCAAAAGTATCGATTGCAACGTAGGGCATATTGATTGTTTTACGAACCGAAAATCCAAACGAACAGCTTAGAATCTCAACATACAGATCTACTCACTTTGCAATAGAGAACGAGATAGATGCGATGCTTGGGATAGTTCAGTTCTGCAAGTGTCTCGAAGAAGTCTTCAATGAAGGGTGTTGATGTGGAGATAAAGACGCTGATTTGAACAACCGGGTAGAAATCCACCTGGAAATGTATAGAGGAAACCTTTAGCACTTTAAATCAACCCAAACGGCGAAAAGTTATTTTCATATGCTTCGGTAAAATCAAAGTCCTTTAAACCCTTTCGCACTCGTGCACGACGAGAGCTGCAGTAAATTATCAGCGGACCGTTTGTCAGTCGTTTTTCTGTACACTCAAGTTGGTAGGAACTAGTAAACATAGTCCGAAAGAGGCTCACCAAATAACACATCTAATTTATTGCATGACTACCCGAATAATGCAATATTTCCCAGTAAATAAGGCAAAGTTAACCCACAGAAGCCGATGGATTCCAGCGCAGATACCCATACCAACTTTCGGAGCGAGCCTTAAAACGTTTGTCTCCAAGGTAGCACAGTAATATGTAAAAACGTTAAAGAAGCCGACATCTTATTTGGCTTGTCATTAATTCTAGACGATGACCCGCACTGGAGTTGAATAACTAAAAAGTATAAGCAACCTTTCCGTAAACAGGCTTACTGACAGTTGCTGTGGAGCAACAATAGAAATTATCGAGTTGCTTCGTGCAGCAGAAGTATGATAATAATGAATAATTAAGCAGTGTCGGTCACCCCTTAGTGTTAAATTAACAACTTCCAGGATTATTACTCAGGCTAGCTGATTGGAAATGAACTACGTTACAACCAGTGACCTGGCACTTGGCCCCGATGTAGCCACGACTGGCCTTGATACCAATGTTGGAGGTAAATGCCTGCTGTGCGTTGAAGAGAAAGAGGAAGGATATCATTGTATGACATGCGTATTTCGAAAAGACCTTCGAGCTGTCACAGATGGAGACAGCTCGCGCATCTGCTTGTCTCTTGACAAACAACTTGCTATTTTACCAGTTGGCGGATCCAAAGATAGTCAGTCAGGGTTTTGGCTTCAGTATAAAGCAGACGCCTAGACAACAGTCATTTTCACAGGTTAGACTGAATGGGTCTTCAAACGAAGGCAGCTGCACAGAGGTGGAGAGAAAGTCAGTAATTTGTACCCTTGAAACCCATTTACTTCGGATTGGCAACCGCAAATCTCAGACATAAAGCGCTGCTAGAACTTATAGATATAGCAGAAAGGGCATAACCGTAGCCAGATAATTAGTGAAGTTGGACTGATGACACACGAAGTAACAAAAAGGGGAGAGTGAAGTGCTAATGAACTCACGTTAAGTTCCTCCAACTTGATGTTGTCCTCCTGACAGTGCTGACAGCCGCGATTGGGAGTCCACATTTTCGGCATGTAATTCGTCAGCGAATTGAATTGCACCTTGAACCATAAAAGGCAAAGGCAGAAATTAGAGAGAGAATTGGACAATTACAGAGGAGTTTCTGTACATACTTCAAATCGTTGAAATCGTTCAGACATCAGTGTTCACTCCATGTGCTATTATGGGGGTCGACCTCGCAGCCTAGCTGGAATGCCCGACACGTGCTGAGTGCAGGAATAGTTATTTGCATGATTTTATGCGCATACTTTTGTCGTTCTTCAGGAGGCATTTATTTGAGCATGGATTAAAAAGCCTGTTGTAATAGCATTCCCTTGACGAAACTCCACTAACGCAGGATCGACCGTTCGACCGTTGATTTCAACTATTTCCACTACGTGCTTCAGCATGCTGAAGGTAAACGCAGTGGCTCACACTGCGTTACATTGAAAATAGACTCGTGCAGCATCTACCTCACTCTCTTTCCACTCCCCCATCTGGGCTCGGTGTCAAGACAAAGCCAATAAGACCGGAGATAGGGGAGGGTGCAGGTGGCTGGCGCGGCCAAGGCCGCCCCTGTGCGTGCCACCATGCCCCGCCCTTCCCACGGTTGGCCTTTGCTTTCGGCATGCAGCCCGAGTAACGCCAGCCGCACCCTGATCTGGCCCCGTGTTGGTCTACCATACGGCACACTGACGCAGACTAGAACCACAATAATAGGTATGCTGACTGAAGAAAACATTCCTGTAGTTGGGCATAAATGCGGCGAGGTCAGGTTATGAACCAGTCACTCATTATAATGGCATCCCGAGGACATATCAGCTTCGAAAATACAAAACGGTAAAATCCAAATGCCACAACCTTAAAGATGGTCTGCCACACTCCTCAGTCGTCCAGGTTGGTTATTGATGCTTGGGCAACAACTGTACCTTCATTTGCAGTAAGGTTTTAATTGTGGCCGTGAGCAGGTGGGCCTAATACAAAGGAGCCGCCGGCCACGATTGATTGTTACAGAACATTTAATCCACAGCCCTGTAGCTCCATAGGGGGCGCCGGCTCCTTCTAATCCCCTAGTTATGTGAGTTCTGCTATGTGTATCAAGGGGACCGGGTCGTGCTGTGGCGCGCGCAGACGGGTTAACCGGCGCCGTCAGCCAATGCACCTATTCCACGTCAGACGACCGATTAGCCAGGCGGTGATTTGTTGCCGTTGGGGGTGGGCGTGGGGTGGGGAGTGAGGTCGATTTTCAGCACATTTCTTTCCTCACTTTAATCAACCTGACGCACTTAAAGCTACCATGGTGCACTAACAGCCACGGCTTAGAGGGCTGCCAACTGACGGCATAACTCCGAGACTGCAGTCAGTCCAGTGTGTCTTGTAATACTTGCAAGTAAAGCGATTAACCACCGGACTGGCCCGAATACTTGATAATTATTCGACGTAAGGTGTGCTGACTTGGAGGGGAATCGCTTGGGTTGCACCTTGATACGTGCATTCACAAGCGGAGCGCCTGGCCCCTGAGATACATCACGCCGGGTACTTCAGGAAGTTGACTGAAACCTTGAACTGTTCCAATCTAATTCAGAAAAGCGGGGTTTTCGGTGAACACACCGTTAAGAAACGTTTTCAACCACAATAAGGAGAGAAGGCGAGGACTGATCAGCCATAAATAGAGCAAACGGAAAGTTAGAAAAATACCCAAAAATCGGAATTTTCCCATACACCGTCCTTCTAAATCTAGTCAAACACGGTCAACCTCGTCCGAATTTACGCCGAAAAGAACAAGATCGTACATCCATTCGTATGTATAAACTATCCTTTAGAAACAAAAAGCCCGGGAAGGGGAGACTTTTTCAAAGCACCCATAGCTAACGGTTGACCTTGCTGCGTAAAATCCAATGGCTGCACAGTGTGCACGTGCGCGTTCAAGGATTCGCTCAGTTCTCCTGTACGGCAACTAGCCTCTCTTTGTTTTCACCTAAAAGAGTCATAATTTCTGGTTCAAATAAAAGAAACTATAGTTCTCTACTTGGCCATCCTGCATGCTTCATCCAAATTATAGCAATCGTTTACGACCAAAATTTACGAGACAGTCCGTTCCAAAAAGTCCGTAATTATATCCTTACCCCTTAAGGGTGATAGTATTTCGAACACAATCGAGCGACAGTTGCACTGTACCATAGAAAGGACGTAAAACGCAGCTGAACCTGTCTCATTAATCCTACTTAAAGCCTTCCGGTAAAGAGAGCAAACGATGCCTTGCCATTGCACGCTACCCCACAGGTGCACTTGCGGACGCAAGTAAATTGGGCGTACGCAAAGGCAACTGGCAGCCAGGGCCGCTGTATATTTGCCTAATTGGCCTTTCAACGAAGAAGAAAGTATACCACGGTTTTCGATTACTAAACACCTGCTAGGCAGTGATCACTCTGCCGACATTAAAGGAGCTTTCGAGTACTTGTTCGGCCACGAATAAATCGTACCCTGTGCTACCTTGTGCTACAGGAGCAACCCAATCTGTGCAAGCAGGTAGACCACGTGGTCAATCTCCAATTACCTTGGTAATTGGGCAGCTTGTTTTAATCACGACTTTGTTTGCGCCAACGTTCTCTCGCCTTCCGTTTTCTCCACATAGACTGATTTAACGTAGTGCACTTCAGTTGATCATTATTTATACCGAACTGCGACCCCTACTGCTATACATTAAAATCTGTGAAATTAAATCTGCTGTGTGCTTCTAGCCGTTATCTAACTCATGCAACGACGGGATGCAGTTGAAAAACCGTCGAAAAATTTGTTAAATTCGATAAATCCTGATGTCTACACTCGTTTTGAATTCGTACTCGGAAATAAATGCTTCAAAGTTCTCTAAATGTAAAACAACTGTGCTAAAAGGAAGACGTCGTCCGGCACCAGGGGCGATCCACGCGGAAGGCGGTGACAACTAAAATGGCGCGTCAATTATCTAGCATTGGATCGTTTGCCATCCACAGAAACAGAAAGAACAGGCTAAAACGGCACCCCGCAGTTTCGATGGTGGAATAACCCAGGCCTGAAGAACGCTCGGCCCCAACGGCCGACTGATGTTGTCTTCGAGAAGCAACAGGCAGTTTTGATGGTGAAATAACCCAGGCGGGAAGAACGCTCGGCCCCAACGACTGACTAATGTCTGCAGGAAGCAACGGGCCGACTACCTTTCGCCAAGGAGGGCACAGCGGCGGCCCAGCGAGTGTGTGTGCCGGCCCTCTGTGTCCTCAGCGCCAGCGAACCACCCGCTCGCAACTGTCAGAAGGCTACGCGATGGTCAATAGCTGCTGGGAGGGGCGGCAGCAGTGAATCAGCATTTGCGAAATGCGGCCGCTAACCCAAGTGGCGGCGGCGGCGGCGGCCTGCAGTGCAGGGCCTGGTTGTGATGCCCAGGGGGGGGGGAGATAACGAGCGCGTGGGCCCGACACGATGCACGCGCGAGGGGGGGGGGGGGGGGGTATAGACCAGATTAGAAAATAGGTCAACCCTGCTGACTAGAGCGCGGCACATAGCCACGGGATTGGCCCGGTGCACCGCACGCTCGCAACTGGTAACCAGGTGTGTGTGCGTGAGAGAAAGAAAAAAAGGAGGCAAGTCAAACCAATGGGGAAGAGGGAAAATTTTGTGTGGGTCGAATAGGCCAAAACAGGCCTGCGAAAACAAACTAATTTCAGACGATAAATTGGCAAACATACGTTTGTTTTCGATAAATTCTCCTCAGGCCTTTACATTTGTATGTGGTGATTAACTAAATAAGCAATGAGTCGGTAGAAAAACTAGTGCAATCGTCAAGGTAGGTGGGGAAGAATCGGGGCCAAAAATCTGACCAAACCTGGTAGCAGAGAAAGGTGATAAGCTGCGGGCTGTTGGATTAGCGACTTCCGGCCATGCGGTACCACGAACAAGCTATTTTGGGCGCACGGGACCCGTTGGCATAGCCTGGCGGCGGCCGCTTCTGCTGAAGCTAACAGATGCTGTCAAAGGAATTTTGAATAGCTTGAGGGCTTCTTTTATATCACTCGGAAGGCCTCGCTGGCAACCACGCGATGGTCTGAGTCTACCATGTGTGCTAGAATGGACCTGTTTATACCCATTACTTGGCCCTTCCTACCCATGCTGGAATGTGTTCTCGTACTCTTTTGGACAAACGCTGGCTCGTGCGACCAATATACCCTGCCCTAAAGGAGTAGATGAATGTAGATCAACCCACATAGTTTATTTGGTCAATTACCATAAAAATGCAAAGGCCTAAGGAGAATTTATCGAAAACAAACGTGTTTTCGGCAATTTATCTTATGGAATTTTCGATGGGACTTTTCACAAATCAAAAAAATTAATAAACTTATCACAAAAAATACCCGTTAAATAGGTTACACACTTTGGTCGACAAGAATAAAATGCATACCTTTATTGGTCCATTTCCATGTGCGATGACAGGCTGAGTAAACGTCTTCTCGTTGTACAAATAACCGGTTTCGTCAGTATACTTGATTTGGACGCGATCTGCAAGAAATAAAAATAGTATGGACGTCCAACTGGGTAGCGGCTGAAATTCTCCACGTGGATTTCATGCGAACACAGTAGATAAAAACTCGCATTCGGCAGCAAGCAGTCAAAAGTTCACTATAGTTACTTTCAAAGCAATGCAAGGCGCAGATATTAATAGCACATAAAAATACAAGGGGTGAACCACGTTCAGAAGGTCAACCCTTAGATGCAGACGGTGCTGCATGCAGATAACGGGTTGTCAAGCGTAACAAGCGAGATACCTAGGACACCATTCAGATTTTGAAATAATTCCGATCTTGTGTCCAAAGCGATATCTATATTTTTCTGAACAATATATAAAATAGTCAGCTGTTAAAAAGGCCATTCTTTCGTAAGATACAATAACAGCAGGTTCTTATATTCAACAGTTGATCCTTCGCCTATGCCTAAGAAATTGCGCTGTTTTGCATATCACCCCTACTTAACTTGATTCACAGGGAGCATCTTCTTATCTGCCATTAAATTAACATAGGCAGCTGAAGTAGTGACTGGGTACGCGCAAACTTTACAAACGAATTCAAGCAGAGAAAGACTACAGATTACCATTTGGCCTGGCCGTGACTAACCGACAAACATGCGGAAATTTGCATAATATGTTATACCAGTACGTCTTCTTAAAAGGCCTTTGGCACTCAGATAGCATTTACTGAATGTGCCTCGGGAATAAGTCAAACAAGATGAATAGAAAAGCGAATGTTAAAGAAAATAAGTAGACAGATATTGTGTAAATAAATACCCTGAGGTCCATATCAAGAAAGATCTTGGTGTAATAGAGTTGATCATCGTCTTCGTCTTCAACGGGAACATGACTTAAAATTCTGTACAGAGATTCCGCCGGACCCACGAATGATCCAGAATTCAGGAAACGACTCTCACCCTCGTTAACTGGAGGATAACTGGCCTAAGAACAGGGATAAATTAAGGCAAATGGAATGAGACAGGAAATACTTAGGATCTTTATAAATATGTTTATAGCGGCTTTCAATTATTTCTAAGTGTGTCTATACAATATACAGTGAACGACTGGCTTTACAATAGAAGCGAATGAGTGGTTTGCAAGGGGTTGTCATAAAGGAGACACAATTGCTGGAACAAGAACTGTATTTTCCAGACGATCCGTATTTCTAGTCGGATCCATCCTCCGCGACAAAGTCCGGTAACGGTCTACGACTTTGCCTCGAATGATGGACGCGACTACATCTTGCAACCCCATTATTCAAAGCAGTTGGTCGATGTTTTTCGCATGGTTAGAGTAGGATGTTTTGTTTTAGCGACCAAATGATTTGTAAATGGACATCAAAAGTGTTTGCATGGTCAACTGTATCACTAGGATTTTTAAAAACTTCTAGAAATATGAACAGTAGTCTTTAAGTAAACAAAGTGATAAATTTGGGTGTCCGTGTCTTCAATACCAACCCATTAAGAACAACTTGTCAGAGTAGCTTACACACAAACACTGAAATATTTTGTTAATGCTTAAAGCGTTTAGATTGAGGTTCGAGCGATATATTTGCCTACTCGACAACTCCAACAGAAAAAAAGGGGCAAGAGTAGCTTATGTAGGCTCACTAATTAATCTGTACTCCCTGCATGTTTTCCTACAAAAATGGTGGTTATCGGGTTATATGGGCAGAAAATTAGGGACCGCAGTGGGATATACTTTAATAAATGCTAAAAGTATTTTCATTTTACGATATTTAGAAGTGCTGTTGATTTATATGTACAGAATTTCCTAATCTGTATTATCATTTAACTTATTGCGGAAAAACCCGATTATCAAATTGCAGGTTTCACGAATTTCCTGCAAAATTGAACTACTTCAATTTACCTGAGGCCCAACTTACCGTTCTGGAGTTAGTTTAGTATATTCCGCGGCGCGAAGCGCCGTGCACACCTTCAATTTACATGCAGAACAACTTACTCCCAGCGGCTGCGGAAAACAACTTTGACCACATTTTTTGTCACTTTACACTTCTAAAAATTTCCTTCTCTGCCTTCCCTATTTGCTCACCCTCCAAAACTATATGACCACCGTTTTTGCAGGACAAAATGCTGGGACTAGGGGTCTATGAGTGGGCCTACATAAACTACTTTTGCCAAAAAGGGACCAGTAAGATCGGACTCAAAGAGTGAGACATTCTAAAAAGATGGCTAGGTTAAAAAATAAGATAATTACCTTGAGCGAAGGAGAGGGCCAGCAATAAATTTCTGCCGAAAAAACCACTTTCGCATCGAATTTTCGGTATTTCCGCAGAAATTCTGATTTGTCGTTGAGAAAGACAACGTCATAGCTATATTGATAAACGTAAAATTGTTTGAAAAAATGGTGCAGTATATTCTAGTTACATTATGGGGGTCTGTCTTATTAAAGTAAATTCGAGTTAAGGTAAACGAATAATGGTCTGTTGATATTAAGATGGCCGAAAAATGAAACACTGGATTGCATTCTGCAGTATCGTCACACCTACAGAAAAGCATTTAAACAGCAGAGGTGGAGACTTGCCATGTTGCAACCGAGACTAGACACCAACATGTTAGGTTATTCGGGGATAACTACCATTGTTTGTATGAGGTTGCTATACAACGGTGCGCGTCTCAGAAAGCTGAAGTCAGTTGACCGCGAAAAATCATAATAAGAAACCGCTCTACATCATGAAAGCAAACTCGCTTTTACTTACAAATAGAGGTTTTCAAATAGTTTATCCACCATGGCCAAAACTTACTGCTCTGAGGAAAAACTATTTCGAGCAGAATTCCTCAATTTACTTGAGAATTTGTTTTTATAAAACGACCAAAAAGTTTTTATGGGACAACGACCTAAGTGAAATCTCTTATGCATAAACGAACGGAAGACGGCGGTAAATATCAGAGAGAGGTAGCGCATCTGAGGTTGATACATATTATTTCAATAAAAAAAACTCACAATTCGTCTACGAATCCATCGTGCTACCTATCATGACGTGTATTTTGGCGAAACAGGAAAATTCGCCTCAACATGAAAGCCAGCCAACAGTGCACAACGAAAGGCTGTGAGTATATGGATGGGAGACGTACAATACCTGCATCAATCGGACAGTAGCTTTGGATTCCATTTATATTATTCAAGACAAGTGAAAACAGAGGTTACAAGCCTGACAAGATGCACGCAGTGTGAACATTGCCAATTTGAGTGAACTAAAAATCTATGTGAAGTAACGATAAAAGGGTAGCCATACTTTTGCACTGCCTATAAGTCTGATGCTGACTGCAGCCAAATTAAAAGTGGACTACTGTCAATCCACCGGATTTGTCATCACGTCCACGGTAGAGAACCATATGTTAGTCAATAGGATTTCAAAGTTCGCACAAGCAGTCTCTAACTTAAACTAGAAGATATTATTTCATTAGAGCGCAATAACTATACTTATGACGAGCATAGCGAGATTTTTATGCAGTCTCATGCGCATAAATATTTTTGCAGAATTGGAGGGGCTACAGACAGTTGGAGTCCGAGGACCTTCTTGTGGGACTAAATGCGCTTTACTAGTTAGCGCAGTCGCTGTTAGAAGAAATTAACTTACGCTCCATTGGGGAACGAAATTATAGCAGAATGCCATCTACAGGAGCTGACAACGTCATTTTGACACAAGGTATAAGAATGCGGGTCACAAAAATTAGAATAAACGAAATTGTATAAGGATAAAAAAGAGTATATATATGTTTAACGATAAGTTTCTAATTAGATAGGGCCGAAATATTACTATTTGGGGTGCAAATGATTGACAGAAAAACAATCTTCGACCGCGAGGCATGGTGTAAAATCTAAACGAAAGCCATGAGATCCAACTAACAATCACCAAAAAGCAAATTCCCAAAATTTACTAAGTTAGTTACATAAGGTGCAGGCATAAACAAATTTCGAAAAACCATTTTAAATCGTTCAAAATGACAGTGAAAAAATAAAGGATGGAATTTTACGCATTATCTTGACATACTGCCGCCGCAATGACCATGAAACCTAATTCATGGGATATTGCGCTACCAGTGATCGATGTAAGATATGCCTACGTTCCCAATTCAGCTGAATCGTGAGAAAATTCATTTACAAATAAAGGGGAAAATTCGAAGAGCTTATGACCGTTTTATTAACAGAGGTAAATGCAGACAACAAAAATAAGATTGATGTCGACTATATTCGCAACTTCGTAGTTACCTGTCCAAAAATAGTACTGTTGTACCGGAATCATTTGCATACGGCTCTAAAGCCTCCTTAAGGAGCCGAATTTTTTGCCCTCCACCGGGATATTTGGCTATATCTCCACCAGTCCATTGCGTACCAGCACCCAAGACCTAAAAACAAGCTCAAATGTAAATATTAACCAACCTTGACATCGAAATCAAACAATTTGGCTGAACGCATAAATCTTTGGAACGCATCATTTGACTCGGTTGCAACGGTAAAAACCAAAAAGTCTAAAAATATTTACATAATTTCACCAAACCATTATTCACAGACGCAGAAGATAAAATGAATAGGCCACTAAGGACGAACGCAAGCCTGAACGCCAACATATCGTGGTAATTCCAACTCACGAATATTTTGACCTTGAAGTTTAGAACATAAAAACACTGAGGTAACTTATTTAGTTATAGGCCTTAGCACCAAACCCTCATGACCAACGTAAAACAATGAAGTTGGTAAAGCGATTCAAAGATGAAAAGATTAAAAATGGAAACGGAACAAAGCAAAGGCAAAGAGCATTTGGAAAAATCCATGTCTAAACGAAATATGCGGTCTTAAAATTAAATGGCGATTTTTTAATATTCCATCGAGCCGCAGACTATGGAAAATAAGGTTATGAGTGTTATATTCTTAAAACACTTGATATATCTTAGCTACGCATTAAATAGAGGTTAATGGGCATTACCATCTATATGCGACTGAGGTGCCGAATAACTGAAGCAGCCGACAAAGTACTAGGTTTTAAAATCGTGTACAGTAAATCGTCATCATTGCATTGTTTCTTTATCATTTAAGAGTGAGTATGATGTATAATAGCATGTCAATTTTACATAAAACATGCATGGTAGTTTTGGGAATATCTCTGAGTCAATATTATTCAGTACACATAAGTGTCATGGGCGGAGCCTTCGAAAACCTTATTTACAGATAGATGCTGTCATCTCATAAATGTGGTTCGCGCCATATATGAACATTATATAAATCATTGTTGTAAACGAAATGTATGACCAGTGAGTAAAGAAAGCTCTAGTCTTCTTTTAAATGCGTCAACGGTTTCAGCAAGAACAATTGGGAAAGGAAAGTTATTCCAGTCTTCAATGACCTGGTGGGAGAGGAATATGGTCTGCACTTCTAGTTTGGCATGGTATTTTTTCAGTTTGTATTGATGACCTCGGAGATGTGTCGTTTGTGCGAATTCAAATAAATCAACGATCTGAAGAGCATGGTTTATTCCCCTGAAGAGTTTGATCACACTATTGATAGCTCTTCTGTTCTGCACATAATAGGGAGGAAAAAGCTTAACCCTATCTAGTCGACTGAAGGAGGACATTTTCGGAAGCTGAAAGTTCAACACTCAGCGGAATATTCAGTCGCTGAAAAGCTATAATGACGAAAAATTAGTGCTGATCATTAAAACGTCTTGACCTAAATGAAACCGGTGCGTAGGAGGCCAGGGTGCGTCAAAAAATTCCAACTCGCTAGCCAATTCTGACATTGATTTTGATTATGCCCAACCTATGCTTCACAACAGGGTAAAGGCAGGAACGGTTGCTTGTGCTCGAATTAGATTTCAGCGCTAACGGCGTTGCGTGACATTAACCACACGCTCTCCTCTTTAATCGATCTGAATGCGGTGTCAAGACAGATGCAACAAGAACAGAAGCAGCATCGGGCGCAGTGGCTAAGATGTCCGGTGAACCCTTCTACGCACGCCACAGCACGACCTAGATCCCTGGAAACCCGCAGCAGGATTAGCACAACCAAAGAGTTGAAAGGAGCGATTGCCATTTTACTTGTATGTCAGGACTGATTTCAGGGGCCCCTAAAATACCGTCAACCTATAACAAAAACTACTTTAAAATATTCAGTAGCCCGACATTGATTTTTTTAGTTAAATTTCACCAATAAGAGGGTGAATTTCTATTTCCGTTAAATGCCACTTACAGACGGTCAAATTTCCTTTAATTGACATTTGTTACGATGGCCAAGTCATAATTCGGGCCGTACTGAAGACCGGAGAATAAATAGCTCGAACAGACTACATGTGCATGCAGAGCGGACAAATAGAGTGACCTTCAATTGACGACACGCGAGCACGCAAGGACAACCGCAGCCGGAGTCTGCCACCCGTGAGTTCATGCCTGGCCAGGGGCAAAGCACGCGCACCAGGCGTCACGATAGCTGGCACACGATGGCTACACGCATGGTCCACTAGCGGAGAAGCAAATATTGAACAAAGGCTACCAGTCCTTAAATACGACAGGAGGCGGACTTGGTTGTTGGATACGCTGCCGACGATCCAAGACTGCTGCCGAGACGAGACTGACCACAGAAGGCAAGCTGCTGAACACACGGAAACATAGTGGATATACTAGTACAGCTGACAGTAAAGTACTAGCTGTTATCCTGTTCAGTCTTCTCTTCCTACGACTTACTGGGGGACATAACCGGTGTTGACACAGGAACACACTAGGTTACAACAGTGGCGACGCCAGTGCGATAAACCATAGATGTAACTAGTTTTGACACAGGAACACACTAGGTCGCAACAGCGGTTCATGTTCATCGAATTTATTCTATTTTAGCATATTGAAACAAACATAATCTTATTGAATTTTATATTTATTTATCACTTCTGCCACAATTACATACTTATATAAGCTCAGTAGGCAAGAATTAAATGTTTGACCACAGAATACGCTAAGCAGTGCGGCGGGCAGATAGATATCTAGAGGAGCCCTACAAGTCAGTTTTGCCACTTGAGGTCCACCGATAGGCTACTGCACACGCAACGCACACACTGACGAGAAAACTTATTTACTGAACTAACATGCTTGTCAACGCGCATGCCTGGATTCAAGTTTGAAAATAAAATTGACTTGTGTTGTCACATGCACTTACAACGTTGACTGGAACGAGCGCTAGGAGTGAAGCCTGGTTTTCCGGGATATTGTCGCCTCCCCTTTCTATCTCTGCCAGCTTATCTCACGCTTAATTGCAGCTTCCTACGGCATAAATAAAGCTTACACTTAATCGCACTTGAGCTACCGTTTGTTGAATCATACTTAAGATTCTTCAGCCGCTGACTCTCGGCCGTCAATATCTGCAGAGTAGAATTTGGATCCTGTTCAATTTTTGAGAGCAGACGGGTCCGGATTTCAGCATCACGAGGTGACTGCAAGGCGCTCACAAATGTGAGGCACTTGAATTGGTCATCTCTCGGAGTTTGAACCTATCACACTCGCGGTTGACAGTACTGTCGAGTGTTAAAAAATCATCTTCCTCGTTTTTCACCAGCTTCAGACACTGGTACTGAATACTGAACAAGGAGGACTTTTCGCCGAAAGTCTCTGACAGGTGCTGGAAAGTGAATCCACGAGGGTGTTTTGGCAGAATGATATCCGCGTACCGCTCGTGTTCTCTGGTGCCCAGTTTGCGTAAAAGCAGGCGCACCTTCCATGCACCTTCGGCCTTGGCAAAATCCACGCGGAAAATGTCTTCCCAGCGTTTGAACCAAGCGTCCAAGGTAACGCCGTAGTCGGGGTCATAAATGAACTCAATGATAGAAGCCGCAGTGGCGTCCGCTGATGTGGACAACTTAGCAGAAGAATCTGGGCCAGACAAATGCAAACTGCATTTTTGCATCATAGACTCCATTAACTTCAGGTGTGCAGCTTCGAATTGCTTTTGCTGTTGTTGTAGGATAGCGCGTAATTGTTCTGATGAAATAGAGATGGTGCGTCCTGAGATATGCGTCGCCCTATTTTGTAACGGATGCCCAGGCCGAGAAATCACCGCTCAATAACGCCTTGTGTGAGTCCCCAAAAGAACATGACAAGAAGTGTGCAACAGCAGAAACCTTCTTAGTATAAGAGGTACAATGTATTTATGACAGCAACGCGTGTAACACGTTTATGGAGCCAGTCAGCTCCTCTTCTGAAATAGTCGCCGGTATTATTGGCTGTGACTGAATGTAACTAGAAATTCAAATTATTGATTGATTGCCTAGCACGATGGGTTAGCTCGCGCGTAGGCCGATCGATAGCCTATTGTGGACGCGGCAACTTGCTGCCTCAATACTAGCCGCCGGGTCTCTCCTAACACCGTTATGATTTGTGTTTAGTATTTCGGGGCGTCGATTCCCCTACTGTCGACCACTACTGACCTCTGTAGTATCTAAATATGATAAAAACTTCGCACAAAGCAAAGTTGACCATCAGTCATTAATACTTAAGCTTAATTTGGGCCAGTTTAGAGCAATGCATGTTGAATGCATCTACAGTGCGTGGTATCCATGTTCGCATCCAGCTACCGACCGTTGCCACAGCCCGACCTATTAGTTGCTTGACCATCCAGTTCGTAAGGAATATTGATGGCAGTAATTCCTCCTCTCCTTAGCAGTTACCTTCTACGCAAATCCGAGTTGTGCTGTCAGAATTTAAGTTTCCGGAAGCATTTTATAGGCACGCTAGCTGTCAAATCACTCGATTGACACTGCCAGCCCCTCTTGTCTACATATATTCTGCGCCATCCTGTTTGTGCGAAAATATGAATATTACTCGATTTTGCCTGATACAAAATCATCGAAAGTAAAAGTCTGAGCAGACAATAATTTTTTCAAAAAGGCAATGAATATTTTACCAGAAAGTTATGAGACCCCACGTGCGCTTTTCGATAATTCCAACACGTCACGAGAGCAATTTAAGCGAATACCATAAGGGTTGCGATCAAAATTTCAAAATACAGGTTTAAGAAAGGCAAGAGCACCCACACTATGATAATAAAATAACAAAACTTTTATTTCAATCAGGGAAATCTGGAAGAATATACAAGTAAAAAAATAGTTAATTGCTAATAATAAAATCACATAAAAGGCATCCATCCTTTGTACATTTGGCAAAGACGGTCTACGGAGGTTGCTTCTTTGATAAGGGCATCAACCTAGGGGAAGAAAAAAGACGTAAAGGAGCAAAAGAGAACATAAAATTTTGAAGAACAAATACATATATTTGAGTTCCACATGCAGGAGTTCAATGTCGAGATAGAAGCAGCAATGGAACAAGCTACAAGTATAGGGGGTAGTAGGGAATCTGATATCAGTATCGCCAGTTCGGAGGTGACAGCACAGGGCTTTGTACGCCGACGTCAGATCAATATGTAGATTGGCTGAGGTCTCATTTGAAGCCCAGGCCTCAATCAATACCAAATTTGCGTGAGCGATTATCCTGAGTGGTACGAAGATCAAATCATGATCAACTGCCTAGTTATGGGCAGTCATCTATGATAATTAGTCATTCCGTCGCACGACCAGTTTATGTTCGCGCATGTGTGATCCGAGCATGATTTGAGTTTAGCTATTTTAGCAAAATGAGCAGTCTAGACACGAGATACCATGTAGTAGCCCATTCTTTTCCTTGAGATTTAATTGGTCTTTGATTTTCATAATCTTGCTGCGCATGGTAACCTTGGACTGGTGTGCCATTGCAACACCCAGTCTCGCTCGATCGCTTGTTAGAGTATTTAATTTATGACAGAATATGAAATGTTCTTGAAGATGTTTTTGTCCGGGCCACTCGACAAACGGGTAAAATTTAACTAACAAACGCCTTCAAATAGCCATTCCACAGAAAAGAGCTGCAGAGATATCGTCCTTCCTCCGTGGCTTTTGTCCGGTTTGTCGCATGTGAGGATCCGTTAGAAGAACCCTCTAAAATAATTTGGTTTGTAAGCCGCAGGATGGTTATTGTGATAACTGAGAAGTTGTGAACTGTTCGTTGACTTTCTGTAAACCGTCGTCTTTATTTTACCGTTAGACCTTCGTCTGACGAGAACATCGAGGGCAACCGCTGCTCCTGCTTTTCTGCCCGTGTGAAGAGGATAGAGTTAAAACAGAGTATGGCAATTCGGCCGTAGGTTCCTCCCGACGCGAAAAAAACGCTTCGTCAGGGTAACGGCACAAAAATATCGATGCCAGCTGAATGAAAGCAACATTTTCCAGCTGGTGTAGGACGGGTGTACTAGAAATGTTCGAATTGAGGTAGCCAAATGGTCTCGGAAGGATTTCATTATGGAGTACCTCCACTTTTCCAAATGCAATAGTTGTGTTGTATGAGATAAAACTGACGTATAGGCAGGTGGTCACACGAAATCGCGAAATGGGGGCATGCTTTGACAAGGATGGGGCCACCACTTGCGGCATGGGCCGCAAGAGGTAGCTGTGATCGCTCGGACAAAAATTTTACTCGCCTAACTTTTCTAAATCCATCGCGGGTGCATCACCAGAGACATTAGCCTAAGGCCACCAAAAGTGATGAAATTTATGTCGGTCACGACCCGCACACGCCGGCCATCAAGCAAGCAGCCATCATCGACAGAGGGAGTTCTTAACTGTTATAAGTGTGCAGTAGGATATTGACTGCAACCTAAAAAATACTGCAACTCCTTGTATATGAATTACCCACTTCTGCTAATTTTTCTGATGATGGATCCGTGACGGATTTCGAAACGTCAGGGGAAAATAGTATTGTTCTAGCGAGCACATCTACTCCTTCTCAAGTACATCCTGGGACCCACAGGTTCCCTTATATTGGCAGTTGACGGTACTGTTGACGACGTTTAGCTCAAAAGAAAATAATGAACCAAGTCTGCATAGCAATGCCATACAGCAGTATCAGAACGGCGAAACACCATTCCGGTCTCACAGGCAGTACCTGGATTGGATGCATAGTGAAAGTATTGTGCGTAGCGCATCTGCAAATGCAAGATTCACGGAGAAACACACAGCTTTCTGCCAAAATCTCAAGCATTGAACCCGGATGTTTACACAAAAATTGGGAAAAACACGCCAAATTCTACCCCAGAGTGCTTCTCAATCACTTTTAGACGAATGAGCCCAGATGTTTACACAAAAAATGGGGAAAAACATACCAAGTTCTACCCCAGAGAGCTTCTCAATCACTTTTAGACGAAACTATAAAAATACTAGAACAGATGTCTGAAAGGTGCAAAGATTCAGCGAAAACAGTAGTAAGTGCAACTAACCTGGCCCTCGACAGACATAGGCAATAGTTGGCCAAAGGCGTCATGTTCGGTGATCTTTCCGCGCAGTCTGTCCTCCATACCCGCAAGTTTTTCCATGGCAGCGCGAGTAATGCGATCCACTGGTTTGGACACGCCAGCATTTCCAGGTCGCCGACCTCTCCGCGCAGCTGATGAAAGTCAAAAAGAAATCTAATTTAGAGGAAGAAGAAGAAGAAACAATCACTGGAAAAATAAGTTTATTGATCTGAGGCTTCAGATTATCAATCAAATCTGTGGTGGATGGCCAAAAAATACTGCCTCTTCCCCGTCCAATGCCCGTCCCCGAGGCTTGACCTCACAGCTGCTTCTAGCTGACCGATAACAGCCACGCCAGTGTACTCTGTCCTTCGACAGCCTGACGGACAAGACAATCAGACTGACTAACAGGTGTTCCGCCAAGCATGGCGCCCCCGACAGTCGACCACAGCTTAACCACACACACACATGCCAAACTAGACGCAGTTTCTCAAGGGCCACTTTAACATGTCACCCCGCGGCCATGCAGCAGAGGGCTGCCCCTACGGGCAATTGTTGCAACATACCAATAGCAAACCACTTGAGCTCACTTCGCAGTCATGTAAAAGCAGCTGTCATAACCGCCTCACTCACATCACGAACACTCTTGGGCGCGACTGGACGCAGTTAACATCAGACCTGACCTCGCCAGTGGCCACTGCTGCCTAAGATAGCAGCATTGGGTTCTGTGTATAGTAAAGCCCTGGTTCTGGCGACTCTTGCCTTTTACCTCAATCTGTGATTTAGCCGAAAGATTGCAGCGCTCTAAGCACAACCACTACTCAGACCACTACAAACTCATCATCAGACAGACCAATAAGCTATTTGTTCCAATGTTACTGCTCCCTGGAACTCGCCTATTCGCTTCAACAAGTCACGCCTAATTAATTTGGTTGTTGGCTGGCTGGCTAGTAGCCCTTGATGGGTCAAAAGCCCCGCCGGGTTAACCCCAATCCCGGCGGCAAGGAGGGGAAGCCGGAGCAGCGTGGTGGGGAGGGGCTGCTCCGTTGTCAAAAACAGAGATGTAGAGGAAAAGTGGTTGATCCACCGTTGGGATGGTGGGTGGGAATGCGGGCGAAGACGCGTCTGCTGTGGTTCCCTAATTTGGTGGTCACAGTGCTTGGTAAAGAACATTTCCTAATAAGAGTAATATAGCTAAGCTTTTTAATTTCCTCAGGAACTAATTTCTGTTCGCGGGATACATCAGCATATTTAAGTTCTACAGGCATAGACCGAAGTGTATTTTTGGGCTGAAACTCGTCAACCACTGCGTGATATACACATACTACCAACAGACAGACTGTAGTAGTTACCACACTAACAGCCCAGGTACTAGCTAAAAGGCCCAGACACGTGTTTCGCCGGTAATCTGCTGCTGCTTAACACGGCTGCGAGTAGGATATGTGAGCACTTTTAATTAGCGCGAAAAGTTTACTGCTTTTCAGAACATACCATCGGTGGCGCGACCTGCCCCCTGCTCGACAAGCGCATCAAAGTATATCGGCCGGAAGACTGCCAGGAGGGGGTCGACTTCACGACGCAAAAGGCGCATCACAGCCTCCGCACAGCGACGAAAGATGCCCTCGTAGCCCGTGGGTCCCATGGCATGCACCAGGTTGCGCGTCAACCGGAAGGGAACTCGTTCAGGCCAGGGCAGTGTTAGGCCCGTATTGAAGACGCAGCTGAAATCCACGTGCACCAGGCCACCGTTGGTGGAATCGAAGAGGATGTTCTCGGTGTGTCGATCACCCAGTCCGAGGACGTAACCCACCATGCTCATGACTGCGCAGGTACGAGCAAACGACTCTCGTGCGGCGTACCTGAAGGAAGAAAACAAAAAGTTGATTATACAGTAGTGATCTTCAGTCAGCATGCGACAGACACAGCTACCCCAGAGGGCAGATTTAAAGTCTGCAGGGCGAATAAAGGTGTCAAAGGATATCCATGCCTTTCAAAAGAGGATAAAGATGACTTATGTGGCTCTCAAAACAGGACACGCGAATAGAAAAGTCCCGCCAAAGTGACAAAATGGCCCTGTCCATTTTTTTCCACAAAAGATAAGTATTCGCCTGTCTTAATCCTAAAATGATTCCCCAAAAATAATCTCCCCACGCCCAAGTGTCTTACGGAATTCGTGGGTAGAGGTTAAATACTGGATTGAGGAGTACGAATGCGTGCTAATTTAGGTCGAAAGTGAACACTGGAAGGTAAATTAAAGTCATTTATAATTGTTTTCGAGAGCTAAATATAATCAAATCGACCAACATTAACTCCTGTTGCTTGGGCTACTGATCCTTATTGACCAATAAAAATCGTAGAAAATTCCTATTGATGGAAATTCGACCTTAGGCTGGCGGAATTTATTTTGAGACAGCCCTAGGCAGGCTGAATTTTGTTTTAGGCGGCCCCACAAGACAGTCCTATCCCTAAAAGCATTCCTAACATAAAATTAAACCATAGCCCCAATCTTAACCCCCAAACACTGACTCTAGAGGTAACACCAAACCTAACCCTAACCCTGACCTTAATCCAAGCCATAATTTCCCCGAAAGTTGGCCCAAAGCCACCTGTATTGCGAACGGTTCCAGGTCTCATGTCTTGGGCATATAAGTACTCCTTATCAAGTAACGTAAAATCAAGCCGTAATTGACACGCACGGTCTACTTTTAGCTTTCATTTGCCAACGGCCACTTATAGCAAACTGGAATCCTGGATAATTCCTGATGTGATGTAGGTTAGCGCGGAAGTGCAGGAAGGGGGAGCCGTCAATAGAGGTGTAATAGGGACGCGAGCGGCCATGCACTCAGAGCCCACGACCTGGAGTTATGCACACAGGCAAACAGCGGACGCTAAAGCTCGCTCACACAACGTGGGGAATTATCGATCAGCGTGCACACGCGACGACCGTTCACGCAGCGTGGAGAACTATCGATTAGAGGGCATACGTAACTACCACTCACACAGCGCGGCAAATTATCGATTAGCGGCAGACCAGAATAGTGGTCGCATGCTATTGGATTAGGAGTATTCTAGAACGCCAGAGCCTCATAAATAGGCTGTATTGGAGCAGCTAGGGATTCGGCCGTCTCTGTGATTTCGGAATAAAGGCTTGCTATCAGAACCGCTCTCTTGACTTTTTCTGTCTATTAGTCGGGTTCGAAATAGTGGGCTATAACAGGATCAGTTGAGCCTGCGCCCTCCTCCGTCTTCGGTCTTCTCGACTTATGTCTTGACATCGGGTGCGGGTGTGGGGTAGATTCTCCGCAAGTCTACTTTCACTATAATCCCGCGGGAGTCAGCACATTACTTCAGCCAGCTGAAACTGGTGGTCGACATCGTGTGTGTCATAGCCCATTGTTGGACCAGGAGTCCCCACCGGAGTCCAAACTAATTTTAGTTGGAAGACATCGTCGAAAGCGACGGCCAAAATGTCGAGCCTACTCATCATAAAATACATGCGAAAATCGTCTTTCTTTTGTTGACTACCTTTCTGTTTAACTGGGGCGGGAAGGGATTATGAAGAACATATAGTTCCTAAAGAAAGTGTATGACGTAAAACGCTGAAAAAAGATTAATACCTACGGGGGAGGTAAAGTGAAATCAAGCAACAAAAAGGTCTGCATACCAGGCACTCGGGTTGGGGAAGGTGTGGAGGAACCAACGATAAAAGACGAGAGGGTACATTGGCAGCCAATTGTTCAAGTACTTGTCCCGCTTGACTCTGAAAGAGAGGGGCAACAATTAGGACACTCTTCAAGACGAGGGGTTCCAGGCATACATCAATATGGATCACGTAGTTGAGGATGGATTTAAAACTTTTAAAAACGTAAAACGAAAAGGTTCTAATCTGTTAACCAAGCGGGGAAAAAGCAGATGCTTATGAGGATAAAAAGAACGATTCAAAGGGAATCTGTCGAACGCACTCCAGGGGATCCTCCAAAAGGGGAGCAAGCCGGCTCATATTTGCCCAGTTTATCGGATGATTGACCTCAATGTAGAGTTTGGACAGAATGGATCGGAAGGGTTGAGTGTTGCAGACCCATTCGATCAGACCACCCTTTTCGCTGAGCGGAATCACAGCCTAGCATGGAGAAAGAAAAGAAAGCGTAAACGACAGCTGGACAGAGCAGGCAAGCAGTACATAAAGCAGAATAACTCGAAGCCACCGGGCAGCCCTACATAGGTTCGAATTTGAAGAGCCCTACGCCGAGTTTCCGGATTCTTCATTAAGAACTTGTTAATCATGCCATTTAGCTCCATCAGGCGACTGTCTTTGCGTAGGTCATCCTAAAAGGCACATAACGACAAGATGCACTAACCAATCGAGAGAGAGAGAGAGAGAGAGAGAGAGAGAGAGAAAGAGAAAGAGAAAGAGAGGAGTGTACTGACAGTCCGCGCTAAAAAAAAGAGAGGAGAGAACTTACGTTAGGCTTGGCCACTATGACGTAGCGGCGACCATCACAACCAACCCAGTACATTTTCTTAGGCCGAGTCTGAGAGCCCAAGATGTCTACAGTATCCTCCAGACGGACCAGACAAACGAACCGATCAGGTGAACCGAATGGCTGATGATCACGAACCTCCTCTGGTGGAGCTCGAGGGCGCAGGAGGGTGGGCACGAGTTGCCGATGCAGTGGAATAAGTACTTGAGAAAGATCACTGAAGAAAAAAGGCGGACTCAAATAAAAGATGCAACACAGCCTATCAATAATAATTTGCGATTGAACAAAATGGTAAAAGGGGGGACGGAATCATACCCAGAAGAACGATCTGAAAGCTTCAGTTAGACTTGTAGACGACTGAATTGTTATATCCAAAGTGAAAACAAGTTAGAAAGGAGGAGTCGTCAGTAAGAGATCATGCAGGATGCTGGGGATAAGCTGAGGGTTAAGGAAAATTGGTCCGTTAGCGACCAGTACATAAACAGAGCCCATAGAGTTCCAACAATGTCAGTGAAAGTGGGGTAAATTCTTTTGCATCAACCATTGAAGATTTTCTTTGCGAACTGAAGTGAATCCTTAGTCTAAATTTCACCAGTGGCCGTGAAATAACCACATGATATTCACTATAATCGATGAGGCAAACAGCAGCGCGTAAATATTGATTGAGTTACCACACTCCAAGTCGAAAATCCAGATGCGCAACTTTTGCAGATTTTGTGTTGCCCTGGGATTGAATACTAGTATATTGTTGACGGCTTCATAGATAAAAAGGCATCACTTTACATATATTTGCACATTTGCGACTCATCCGCGGCACAGACGTGAATGCAGATTCCGACTCACGGGAAGCATGATACAAAAGATAAATTGGCAAGCATACGTTTGCTTTCGATACATTTTCTCTTCAGGTCTGTAGATTTGGACTTTTATTGAACTAAGACAAAATATGCGGGCCGGCGTTTGTCTAAGAGAGTAAGAGAACATCTTCCAGCATGGTTAGGAAGGGACTAAGTAAAGAACGTTAACAGCTCCAGTCTAGCGCACATGATAGACTTAGATCATCGCGTAGATGCCAGAGAGACTTTCCGGATGACCTAGAAGGTGCCTTCCGGCTATTTTAGAATTAACTGGACAGCATCTGTTCGCTAGGGCGGAAGCGACTGCAATCAAGTTACGCAAAACGGCCCTGTGTGCCCAAAAATCTTCGTAAAGGCGCTGCAGTTAAAATGGCCGACGATCGCCAATTCAAGCGCCCGTAACTAACTACCTTTCCTAGGGGCCAGTCCGCCCTGACGATAATCAGATTACTGACTCCCCTCTCCCCCCGACCCTAACAACCGCTCGATTTTCCTAACAACCTGCAGATTTTACTCAATTAATAACGATGTAAATGCACAGACTTGAAGAGAATTTATCGAAAACAAACCTATGCTCGTAAATTTATCTTTTGGATTGTTTAATGTCAATTTTCGCAACTTTAAAACAATCCGGGGGCATAATAGTTCGATCGTAGTGCACGGTCTGTAGTGGTTTTAGTCAAATCCGTTGACCCCTGTGAATGTGACTCCCAAACATGCCTGCGGGACAGTGAACCCCTTGCTTAAGTTGCGGCTTTAAAAGTTGTCAAAATAAAGGCATCACTCGGCCAGTGATATCGAGGGACAGATTTCAGTGTCTCCTACGTAAACTTGCTCTATAATAACTGCTAACGAGGCGAAATTAGAGTCAAACGTGCCTCGTAATGCTGGAGTTTAAGAGCATATACGGTGCACACAGCCAATACCGTGTGCCAAGACGACATACTAGACATTCTGCATCTAGTGCTGCCGTGTTGGTGCGAAAAGAAACAACTAAATGGAAGGCAAGTTTGCCTCACGCTAGTCGCTGCAGCCTCTCCAGGTAGGGGATTGTTTCCGTCTAAGTCGACAGGCGATCCATCATATATATATATATATATATATATATATATATATATATGTATTACTGCTATTATGACTTGGCCGGAATCGGCCTGGCAGGCGGTCACCCGTTGGGGACCTCTGACAACCACACGAACTTTGTTTAGTTCGGAAGTCTATTCGATCGGTGTTCGCACATTCCTGAGTGAATATATACCCGATCAGCAGTGACAACAAATGGCAGGTGGCGAGGCGCTGATGAACTGCGGTTCGATGAAGTGCTTATGACCCATCTGATAGACACCAGTGGTGGACCAACTGCGCCGTCTGTGAGTGCGTTTGTTTGTGTTGTCCGACCAGCTGGTGTTCAGGGTTATGCTTGGCTGATGAAGGCTAATAAGCCCGAAAGAGTTCTGTATCAAGCTACCCCCAGATGCTGTCATACCCCACTTACTGCTATTATGACTTGGCCGGAATCGGCCTGGCAGGCGGTCACCCGTTGGGGACCTCTGACCACCACACGAACTTTGTTTAGTTTGGAAGCCTATTCGATCGGTGTTCGCACATTCCTGATTGAATATATATATATATATATATATATATATATATATATGGAACAAAGGTGCTCATCCGATCTATCTGGTAAGGGCATATACTTGTCCCGGAAGTGCCTTGCGGCTCGTACTTGAGCGATATCAGGCTTGTCGCATAGCGACCTCAGAATATGATGGAGTGGATCCGACAAAGACAAGGGAGACCGGAATGGCCATTTCTGGCTTGTTAGCCGTCATCAGCCAGTCATACCCAATCTCAGGGGTCGAAACCCCCGAGATTCGAACCCGGGACCTTTGGTCATTGGGTTTACCACCTTACCTCGGCACCACGGGCTCGTTGCTTTGTCGGTTGTGATCGGGGATATGATGGAACAAAGGTGCTTATCCGATCTATCTGGTAAAAGCACATACTTGTCCCGGAAGTGCCTTGAGGCTCGTACTTGAGCGATATCAGGCTTGTCGCATAGCGACCTCAGAATATGATGGAGTGGATCCGACAAAGACAAGGGAG
>JAYGXS010000003.1:68030989-68111837 GCA_036362985.1 Ligula intestinalis | reverse complement strand
CGCCAAACGCCTAGAGTTTTTCACACTTGGGTCAACTCAAATTAATCAAATCTGCCAAACCAACTTAATAATTAATTCAGTCCAGTAGTCACTCTGGTGGATTCTAGATGATTGCTTAGGAAATCCTGCTTAGGCAGTCAACTTGCTCCTGTATTGGTGGATTCCATATGAGCGAAAAGTTGAGCGGGTAATATCGATCCAAGCGTGATTAAACTTATGGCGTGAAGCGGGCGTTTGTAGCTTAGCGGTAAAGCATTAGCCTCCGGCAAAGGCTTTCTCTGATGCGCAGGTTCAAACCCCGCCAAACGCCTAGTTTTTCACACTTGGGTCAACTCACGATAATTAATTGTTGCCATGATTTAAGACTGCCGCAAACACAAAAATGATGCCGCGAGATACGTATATATTCAAAGCTAAACCTCTTTTCCCACATGCAGTTTCCGGTGTGATGGCCTGTACTATATACGTTTTCGAATGTAACGTCGAAGATGGTACTCAAATAAAATAAATAGCAATCATTATTATTGTTCCGTGTAGACAGTGAAAATCCGAAATCCTAGGAAGTAAATAAATAAGCGAGATTCAAATGCGGCTGGAAGAGCAATATGGAACAGAGTTAGGCGAACAGACGTTGATACAAGAGCACAATATGCAAAAATGAACTGGTCGGTCCAGATTAAAATATTTGTCCCACACAATAGCATCGAATCGAATGATGTAACATGCTTAGCACTGTCAACACTCTAGCGGACGTATTCGTGGGTAAGCAGACAACTGTGCACGTGAAAATAAATGATGCTGAGTAAAAAACTGTCAAGAACATTCACCTCGAAGCCAGCGACTTATCCTCAGCAGTATCAATCTTCGCCCCCTCCTCTTTTCAAGCATAATCGCGTACTCTTCACTAACCCTCCCCTTCTACGAATGGGCTTTAAGACAGACTACCGTTCCAGGCCACATCGATGTGCATCTATTCGTTCACCTGGTCCTTTGGAGCGGAACGCGTCTGTCTCCTGCCTGGAAAAGAGAATACGCGAGCACATACCAGCCTGGCTCAGCAGAGGGGAGAACAGACCGATCTCAAGCTCAATCCTTGCCCACCTAATTGATACAAACCACCAAGTGGACGCGAGAGAAGCCTTTCGGGTCATATATCGCACGCCTACACACTAATCCAAAGGCCTGCGCAAACGGATGTTAGCCACGGCAGAGGCAGTGGCAATCCGGCTAGCAAAACCAACTCTATGCTGTCAAAAGGCGTTGGGACAAGCAATCTGCCTCCCTTGGTCGACTGCATGCGGAAATTCCAACTCTAGAAGCCACGTCATCCAAAAACACACAAAACGAAGCCACAGAGAATAGTCAAGCGCAAGCCGTGCGGCTGACATACAGAACTCAACCCGCTGACCGTCAGAACATCCCCCCTATCTTCTCTACGCATGGCAACCAAAGCACTACCCGCGCAGGCACCCGCATTCAGGAGACGAGGGAAAACTCAGCTGCCTAATTACCTTACCCAATAACCCCCTTCAATCCCCCCAAACTGACGATTATATAAACACTGCAATTATCTGATCGTTTTATTCCCCATGTCATGCATCGGCCTGATGATGAATGACCGAAAACAATCGTTTGCCAACACGACGTCTTACTTTCCAAATGTTGACAAGTGTTCTCCGTCTTGCAGCCCTGACGATGACCTTTGTGGTGTCTGTTGACGACCGTGACGGGCTCACACCCATGATGCTATACAATTTCTCCCACGACAAGGAGCATCCCGAACCCTCACACATTCTCATCAACATCACGATCCCATCACACTGCGTCACATCAAGCTAACTGCTTATTTATGATAGAAGCGGTTTCTTTCCTCTTCTATATTTACTTCTTTTCTCAGTTCAACACATTTACCAAATATTGTTGACTAGGGTTTTAAATGACAGCCGCTTGTATAACGTATTTAACATTTCTGTTGTTTATAAAGTTCCTCACACGCAGCTGTGATTACCAATTTTGTATTTATTTTCACCACAGCACAAAGTTTGTAGTGAATGGGCTCCTGGGCCCTAAATATACAATTTTTTTATGTTGGAAGACTTACCGTGATAAATTGCGAAAGGGAACTGCGGCGGCATCTGAAAAAGGCAGGCGTAGGGATGGACTTCAGATGCGGGGTCAAACAAGGTTAAGAAGAGACGCAAGCAGGCTTGGGGTCATGCAAATATCAAACGAGGTGAAGATTTAACAAAAATTCAGAGGATGCATGCCTTCTTTTGAAGGCACCTATGAAGAGACGGGGGAACCCGGTGCTTTATGGAGGATGGGGCATATGCTTTAGAAGTCGTTAAATTTTTCGCAAAGTATATCAGATGTTTAAAAATAAACCTGCAAATACTTAAACTATGGATTTACATATTTGGCGAAATCCCCACCGAAAAAAGATACAAAAATATTGTGTAAAAACACATGGTTTTAAATGTTGTTAATCCGGCCGTGTTCTGCTGGTTAGAAGTTCTGCGCTCTGACCAACCTCAGGGATTGCGAAGCGGGGTTGGACATGACAAGCTGATGGCAACTAACAAGCGAGAAATGCCTATTCTTGGATGTCCCTTTGTCGGTAATGCCAATTGCCTGCAAGATTTTTAATGGATCTGTAGGAATTTAAGCCGTGAATGTGCTCAGAACACTACAATTATTGCGCCTAGTTCTGTACAGGAAGAAGAGGTGTAAGATCAGTAAGAGTTGTTTATTGTGTACAGGAACTCAATGCTGGTCTGAATCCCAGACGCGCGGCAGGCCCCGAGCCCAGCGCGCGAGCGTCTGTCTGTTAGCGTGCTGTGGGCGTAAGTGAATAAACGTCATGCGAGAGTGACTCACTGGACGCTTGATCAACTACTTGGCCAATAGAAATCCACGGCACCTGTAATTGGCTGGCCCAGAAGGAGGTAGAGCAGCGAAGTCAAGTGCGCTTTGTGGGCTTGGCTCCAGCGCTACAGATCTCTAACGGGACGAATGTGTCCCCCGTAACGCGATCGGTGAGCTCCCCCCCCTCTGTCATATCTGTGTTTGTCAGAATTGACGCATATTTAGAATATTAAACAAACTAGTTACAGCACCCGAGAACTTACCTAACTTGAGCAAATATCTGCTGGCATCGTTCACGCCGTTGAGCGACGGTTGACTGTGGAAGAGAAAGATGCAAACATGTACATTTGTGTGGCAACGGTGCAGATTTTGAGGCATGACTACAAAAAGGCTAGAAGTCAGCTAAATTCTTTGTATTGGATTTGGGTCGAAGTTGGTTTTCTCTGTACTGCGCAAAACCTGGTGTACAATTTAATAAGATTGAAGAAAAAACGAACGCAGCAGCAAATACTTCAATCTAGCGTCTTACAACCATCCTGAACACCTAACTTCCCACCCCATAATTCTCCCCTAAGACCTCATGTAATAGGCGTAAGGGGAGGGGGGAGATAAATGTGGGGAAAAAAGTGGCAACAATCCATAATAGGAAGAGCTAAGAAAGTGCAAATTTCATACTTACACGCCTCGCTTGTTTACGTTTACCAATGGTGACGCAAAATGGCTATCACGACATGTTACAGGCACTAATAAGAGTGCTAGCAGTATTTCAATTACAAAGAGGCCCTGGTTGAACAATCGTCACCAAAAGCAAACCGTTCGAATAGTCAAAACCTCCATTGGTTACAACGGTGGACTTAGGATTGTCACAGTCTTCTTAAACCTGACAAGAGACTGAATATACACTAGGTCCACAACGTGACAAAGCTCATGCATGAAGCAGAGACATAAACAGTTTACGAAAGTCAAGCTTAGAAACTGCATCAATTTTGCTTCAACTACCCCTGCAGGAAGATTAAACTGAGTTAAACGCCTTAGAAAAGACGGACATTTTCAGGGTCTATGTTGTGTTGCGACGGATACAACGGCGTTAAGGTGCACCAGGTCATGAGAATGGATGAGAAGAGCCTACTCAGGCGGTTATTTTTAGGAAGATATTACAACAGATGCTCTGAAATAAGGTAGCAAAGACCATCAGACCTAAACAAGGTGAATGAAGACCAATCCCAAAATCTGGAAGGACCTCGTACGGCATCGGTAGGCGTAAAGAACTGATATAAGAACTGGAGCCGGAGTCTATGAAATCCACCATCACATAGAACAAACCCAAGAAAGATAGGGGACACGCAAATCGCGAAAACCACTGACCACCCTTGTAAACCAAACACCTACAAACATAATTGCGTTAATAACTGACGTTAGGATCCCGCGCAGGACCGGAGATGATGATAATGAAAAATTGTAAAATAGAAATATACCACAAGAAACGTCACCACCAGAAACATCGCGCTAGTAAACCAACACTCCCCCCTTCCATAGACCCAAACTACTCACAAATATGAGAAGGTGGACTCAGTTCCAACCTGATCCGAGCATGACTGCACATTCTCATAACGCAATGGCATGGTCAGTCATGTATTAAGCCACCGAACCGAGACAAACGAATAGGTGCCGAAAAGCCTACAGTGAATCCTAACAGTCGTCCGCCAAAGGGGTCTATTTGACCATGTATTCAGTATCCATAACACTCATCAGTCAAACCACACAGCCGAGAGTCAATCACAAAAGCTTACCTTACCTGCATGCACAAGGAAGACCTCCAGGCTACACCTGAATTAAGTCCACAACACGTGCATACGCATCACATATATCTACCGCAACATGAGTGTAATTCAGTGTGTCAGCACCGGCATGGTGGGTGCAACGTTAAACGCAAGAACATGCACATCTGACTTAACTTATAAGCATTATTTTTGGGTAACTGGGTACATGATCTGTGGGCCAGACACTGTGTCTGACACGCGTAGACGGGCTGTTCAGCTTTTGTCAATTACTGTGGCCACATCCATGTGCATTTACTCTTTCACTTGCTTCTGTGGCCGAACAAAGAGGCACCTGGAAAAGAGGGTACGTGAGCATATATCGACTTGGCTAAGTAAAGGTGAAAGAAGATCAATCTCGAGTTCTATTCTCGCACACCTTGTCGATACGAATCATCGAGTCGATACAAATGAAGCCTTTCACGTTGTCTATCGGACACCAGCTAATTTTTCCAAGGGCCTACAGCAACGGTTGCTTTTAACAGCCGAAGCAGTGTCTATACGGCTAGCGAATCCAGTGCTGTGGTGTCAGAAACGGCTAACACAAACGCCTTCACTTCCATGACCGATCCCGACGTCAGCTGACGATCGCACATTGTCCCCACCCTCTAGTGCGAATCATTCGCTCCGTGCAAATGACAGTAATTATCATTCTATGTACCTGAACAATGCCCACAACCTAACCCAAATTCCTCTCCTCCCCCCCCCGCCAGAACAAGGACCGCTACACGCCATGCGGACGGCGTGAAAAGGATGAGTTGTAGTCAAAGTACACTTATTAACCCTATCCAACTGTACAACTTTAATCAATCCTGCTAATCTATTGACCTAATAAAGAGATGCTGAAAGCGTACGTTTGCCAAATCGACTTTTCAAGTTAAACATGGGAATATTTGCAGTAATACGGCTCTACTTTACTGTGCACTGGTTTGCGCGCAAGTAAACATTTTTGAACCCACCCCGTGGGGCAAAGGTGGAAGTCGCTACTGGCAACGCTAGAAAATGTCTGACGACTTGTAAAAAACATCGGTTTCGATAGCCTTCTGTGATTCATCAAGTCTCATGCCTTAACTTACGTCGTGAAGAGACATCAGAAACCAGATGGTCTGCTGGGGAAAAGCCACGAACACGCGCACAATGAGGTCCACCAGCATGTTCACAATAGAGGGATGTTCGTGGCAAACTCGAGAGAGGATTTGCCCCAGCGCCGTATAGAATTGGTACGGTGGTATCTTCTGAAGGCTGGCCCGCATAAGCTAAAAGGTAAGAGCACCACACACACACAAAGGAACAATTACTTAGAGGTCAAAAAGCATACTGAGAGAGAGAAAAGGTCACATTCGTCAGTCAGTAAGTCCCCTACCGCTTGCACTTCATCAAACGTGGCGGCAGATGTGTCCTCGTTTGCACCAGTCTCGGATGCGCCAGCGCGAAAAGTATTGCCTGTGATGGTGGTGGCAGTAGTTGCCTGTTTTTGCGCAAATTCCGCACCGTAGTCGAGCCACAGGGTGAGAAAACGCGGCATCGATTGGTAGATGAACTGATTTCCGCAAGCCAGCGCCTCACCATAGTGCTCCAAAGCGACCTTCAGGAGAAGACTTGACGGGTGGAGAGGGAAGGCAAAGACGAAGAAGGGGAGGAATATATTAGAGGAGAAGCCGAGAGTTAGGTTCTAGTTCTTCCGCAAGTGAGAGTAAGGATAGACATGGACTTATGACATCAAACCATCGCCGAAATGGCACATTCTACTTAATCCAAGAAGGCTACTCTTAGCACGTAAAAAAGAGCCAATCGGCACAGGGATCTTCAACTCATTGTTTTAAAGAAAAAATTTATATGAATGACTTGAAGAAAATGGCTAATTTGTGCCTCAACGTGGATTGAGCCGAATGGACTGCAGAAAGTTCACAGTTCACACGTAGGGCGTAAGGGGGAAAAACCTATGAGAGGACTAACTCATTTTGTTTGTTGTCCAAAACCTGACTGCGTGCTTCGTCCACATAGTGCGCCAGGCGAAAATGGGCCTCCTCGCAACCAGAGTAAGTTTCACAGATGTCTGAGTAGAGTCGGCGAGTGGTGTCAAAATCAAATCGACTCATTTCCTCGCAATAGCGTGCACGCAAGAGTAGCGCCTTTAAAAAATTAGAAAGACGGGGATGGTGGTAAATATCTTGGTGGTAAGCTGAAGGGGAGACAACGCGTAAATAAGATAAACAGGCAGTATTTGAAGACCATAAAAGAGGATAGAGGCAAGTAGCTATCGGGAACGGAGTTAGTATTCCTGACCGCAATCGGAAGATAGCGAGTCGGTGGTTCAATATTAGGGCAGTGGCCTTTAAAACACACAATGGCCAAAGATCTGGTTTCGAATCCCAGTTCATGTATATCTGAAATTGCATATGGCTTGCTGATGATGGCTTGTAAGCGACAAACTACCATTCTAGTTTCGTAGTCTATTTGCAGGTGCTTCCTCTGTGCGAAAATAGGCGTACACCGATCAGTTATAGGACACACTCCTCCGTCTATGCTTCCTTTGTAGCGCACACTCGTGCCTACGTTGCAATGCGGCAAACTGCATAGGCAGAAGGACCATACCGAAAAAGACAAGGGAGAATAGGATGGCCATCTCTCGCTTATTAGCCTTCGTCAGGCAGCCATACCAAACCCCAAGTGGTGCGCCAGAAATTGGTGCCCCGTTCGAGTTTTGAACCCACGACCTCGTAAGGTAGAAATCCAACGCTCTTACCACTGCACCACGGGCTCACTGTCTCGTCGGTTTTTGATCGGGAATATACAGCGTTGGACTTCTAACTTACATGATCACGGGTTCCAATTTTCAGCAGGGCATCAATTTCTGGGACAACATCCAAGTTGGGTATGACTAGCTAACTACGGCTAATAAACCAGAAATAACAATCCTAGTCTCCTTTGTATTTTTCGGTAATGTCATTCTGCCTATATAAGTGTCTATTTAAAGGTGCTGAATAGAAAAGGGTGATGGCGGACACATTATCATCATTTTAGGGTAAATTTGAAGTTAAGCCATAATAAAAAGCGGACAAGATTTACCCGCTGCGCACAGGAGGCATCCGAATAAGTGGTTCTGGTTGTCGTCGTCGGTGGGGGCAGCTTTCCTGTTGCACGTGGCAGCTGTCGACTAATAGCTGCTGGTGGGGGCATTGCTGCAGTGGCAGCGGCGGAGACGGAAAAGTGTTCATCGCCGGCGTTAAGGCCACCAGCAAGACCCTCATCTAGACAAGTCAAGGCCGCTTCCCGTTTGCCTGTCTGCCAGAGCAGCTTCGCCCGCTCCAGCAAGGCGCCCGGACTGCCGCAGGTCTCCGCGTGAAGGACGCACGTGTACGCCGCCATTGCCTGTCCAGCCCTACAAGGGTGAACGTAAAAAATGAATGTTGTGCAACGGACAAATGCCAATGGTATCATTGCATGTGAACTTGAAGTTAGAGCGCAAACTAAGCAGTGGGTATGCATGAACAAGGATAGATTATTTCGGAACTTTCAGTTCAACGTATAAGTTGCCGAAAATAAAAATATTAACCTGGCGAGGAGAGGACGTGTCAAAAGATCTAACTAATCTAAATAACCTATAGACGGCGGACGAAAGAAAGACCAGAAGATGAATAGGACTGAGTCAAGCCGAAAACTGTGAGCAAATTAAAACTACGCCTACTTAAATGCATTTGGTAGGCATTAAAGTATTTTGTAAAAATACCAATGATACTTCTGTCAATCTGGCGAGGAATGGGCGTATCAAAAGATCTAGATGCTGTTAATAACCTAAAGACGGTGGATGACAGAGAGGTAAAACGATGAAGCACAGGCAAAAACAGAGACAAATGCTTGATGAAGAGGAGGAGGAGGGCGAGAGGAGAGGAGATAACAATTAACAAGAGGAAGAAGAAAAAGAGGAGGATAAAAGAAAGGCCAGAAAATGAGTGGGCTGAATCAGGTAGAAAACCAGTGTGAAGCAAGTGCAAATTATGCCTACTTAAATGCATTTAGTAGCCATTTAAGTATTTTTTAAAGACCGAGCATAGTACTGCAAACTTGATGAGGGAAGGGCGTATCAAAAGACTTAGCTGATGTTAATACTCTAAAGACGGTGGGTGAAAGAAAGGCCACAAGATGAAGCAGAGGCAAAACAGAGATAAATGCTTGATTAAGAGGAGCAGGAGGAGGGAGGAAGAATAATGATGAGATAAAAGAAGAAAGAGAGGAGGTGATGGTGGAGGACAATGGCGTAAGAATTACTTTCGAGCAAGTTTAGCCCTTTGCAGCCAACTGTCCGCGAGAGCAGACTC
Organism: Ligula intestinalis; assembly: GCA_036362985.1. NCBI lineage: Eukaryota > Metazoa > Platyhelminthes > Cestoda > Diphyllobothriidea > Diphyllobothriidae > Ligula > Ligula intestinalis. The sequence continues at coordinate 68,102,836 of JAYGXS010000003.1, read as the reverse complement.
CAGTCGAAATAGTTGGTGGCGCTGCAGCCTGGTGATCGGAGTCAGGGACGTGGTGGCGAGACAGTCGGGGCTAAAATCAGCCCGCAGACGCGAAGTTGCTAGTTGAAGAGCAACGTGACGAGTTGCCAGTACCGGTTCCAGTGTATGCAGCGTTGGTCTACTCTGCTGGAATCGAGCCTCTAGCCAGGCGAGAATATTGTCTATAAGAAGCTGATTTCGGGTGGGAGGGGGAAGAAAGAAAGTCATAGGCTGATTACCGCTGCAGGACAGGTAAGTGTCAGAAAGCACAGACTTCAAGTAGAGAAATCCGCGGATTAGGTGACGGAGTCCCTCAGTTTGGAAATGCCCACAGAAGGAAACTGGCGATAAGCTAAAAAGCATGCTCTGAATAAAATCTCATATCTACATACGCGGTATTGAAGACCCGCGTTCAAACGGAAACTCGTGATTGGGTCGCGGAAACAGTTAACTAGACGACAGCTAGCTCCCTAGATTACTGCCAAGCGCCCCTTTACCGCAGTGCAAATCTGGTCAGCTCAATAAGCATGAACTAGGATCACCGGTTTTAATGAAGGAAGCTCGCAATGCAGGCAATGGAAAGACCAAACTGCAGCAGTATGGTATTGGAAAGAGTAGTTTTACCCAATTCTAGTCTAAAAGTTGATAACTTATCAAGACATAAGCAAACCGATAAGTTACCTCTTAATAGTATTGTTTTTACGTGAAATGAAAGTAAGCAACCTGGAGCGTTCAGAACTGCTTCTTGTAATTTTTAAGAGAGGAATTCACCAGAGTGAGGGGTTTACTTTAAACCTTTTCATGTCGTTAGAATAGGCTTCTAATGGAGGTGGAAGAGGACCGCGCTGTCGGTAGGCACCGCAATTACATATAATAGTAGCATACACACAAGGCAGGAGAAGCAAGAGGCCCCTAGAAATGGAAGAGACTCACATCAGACTTTCTCTGTTGAGAGATAAAATCGGAGGCAAGAACTCCGTCCCGAGTTTGTTCCGCAAGTTGGGCCGAGAGACCAGCAATTACTTCCACCTCCGAGAGAATGCCCAGACGCACAATCGGTTCGTAGGCCCTCCAGTAGCCTCGCGAACCCTCCAGTGCTGCGGTGGAGAGGTCAAACATCTCACTGAGTCGCAGCTCGTTCAAGCAACTGCGTACTTGCGGTTCAGCCTACCGAGACAGGAGATCGAAGAATAGGTTAAACAGAACATTTTTGGAGGTATAGCATTGCAGTTAACCCGAGACAATACAGTAAAGCCTCTTGTTGCGACAGTTGGTGTCACACCTGTAGAGAGTATAGTACTAGTTAATCTGGTTGGTTATAACTTTTCGTCAGATGGGGAGTTGACTCTCACGTCAGATCTACGGGTGGAGGGGAGAATATCTCGTATGGATCATTCAGTGGAGTAGAATAATTAATGTGACCCACTTGTGAAAAAATCGGCGGCCTCGGTCGGATTCGAACCCACGCTAGCAAGGGGAGGACTTTAGTACGGTGAACACTCCCGCCAAATGAGTTAGGAGGCTTAAAAAAGCTTGTGGAAGAGATGGAAAAGATTTAAAAGAAGTCTATTGACCAGTAAAACTATAAGAGCAATTCCTATTGGTCAACATAATAAAGTAAGTGTTTAGATTTGCGGAAATTCGATCTACTGAAAATGTGGAAGTAGAGTTTTATTATTAATTACATGTAAAGGTAGAATCACAAGAAGGTCCCACCGATAAAGTGTTAAGCATCGCGATCAGGTGAGGGCCTGTCAAGTCACCAAGTGACCAAATAGTTAATAGCCAAGTCTGAAGCAACGGAGACAGTGCACGCTCGAAGACTAGTTGTTACGCGCTTACAAAAGGCTCTGTGTAAGTTCAGTTGTATGAGTTGGTTTACGTCCTTATCAAATAGAGAGTACATTTAATAGGCCCAAAAAAACGGTCGGTTATACCAGCCACTATCTTAACGGGAGAGATAGATCGTTCAAAGTTATTTGGAAAGTGATTAGCGACCTAATGGGAGACTTACCCCCTTCTTCAGCGAAATGAACAATTTTCCCAAACCGACGGGCCAGGACATCTTACTTGATTCCTAAAAAATTAAAAGAATGCAGGATATTTAGGTCTAATGGAATAATGAGAATGGGTTCAGATTTTTCATAGGCAGAAGAAGAGATGTGCTTGAAATCGGTCTCAAAAAAGGTGCTAAAAACTAAAAAGTGGACAAATAGTACATATGGCTATGTACATACATATGTTATGCAATGCTTCTGCTATAAAATACGGGTGACGAATGTTTGTGCGACCCTTCTAATGAAAATAATCGATAATTAGACAGAAAGGTTCCGGTACAATTCAGTTAAGAAGCTTTGGCCAGATGCCGTATTTCGATTAGCAAAATCATTCTGTGAACATGTAAAGCTTGAATTATATGGAGGGACACTGGTGTCATTTGCGAAAACCTGCAAACGGAAAAATCATTATAAGGGTGCAGTAATAGGCGCGCTTTACAAAAGTCAGCAGTTTGTAAGTCATAGAGTTTCAAGCTAGGCGGATGATGCAGTAACCAAACTTAGCGGCCTCAGATTCATGACGCACATTTTCAGTATTTTAATGCCTATCCAACATGCTTTACCTTCGGCAAGCGGCTTTGTTAAATGAAGTTAACGAGAAATGGCCGTACGCTTCCTCTCTCATCCCAAGCGGACAAGTCGCAGTCGATATTTCGCGTGACCGAGTTGGGGCCGAATGTAAAATTATTTTGCAGAGAACGTGCCGCGCCATCGCGATCGTGAACTACCACGAGTATAAATTCGGGGTCGAAGCCAGTCGTACGCCCTCACTTCAAGGCCAAACAAAATGTTGTCATTGCAGGCGATCACCGATTGGGGCTCGAAGAGGGGACGAAAAAGACCATGAAATTGCGCACGGGAGCGACAGCAAATAACTACATCGATTTTGACAAAAAATCTCTTCCCCTTCTTCCCTAACAGCATCCACTGATTTTGGAGAGCAGAATTTACTCACGTATCCCTCGTCGGAAAACGTATCGTTCCAGATTAGCTGAAAGAGAGGTGGAAACACCTACTCAAAAAGGACAGACTTAGTATTATTTCCGACTGAACACGTTTGAAATTCTCTACGTCCCTCTAGTGAAAATCATGTCTCCCCCTTTCGAAAGCTGTTTCCCCTAACTGTGAGCCTCGAATGCTGGCAGCCCTCACCTGACCTTTTTACTCGATTGCGCACGACTACCAAAACCAACCCCAGGTCAAGAGTCACATGAATACGCCAGTTCTCCTTTTCTCGGTTGAACACAGGAAAGCGGAAAAAGCCGCAGTTGTCGGGCCGGGCTGGGCTGCCCTGAGTACTAGTGACCCAGTTGTCTCCTCGCGCAATGATGTAGCAGCGGTGGCGGCAACGGCAACTGGCATACCACCAGCCCCTCCCCCTGCCCCGCGGGTTCGACTGCAGCTGTCACCACCTCGCTGACCTTAAAACACTCGCAATTAGCGGTCACCAACCCCCCCCCCCCCTGGCGGCGCAGCATGGCCTCTATAAGCCGCCCCCCCCCCCCCCTTCGCACTGGTGTTTCAGACCAATGGGAGGCCTCAGGAACTGCCTCCTGAAATCGCAAAAAAGCAACGGTCGCCGCGTCTCTCACTAACACCTACACGCTCCCTCAAGACTGGTTTCGCCCTCAGTAGCCTCGTTGCCTAACGTGTGTTGTTCCCTTGTTTAGAATCAAACAACTTGGCTGACTCTCTCATTCGTGACTTTATGTATCCATGGTTGAGGTTCGTACATGGTTTAACATTTGCTATTTTCAGCGATGATACCTATGTAAGCATTAAGGAAGTCCAGTTAAGCGAAAGAACGTTTTCGATTCATTCATCATCAGACAATACAGTACTATAAGGGGGGGGGGTAGAGTTAACGAAAGTTTTTGGCAAACCAATCAGTAGTAACAAGGGGGAGAGAGGAGGGAGAGGTGTAAAGGGATCAGGGGGGATCAAGGGGATCAGATTCTAGTCTTAATTGGGGACAGAGAAACGGGGGTGAGGGAAGAGGTGAAGAGGAAGGAGTTAGACAATTAGTTAATGTCATCCAGTGGTCCTCGTCTCGGGCTTTGTTGGGTTGTGTGAGGACGCAAGGTGTCAACGTCTTGAGACTGTGTCGGTGGCCTTTAGATGCTTGATGCCGCTGTCTCATCATTGTTTCGCGACGTAGTAAGATGCGTGAGGGCGGATGTTTAAAAGGCTTTTGGCCACGTGAGCCTTAGGGCCGCTACAAATGCTTTCTGCGCACATAAATTTGGGTTTGTGAGGCGAATGGCGACTGCTTCTGCCGTCGCAAGTATCCGCTGACGCAGGAACTTAGAGTATTTAGCCGGAACTTTATGGACGACTCTAAATGTTATTACTATTTTGCTTAATAGTACCCTACTGCTTTGATAGTTGTCATCATTGGGTTGAATACAGTCAGAGAAGTCAAGAAAGACGAAACACTTACTGTAGTGGCGACAACTTCACCCAACTTGTCCCAGTCGGCCAGTCGCAGTGCTGCCTCGGCACGATAAGCATTCAGTTCTCGAGTCCAGGCCTCAACAGCATCACTGCCTCGCGGCTCACAAACTAGCTCCGTCTCCGGCGCAGAGCGAAGCAGGGCATCGGTGCGAGCTAACAGGGCTTGAAGACGGGCAGGGTCGGGCATCTGACAACGAAATAGGCCAACGTGTAGACCCAGTTGTTGCTGCTGCTGCTGCTGGTGGTGTGGCCCCTGGCGCTCTCCTCCTCCTCCTCCGGCGTCCTCTCGTGTCGATAGAGTACTCAGCGCGTGTTCGTAAGTGGCGCAGGCTAGGTCCAACTGATCCTCATTCTCCAACTGCAGGGCTCGTAGCATCGACGTTTGATAGGCGGGCCCGGCACCCACCTTCCCGTCTGTTGACCGCCTCCAGCCCGCCTCCAGGCCACCCACAGACTGCATCAGGGCTAGCACGCCTGAAATACCTGCCAAACAATAACAAAAGACTTAAAATATACTCGAGTTGGAGTTTACAGAATCACGCAGCTGCATAAAAACATTAAAATATTCAACTTTCATTTCCTATTAGTACTTCGGGTAGTAACCTCATTCCACAAATTGTGAGGCGCACACCTTCAATTTATGCCTTCTTTATACGTGAAGACAGCAGAATTAAATGGACCACTAAATTTCGCGAGTGCTCTTCAACTGCGGCCGCTCGCTGCATAACATGAATAACGTATGAGAGAATATAAAAATTGAATGTGTACCGAAAACTCGATGCAAACAGCAAGATCGTAGAAAATGACTACGAAGGCTAATCAATAAAGTTAGCAAGTTAGGCCACTGTGAGAAGCAAAATGTGGACAGGGAAATTTGGGTAAAATGATTTGTAGGGCCCCGCTAGATATCTATTTTCCCCGCCCAACTGCTTAGAGTATACTGTTGTCAAACATTTAATTCTTGGCTGGTGAGCGTAATGTAATTGTGGCGGAATTGATCAATATAATATCAAATAAAATAAGATTGTTTATTTTAATATGCTAAATACAATCAAATTCAATCAACATAAACTTCTATTGCGTGGAATTCGAATGCTAATCGAGGAAACTTTGACGTTATGCAGGCGAAATCTAACGAAAATTGAAATTCGGCCTCCTATCGGTGGAATTTAACGAACAAATTTAAAGTCAGATAACCGAATATTTGAAATTAGTTTTTTTATTAAAAGTCAACGGGATTTTTGCGGCCTCTATAATCAATCTTGCTGAAATGTGTAGTCAGGTAGTCGGGTGTTGCCACGGCGAAGCCAGGTTCACCACGTCCTCCAATTATTAACATAGGTCGGTTATAAACCGCCGCACATAGGCTGCCTCTAGGTGGCGCAAGGTAAGAGTTGTTTGTGCCCGAACAAGTACTCTGAAAGATTTTCGCGAGTCAAAAGTGACCCGTACCAAGCAAGTTTTCACTAATAGATGACCGTGGAATTCTTTTTTCCTGTTTTAATAACTATCGAGTCAAATGCTCTATGGATCTAGCTGCCAATTGTCGCTGCGTTCGCCCTATGTATGTGCATCCGCAAATACATGTTAATTCAAAGACACAATTTGAAGTGGCGTGTATTGGCGAAGCACCTTTGGCATGTGAAATTGGTAGCGGCTTTGTGAGATTGCAATCCTACAATTGGCTGGTTTTATACTTGTCACCTAGTTGGCCGCGTGTAGGTGTCCGAGTAGGCACTTCCGACTGGTGACCAAGCGTACATAGATCAAATAACTAGACGCTCTATAATAATACAGTTCAAGATATACTTATTTCCGCAAACAAACCTCGCCGCCTTGTAATACCGAGGTGACTTCCACGTCTATTAGGGATCAGTGACTTTAAAAATAAGGATCCAATTATGCGTGAAGATAGTGCCACCGCATGATTTACGACTTTCTTTATCAGAACGGAGAGTCTGTCTATTTGTTGTAAGTGAGTCTTCGTTAACAGTCGTGTTAATACCGAAATTACGTCGGGAAGTCTACAATCAGGCTATCAGGCAGACCTCATTTTCCAGAAACTACTGTCGACCTGGGAGACAGCGAAATAGTTAGATTGGTGAAATGATGGAAAGCGTCTGCAATAGAAGGTATTCATTAGGGATATGATTAAGTTGCACCTTGGATAGGAGCCGGTTGAGATAGTAACGGCGCGAAATTGTAATAGATGTAAATAGTCGGAAAGATGAGTGAAATAACAATGGACAAGGAAATAAGAACAGTAAAACAAAAAAGGAGAAGATCATGGTCTAGGAGAAGGACATACCATACATGGTTAAAAAGACGTTGTGAAATCAGTAGTTTATAAGTATTTTGTAAAAACTTGCTTTTGGAACAAATGGCCAATGCAAAAACCGATCTTTAGCGCACTAGGACATGATAAACATATATTATCTAGCGCAGTTTTCCATCGCTTTCTTTTCTCTATCTGGTAAAGTAAAAATAACTTCAGTCTTTAATCTACCGAAACAGCATTTTGGGAATCTCATCTGATGAAAATATGTAGAGCTTTCGTCAAGTGAGAAATAACGATAACTTAGACAATACCAGTTATGCTACCGTGGGTTCGCAGATCTCCCGAAGTGCTAGAAATTCCTATTTCCGATCAAACACAACAATTCAGCCTGAGAGAGGGTATGAGCGACCAGAACGCATAGACAATCAAACAGTCTGTGTTACGGAGGCGGGACCCCCGGCACTCACGGCCGTCAGCAAAAGGAACAGGCCAACTGGATCATGTTCGCAGTCAAGCCGCCCGCGCCGTGCTTGGAGCAAACGTGACGACTGCCCACACAGCGTGGGAAGTGACTGCAGACTAGAAGTTTCCGGAATGCTCGCTCACACACCAGAGGCCAGGAATGTTCTATAAAGACCAGAACCTTATAATTACGCTGGAGTGGAGAAGCTACAAATGGTGTTGGATGAAGCCATTGCCACCAGAGCCGCTCTCTTGTCTTTTTCTGCCTACTAGTCGGGATATAAGAACTGGGCTATAACAGTCTGCAAATGAAGAATCAGAATAAAGAAGTATACATAAGCACAAGAAAGGGATAGCATTGGACTCTTGCACTCTTACCATCGTTATCATGAAGGCTGGCGTACGTGTTCAATAAACCCGTCATCGCCTCCTGACCAGCTGCACCTACGGATTCAGAAACCACTTTAGGTATCCGCTTGCCTCCTCCATCACCGACCTCAGTGTCTTGCGGACGATCACAAACGAAACCGGTCACGTAGACGGCCTTCTGTGCAACCTTGTCCTCTGCAAAGGCCGACTCCCAGTGTCGAAGAGCACGGGCAAGCCCACCCATCCGGAGGCTTGAGCGTGCCTGCAGAGTATGCGGTAGTCCCTCTAGAAACTCAGACACCCGAGTTATGCCTGTAGAAGATAGATAAAAGGAGCATTAAACTAGAGGAAAACTTAATGCGCACATACTTATGGCTTCCATTCATTTCTAGCAAAACCTGTAAGTGCATGCTGCGGATTACCACGAGAAAACGTTATAAATATTTGGGCTGAAAACCTTGCAGGGCGTGCACTAGTTGTTATACAGTCTATTATGGTCAAATGGGGAATCTATATCCACGCATATACATGAACATAAAATACTGGTGAGGAGAGGATATTAACTTTCCCAGGCTGCTATGCAAACACTAGACATAGGGTACCAATTTTCATGAGAGGGAAATCAAATTCGTCGACGCCTGTTCAACTAGGAAGGGCCACAAATTCCTCGAGGTACTACACACAAACAAGACATGCATTAACAGGCACATAGATTTAGATGCCAATTACACATTTTGCAAGGTCAAATGGAAGCACAAGCAACAACTATCGACCGGATGATTCAATTCTGGCGAGGCTCGTGGGCTATAACATTGGCCAACCATAAAATCTTATGTTAGGCATCTCTTAACTGTTTTCACATTTCTCTCATTTGTCTGAAGACGGCCTGATGAGCCAGTGTCGAAAATGAGCATAATAAAGTTTTTTATCCCTTCCTAAAGAATATTTTCCGTGGAATTATACGTCTTGGGTGGTGATATTATAACATATAGGACTGTATTTCAGAAGAAGATGTAATCGCTGAAAAAAAACGTTTATTGGCCAGGCGTTTCGGATTCTCATTGGAACACATCATCAGGCACATCAGTTCGAGCGAAAATCCAAAACGTTAAGGCAATCAACTTTTAGTTCCAGCGATCACATGCTCATTTTTTGAATCACTACCTACAGACCGACTTTTCGCTTGTTCTATAAGATTAGCTGGTGACTGCAATAACGACACCCTAGGGCAATGCAAACTTAGTGCGAAATTCATTGCACACCCTAACCCATTACCTCCCGGTTATCTCATATGAGATCACTGAAAAATTAAGAGCTTTCGTAATTATCTGTCTGTATATACGCATATTTAACCTTCATGCTATATCTATTAGGTATATTTATCTGATATCCACATGAGATATTTAAAAAATTCGCTCTAAATTAATTTATATACAAGTTTTAAAAAGTCAAAGGTATCCAAGTTTCATAACAAAAATCAAAGTGGCTAAAATTATGGGAGGTAATGGGTTAAAGTGTGAAGGTTGTAGCCGACGCCCAACGTTGCTTTGTCCGGCGTCTTTGTTGAAGGCCAGTTGCCTCAAGGTCGCCCAATTCCTCAGCGCTTTCAGACGCGCTGACCTGCCGAGACTTGATCGACTTTCTCCCTAACACACACAGTGCGTCCAAGTTGTCGCGGCTGCCCAAGCGGCACTTTAACATGTCCATTTCTCCTACCTTCGGCCGACAGAGCCGACACGACCCCCTTCAGATAATGTCACACGTACCGATTGCAATACACCAATAGCAAACCACTTGAACTCACTTCAGTCATTTAAAAGCAGCTGTCATCATCAACTCTCTCAGCCAACACAACACACAGACTCTCGGGCGCGACTGGACGCAGTCAACACCAGCCCTGGCTTCGCCTGCGGCCACGGCAGCCTAAGACGGGAACCACAGCAGACGCATCTTCGACCGCGTTCCCACCCGCTCTCAGGGCGGCCAAGGTCTGCTACACCAAACCTCCTTATGGTGGATCCATCTCTTCTTCGCTCCATCTATTTTTTAATGACAGAGCAGCCCCTCCTGACTATGCTGCTCCGACTCCTCCTCCTCCTCGCTGCCGGGATTGAGGCCCACCCGGCGGAGTTCCGGATCCACCAAGGGCTACTTGCCTGCCTGCCTGCCTGCTGCCTAAGACGGCGCCATGGGGTTCTGTGCACAATAAAGCCCTCGCTCTGGGGACTCTTGCCTTTTACCTCCAACCTGGATCTGATGATCTGATGATTGTAGTGACCTGAGTACAACTACTTTTTAGACTGCTACAAGGTGACAGCAGTCTGGGAGATCACTTTTGGCTGCCTATATTAGCACTGAAAAACGCAATGTTCACATATAAATAGACGCAGGCCAACTTCTTTAGCTTCCCAAAACAAACAAGCATGATTACTCTATCGGTTACTAATGTATGTCCGGCTATGGGGGACTGACGAACACATAACACAGTCTGAAACAAAAATTTCTTGCTTTCGAAAATTGAGTGCACAATCTTATTCAGAATGAGGCAAACCAGCTTCACATGCTAAAGTTTTAAAATTCTGAAAAACTTATTAAAAATCACCGTGGCGTCAAAAGCCGCTGGGTGTCCTGAAGCGTGATCCACATCTTAGGCAATGCAGGATACAGGAGACTTCCAAATGAGCTCTTACGACAAATCGCACGTATTTTGATGGAAACGGACAGCCACCATAAACAGTCTAGTCTTCTAGGTGGCAAAATAAGGCTGTCTGATAAAAAATACTAGAAACCTAACCACGACAGGTTAAGCATCCTTTCAGTAGACAGCAGATTTTATGCAAGGCAAAACTACACAATTAGCATGGTAGCATGGGGGTCACTGCGGTTAGACACGACTTGAAAGAATTGTGTATTCGAATAAACTTCCGGGCCTTATTTCCAGATGGCGCACAGTTTAAACCATCAACATTTCAGGAGAAAAAATGCTTCTCGGCAGAAACCTACCGGTGTCCAACTCCTTCAGACGCAACTTCTCCTCCTCTGTGGGCTTGCCACCTGAGAGGATGCCAGTGGAGTTTCGCGAATTCGAGCTGGCACAGACTGCAATAGCGGCCGTACGGTCAGCAGAACGCGCTCTGTGCCAAGTGCTCAAATGATCGAGTAGGGAGAAGACGGTTTGAGCAGCGAGGGGGTACCAAGTCTGCCAGTTGGTAGAGCTGTCAGTCTCCTGCATGGGTTCGCTGTTGTCAGTCAGGGTCTGAAGGGCAAGATGTTCCGACCAACACAAATAAACATGGACATGAGTGTGAGCCGGCCAGCCAGCAAGTTAGGTCGGTAGGAATGAAGAAAGTGGCTATCCCTCGAGCCCCAATGGGACAAAGCTTACGCCAGGGAACCACAGCAGACGCGTCTTCGTCGCGTTCACACCCGCCCTCACGGCGGCCAAGGTGTGCTACACCAATTTCCCTACGGTAGATCTATCTCCCCTCCTCTCCATCTGTATTTTTGATGACGGGACAGCCCCTCCCGACCATGCTGCTCCGACTCCTCCTCACCGCCGGGATTGAGGCCCATCCGACGGCGCTCCTGATCCAATAAGGGCTACTAGCCAGCCAACCAGCTTATACCGGCTAAGTAGAATCAGACTCGGTCCTGGGGTTGGTGAGGGGGGTGGAGGAGGCTGATCGTAGTCGTAAACACCTCATAGGCGTATGCGTGAACATCTGTTTTTAAAACATGCTTTTTGTCATGGGGATTTACTACAGTCCCACCGTTGATGGCTCCGCCATCAAGACAGGCTCCCAGCGCCTTCACCAGAGGGCCGTTGTGGACGCAAAATCCAACTACCACCCCCGGTCCTTTTGGGTGGATATCCTCCTCCGATTGCGGCCTCGGAACGACGTCTCCCGAGGGTCACTCGCTGTACCCTGGCGCGGCTATGCAGTGGCTACAGCATGCTCCTTTGCCAGTACCAACACCGGCTCGACCCGTCCATACCCGACTGCTGTCCCCACTGCGGCGTCTCGCCGCATGACTATCACCATCTCTTCGCCTGCAGCTCCCGGCCAGGCACCCAACTCACCCCTATGGACCTTTGGCTCAAGCCGGTTGAGGTCACGGCTTTTCTCCGTCTCCCAACTGCACTCAGTTTGGACTCCGGTGGGGACCCCTGATCTAAGAAGGGCTACCAACTAACCAAATACAGTCCCATAAATCATATTTTCAGGCAAATGGTTAAACTGCTGAACCATCCGTATGCATACACTATGTTACCTTGTAAGACAAAGATATACTGCACAAACGATAAAGGCTTTGGCCAACGCCAAAGCATCAAGTATGAAGAATATGGAAAAATGAAATGAATTTTTGAATAAAAAACATAGCAGAAAAAACAGAAAATAGACCAACCGAAGTGCCAAGCAGGAACGCTGTAAGCATCTTGCAGTCGGGTCCCAGTGAGGAATTTTCAGTTCCCGTTACTAGCTGCAGCACACCAAAAACCTCGGAGCGTAGCTGGGAGAAAAATAAAACCAGAAGAGAACCAATAAGGAGAGAATAATCGAAAATTGTTCACTGAGTCCACTAGAACAGGTGGTTACATTGACAGCTAAAGGAAAATCTGCCGCTGCATCTGACAGTGAAGATGATGACGATGTTGATTACTAGGATCCAGTGACCGGTGTTGTGTAAAAAGGTTGCAATTTGTGCGAAGACAACAAAACTAACCTTTGCCACTCCGGCCTCTGAGCCCTCGATCAAGACTTGTAGAGCAATATGATTGAGAAGGTAGCGTGCAAACTCAACGTCCGATTTCACAACAGGTTCGCACACCTGGAAGAGGCGGTAGTAAACCGGGTCGGAGACCTAAAAGCGGGCAATTTATTTTAAATCCGACGTAAAGTGCTGACGGGCTGCTGCAACTGTGCACACGAGCATTCAAGCAGAAGGGCTTACGTAGATCTTGAGTGATCCCGACCAAAGACGAATCCATGACTCATAGGACTGACAGCTAGGATGACTGATGATTGGAAACTGAATTGTCGACCAATCCGTAAATGTCTCTAGAGCATACCTGGAAGATAGGCGCGATGAATAGGACGTCAAAAGGGGAAAAGGGTAACCAACCAGTCCAGGTTTCTATACTAGTCAGCATTGATAGAGGAATCGCCAAGAAAAAAGAGTATACTAACCAAATACAAGTTCTTTGAGAGGTAAATCAGGAAATAGTAAAATAATTAGTTATGCAGTACAGCAATCTCGCTGTCTGCCTTCTCATCAGGCTAAAATGAAGGAAGCTAGACAAGACGGCCCGAGTGCGGGCCCAGTTACTGACACCACACCTTAGCGCACCACGTGGATCAGCTTGCGATGCGGGGTCTCGGATCTCGCTTAGGGGGAAGCAACATAGGACGAGACAATAAGAAGACATTACAGTCCAAGCAGATGAATATTGCCGAAAAAGACCGGGAAGACTGAAGGGACTATTTCCGGTTTATTAGCCATCATCAGCCGCTAAACCCAACCCTAAATGGCGCACCCGACCGAGACTAGAGTGTTGGACTCCAAATCAAAAGGTCGCGGATTCAAGCCTCAGGTGGAGCACTACCTGGGGTTGATTATGACTGGCTGATGAGTCAAAAATGGCCATTACAATTGCCTTTGTCTTTGTGTGCCTAAACTACTAGCCGATATGCGGCTGCTGGTGGAAGTCTAGAAAGGTAGGAGTGAGTTCCGGTAGGAATCAGTGAACCAGTTATGCATCTGTTGGGCTTGGCCACGAGCCCAAACTAGGGATCACCGATAAGTGAGCGTTCATCTGCCAACACACTGTAGTGTCACGAGTAGGACAGTTTTTCCTGCAGATGGCAACTTGCTAGGCGGCATTTGTTGGCGAACAGTCATAGCACAGAATATCTTGCTGTCAAACAAATAAAAACCGTAACACTTACTGTGGAGAAGAAAACCTTATTTCTCAAAGTGCCCTTTCGAGGAGACGCGGCAGATGAACTCCTGAAACGACGTTTTGACGAGGCCATTTCACGAACCTTCCCAGCAGCGAGAGTTCGGGTATTATTCTCAACCAACCCGGTCTTACATGGGGAAGGTAAGGACAGGTTACCGACTCAGACCACCTCCATGTGCATCTACTCCTTTACTTACTCCTGTGGAGCAGGTTATATTGGTCGCACGAGTCGGCGCCTATCCAAAAGAATAAAGGAAGACCTCCCGCAATGTCCAAGGAAAGGTGAAGTCAATACCATCAGGACCATCAACAGCTCTATTCTAGCACACATGGTGGACTCCGGACATCGGGTGGACCCCAACGAAGTCTTCAGGGTGATCGACAAGGTCCCACTAAACTACCCCAAGCCACTGGCTCAGCGCCTGCTAGCAACAGCAGAAGCAACTTCTATCCGGTTGAGGAAGCCGATTTTGTGCGCGCAAAAGAACTTGCTGCAATCTCCAAGCTTAGCATGACCAACGGCCACCTAGCTACCGGCATTTTCCGAGCCTCCTCTCTCTCTCATTTCCCCCCTCTTCCTAATTGCCGCTTGATTAGCCGCTTGTTGCTACCCCAAACCCCTCCCCTATCCCCTGGACTAATATGCCCGTAACGTTGAACATTATTTACCTACAATTTTGCCTTTTACATTTTACTCCCCTCCCATATAAATGCAACGGCCTGATGGGAATTTATTGAAAGCATACGTATGCTCGCGAATTGTTATTCGAATCCCTTGTTTGTGCAAAGGCAAGGGTTGAATCAGTCAAAAGTGTCGGATTCTTACAAGTCGCGGTAAACATTGCACCTTTCAAGTGACAAGACCACTCGTTAAATACTAAATAAGAAGGAACTCAATACTAATGATCTTTCTAAAACCAATACTGTAGTGCTTTATGATGGTTAAAGGCCTCACTAGGGTTATTCACGCTACTTTACCCTACAATGCTACCCTGGATCGATCAGGAAGAAAAACTGACCCAAGTCTAATAAACCAGTGGAATGGTATCCGTGCGTTTTTGAAGGGTAGCTAAAATGGACGGACGGCTACTTTGTAAATGGACGCGTGTGCTTGCAAGCGACGGTGGTTTTGCGTCAAGACAGTCCTTTCGTACGATTTCATCTCGACCATGACTGAAAATGGTCCGGAAAGAACGAGACTTCATTTGGCAGGAATCCAGTTTATTTTCAAGACATCACTAAACAGTTGTACTCCCTGCTAATAACACTGGACAGCTGACCAACCATTTTCAACCGACTGCCTATCGGTCAACTATATATGAGATGAGAATCATCATGCGGAACTGGTCTGTTTATAATTGCAAACTTGAACATGGGAGGAACTCACAATTTGACGTGTGCCACGCACGCGTTGATGCCTGAAGCCAAGCAGATTAGACTTTACTCAGGCAGGTGAGAGTTGTTCAGGATCACATACGACAGTTCGACCGTCTGTCTAGGCGATGTCCACCACAAGCTGAAGCAAAGCCGTGACTCCCACGGGAGTATAGTGAAGGTTGACTTGCGGAGAATCTACCCCATTCTCTCACCACTCCCACACCGGACCCGGTGTCAAGGCGAAAGTCGAGAGGGGGAGCGCGCAGGTGAAACCAACACCCTTGCTAACAGCACACCTAGCTAGGTAGGCTCCCACCTGGCAGCGCCATAAAGGCCACAGTGAGAAGAAGCCATTGAGTCTGACTCTTAGCCCACAGCAAGCCACTCCACACAGCAAGACAAACACTGGACTGGCTGCGGTGTCAAAGTTATCCCGCCAGTCGGCTACCCCTCAAAGCCACTGTTTTTAACGCACTGCGATAGCTTCAAGCACACCAGATTGTTTCTAATGAGAAAAGAAGTGTGCTGAGGGTTGACCTCACTTGCTCGCCCATCGCTTAACTGATCGGTCACCTGAGGTGGGATGGGCGCAGTGCTAACAAAAGGATAGTATAACACAGAAAGGCAGGCATTGCAACCTGGGCGTCTGGCCGGAGGACATGGTGGTCAATATTTAGTCAGCAACGCCCTATCTACTACTTTTAAGTCGCAGTCAGTAACTCAGCAGCACTGCATCAGGATTGCTGCAGTGGGAAGGGGTTGCGCAGCATCCATCACACTTCCTTTCCCTTGCTCAACCTACACAAGCACCAGAACTTCATAAAACCTAAGTGTAGGAAAAAATCAGACGTAAAAATTGACCAGGCAGTTCAATTCCGTCTCTAGCGCGCCACGCACTCGGTCTTCGATCACCTGACACGAACCGGGTTCAACTTGAAAACGTTTTCGGACAACCAGGCTTAACACAACCAGGCTCTACGTCTGACAAAATAGCAAGGCTTGTCTAAAAGCCTGTGAATACTCTGCGCAAGGAGTCTTCTAAGCTCTGGTAGTCTGAGACAACAAATAAAAGCAGGACTCCAGATCGCAGGTAGTCAGCATTTACCTAATTCGCATGGTTGGCGCCGTCGTCAGGGAGGGCCTAGGCTAGAGGGTGGGGAACAGATGACTAACGTGTATAGGTGACAGAGTACTCACTTAGAACTCAGCAGTGGAGTAAAAAGATCTTGCACATTTTGTGGAAAACACGCCCAGAGATCTCGCCCAGAGATGAAGAGGGAGAGTCCGTTGATAGCCTCGACGTTCGAAGAAGTTGCAACGTCACCGCTTCGAGTACTATTCGTTCCGGGTACGGCAAAAAGCCGAAGGAGTTCTTGGATGGCCAACGCGGTCGAGTCCTGTTAACAACGCAGAGACCGGACACAAAAAAGTATGGTGTACTACTATCCGGGTAGCAGTGGTCACAATGATAGATAGAACTTGAGACTCACAAGTTGCTTAGGACTGGCAGCACGCATGTAGATCTTAGCGAGTTCCATCAGCACTTCAAAGGGAAAGCGGTGGGCCCAGTTGAGGGCATTTTCGACGCTGCCTGTTGATGGGGTTTCGGTGAGAACAGAGGATAGCACCAACCTGTTAGAAGTGAGATATATATATATATACGCTTTATTATGAAGGAGAATATCCAAAAGTTTCAGCAAAAATGGCTTCGTTCCCTTAGAGCAAAGGATAAGGTAAGGTAAAGGGTCATATAATACTAAAAGTTCAAGGATTTACACGAAACCCACATCTGTTATGGAGACAGGTCGGCTTTCAACTTCGCAATTTCCGTTTCCTCATACATGAGGTAGCGTGCTAAGAATGGGAGTACAGAGTATTGATATGCTTGTTAATTAAAATGTTATTTCTCTCCCTATTATGTATTACCATTTAGCTGAATCAGGAAACATCCAAACATATATTTGCCCGAAATGTAACCGACACGCCAAGTTAAAAAAAAACTTTCGTATTATTGCATTATTTATGTTTTTTCTGTTTTAATAAGAAAGCAATACTAAAACTGTTAATACTTATAAAGCCACATTTATATTTTCAGTAGCCAGACGAAAAAGAGAAAAATCGGCACAAAGTCAGGCTACTGAAAATTCGAATGTAGTTTTATTCATAAGTTTAAACGCCAAAGGGGCTTTACAAGAAACCCCTACCAAACCCGGTCAATAAAACAATAACAGTAAAAAAATATCCATCAGTTTACAATGGAAAAATAATAAAAAGTTGCCTAGAGTAATTAGTCAAACTAAAACTTTAAACATTCAAATTCAAACAATAAAGTACGCAATAGTCAAGGAAATAAAGTAAAAAAACAAAAAACCAAACTACCATAAAAGAGTAATGAAAACAATATGTTAAAACAGAGGACACTTCTCGAAGAAATAGCCAATCAAAGCACAGATCGGATGCACAAGGTTGCGCATCCTCATATACATAGTTCATCGCCAAAGCAACCGGCAGACTCACCGCGAGGGATCTATGGGCCCGAGTGCACCGAGCCATTGGGAGTAGAGGAGACGGATCTCCTCGTCCGAATCTCGTGTTAACCCTGTCAGCAGGCAAGTCAGTAGATTGGCAAACAGCACGGTTGTGTTGTTCGCAGTGCGATGACCCTGAAGCGTGCCTGGTCCGTCGGTCGCTTCCTCAGTGCCGTACATCGTAGTCGTATCACCAGAGCCCAAAGAACGCAGGGTCCGCATCAACAGACGTGAAAGATTCATCAGACCGGGCGGCATACCGAGCTGACCGCTGCTAGACGAGGTGGCCGCAGACAGGAGGGAGGCGGAGGGCGAAACCAGTGAGGCCAGACACAGTCGACGCACTGGGCGACTAGAATGCGTGAGCGCAGAGAGCCACGCACCAAGCAGATCGGACAGGTCGGTGGGTGGCGGGCAAAGGAGATCGTTTGTGCGGGCAAAGTGTGGTTCGGTAAAGCACAGACTACGCCTACACAGAGAAGAAGAAAAAGCACGGGGGTAAAAAGGCCGAAAGGGGGCACATTGGCAGATAAAATAGGCGTATATTTAGAAGTGTCGACAACCGTAATCGCGGTTTGCAGTATCCTAGAGCCTGCAGAACTGTCGAGAAACAAGACAGTGCACACATGGTAAGTAAACTGTAAAGTATGCCGGGAGCTGATCTACGGTAAAGTATACATAGCTCTGACGGTCGCGGTGGCCCAAGTCTGCGTAAGTAAAAGCATACGCGGCGGTGATAAGATGGCCACTGCATTACGGTTCTGCTCGGTTCGCGTCAAAAAGGTAGCCCACCTGTCATTGAATGAGGTGCATAAGTGGTATACGCTAATTAACAGCAGTTATAGTGAGGTCGTGAATTTTAACGACGTGATCGTGGCTCCACAAGCCACTACCGCTGCATTAAAAGGCAACAGTAGCTTATGTAGCCCCACTCATTAATCCCTACTTCCTGCATGTTTTCCTACAAAGCTGTGTTTATCAGGTTTTATGGGCGGGAAATTAGGAGACGCAGTGGAATATACTTTAACAAAGGCTACATGAATTTTTATTTTACTGTATTTAGAAGTGTTTTTGATTTATATCTGTACATTTTTCTAATCTTATTATAATTTAACTTATTGCGGAAAAACCCAATTACCAAATTACAGGTTTCTTGAATTACCCGAAAAACTTAAATGGTGGTTAGGAGGTCATCTACTGCAACTTACCTGTGGTCCAACTTACCGTTCTTGGGTTAGACTAGTATAGTCTGCGGCGCGAAGCGCCGCCCACACTTTCAATTTATATGCGGAACAACCTGCTCCCAGCGGCCGCGTGAAGCAACTTCGACTACATTTTTTCACTTTATACTTGCTTCTGAAAATTTCCTTCGCTACCTATCTTATTTCCCCACCCCAGAAAACTCTATAGCCACCATTTTTGCAGGACAAAATGCTGGAACTAAAAGTATATGAGTGGGGCTACACAAGCTACTTTTGCCCAATTAAGAATAATTACGATGATGGCTCAGCAACCGGTGTCTCGAACGGCTTCGGTGAACATTCGAGAGACACACTGTGGCATTGCAACCACACTTTATCAATAGTGCGGATTTTTCGCCTCCTTATCTCTACGTCTCGAAGACCATACTCGTGTATCAACCTGAGAATAAAGTCCTTGTTCTAGTAAATTCAAACTACTTTGACTCATGTGATTTTTGTATGATTAGGATGAAGACGATGAAAGTAAAAAAGGAGCCTTTTAACTAACTTACCAGGGACACAACTCATCGAGAACTGACTGGAAGTTCTCCAACCCCGGAAGGACCGGGAGGAAAAAGAGTTTGGAAAGTACGGGTTCCAGCTGAGTCCTTGACGAAAGATAAGAAGAGGCAACATTATTCTTCTGCAAAAACGGACGAAGTTCACCTGGTAGAGGACTATGCGCATATAAATTCCTAAGAAGCACAGATTGAACAAAACTAATTTGTAGACTGTCTTATGAGAACAAACATTGAATTCGTACCTGCGCTGAACGAAGATGTTGGTGAAGGCTTTCGAAACTCGATCCGGTGCTATGTTATACAGGCTGACCAGGTTGGCGCCAACGTCAGGCAGCAGTTCACTCAGCGACTCGGGTTCCAGCCTGTAGAAAGCATAGGGAAGTTGAAGAAAATCAAGTAACCGAGAGATCTAAGAAGAGGACAGTGCACAACTTAGGTAACTACTTCAGAAGGAAGGGTGGACAAAACTCTCGCAATAGGAAATTCTGGGCGGAAGGCGAGCTTTGGTCCTCTGAACTTTGTCAAGATACTGATCTGCGGCTACGAAGAGGGGTGAATACTAAGGTACAGCTCGCAGCACAATAGTAAAAAGCAGATAAATAAAAACATGGCGACAGCTTACAGGCGCCCGACCCACGTCCGCGTAGACTTGCGTTGCATCTGCCACACTCCATTTTTCCTCCTCTGCGCCCAGCCCGGTGCCAATAAAAAGTCAAGAAGACCGGAGCCGAGATCGGGCGGAACCGCCAAGCCTGACTCAGATCCCACGAAGTGGGAGTTCTGCAAAGGCCGTGGCCGGCTGTCGCCCAAGCAGGCACATATGCATGCCACCTCCCTCCCCCCCCCCATGCGACATCCGTGATGGGAGCGCAACCCAAATAATGCCTGGCCTGGCTTCGGGTCGGTCCAGTGCCAGTACTACGCGGTCCATTTATGGGGGGCAATATGCTATGCCCCAGTGGGCAGGAGTTTAAAGTTCTAACAGACGCAGAATACGGAGGCAAAAGCACACTTACATTTTCAAAAACATAGTCCACAGCTGTACCACGACGTTCGGCTCGACAAACTTGTACCGCAAGCAAAGCCTAAAATAAAAGTGAATTGGGGTAAGGATGGAAACATTTCTCGATAAGAGTTAATACACAAATACCATGGCAATGATCGCGTTTTGATGCAGCAGCAGGCTCAAAAGGTCCAGGAAAAAGTAAGACAAGTTGACCTACCAACTCGGGAGGCAAAAATAGCAATAAAATGTTTGATAAATTTGAAGAATTTGTTCCCCGGTTCAAATTTAAAGCTGGCACGAAATTTGTTGATATCAGTAAATCCTGCCATTTATGCCTGCTTTAAATAAAACGTCTGTTAAACTAGCTTACTTCCAAGAAAGTGTCAGGGTTAAAAGGCTCAGTATTCGTTCGTTTTTAAGAGGCCTCCTTGACCGCAAAATTTATAGAGCATTCGAAGCGGAAAGTTCAAGTCTAAAGCGCCACACGTTGGAAGAACAGAGGCTACAGAAAGAGTGGAGGAATTGATCGAATAAAAGAGATGAGACTCACTTTAGGGTAGCGATAAACTTGGCTCGCATGCGGGAGACCGGCTGGGTTCCAACTAGATCCATGAAAATGGCCAGACTTAGAAGAGCTCTCTTCCTTTCTTCAAGCGGGGACTCGTCGTCCAGCAGTCGACAGTCGAAGAACGCGAGGATGCCGCATAAATGTTGTCCAAGAAACTGCGTCTGATATAAATCAAAACATTTCTATCACTTGCTTGCAAGAAGACCAACATAACAGGATACAAATCTGGGAAGAAGGGAACGGTGCATGTTAGGCAGAAAACATTTTCTTCGCATCTCTTGTAGGGCTGCCTAAATATCTATTCTCCCGGCGCATCTATCATACGGAATTGGTGGTTAAACATTCAATGAGTGTAAATGAATATTTAGTTGTCTTGAAAGTGGCCAAATAATATTACTGCAAAGTCACTTGTAATTGCTTTAATGAGTAAAATATACTCAACTACAGTGAAATAAACTCCTGCTGCTCAGACAACTGATGCCTACTGATGGAAATCCAACCTTATATTAGCGGTATTTAAAGAAAAAAAAGAAGCTCGAGCTACTGAAAACGTAAAATTAGTTTACTATTATAAGTCAAAGGTATATGGGACTTCTAAAGACAGTCCTACCGTTAATAATTATGTAGGGAAAGAGTGCTTTTAGTATTTTACGCTTTCCAGGCTTCGATTGCAGACCCGAGGCATTTTGTTACAGGTAGCAAGATATCCGTGTCAATTGCCTCACAGCTAAGTAGATGATGTAAGTAGCCGTCCAAATATATGGTGGTCTGCACAGCTCAACTTCGATAAATAGTTTATCTTGCTAATGAAAGCGTATTCAGTCAAACCCTGTGTCAACTTACCAATCCCATGGTGGTGACGTCACTTACGGCAGCCTCAGCGTGCCCTTCGGCAGCACGAAGCGCCAGGAGGCCGTAGATTGGCTTCATGGGATGAACTACCTTGCTCACCAGCCAACGCAGACCCGCACAGGCCTCTCTTCGATGCGGGTAAAGACAGAGTACAAACTGATGAAGGAGGCGAGAGACGTCATTCATCCTTGCAACTCCCTCAATCGGTAAGCCCAGATGAGACTGAAGATCGAACGACAGGAAGGAAGAGTAACACGATTGCCCAGGTGAGCGCAAATGCAGACAAGCAAGGCATGTGAAAGTAATGAGTGAAGATTATAGGAAGAGGGAGAGCAGCAAACGAAAGGACAGATGGAGGGCGTACTTCAAGAAACTTTAAGGCAGCGGTTTGCTTCTCGTCAGAAAGCTGAGTGAACACGTGGACCAGGGTGTCCGGAAGGATGCACAGTTGTGTGATCCTGGTGACGTAGTCCTAAAACGGAAGAGAAACTCCTGTACTACAACCTCCGAAATTCTAAGTTCGACACACTGTTCCAGAGCTACAGGAAAGTGCCGATATCTATCAAGGTTGTGTAAAACGAATTGGTAGCAGGCAAATAGCACAAGATTATAGTAAGTAGGAGTATAGGAAACAGACCTGACAACTAGAAAGCCAAGTGCCAAGTTCGACTAGCTGGCGAATTCGTAAATGACTTTCCTGGGTACCCCTGACGACCAAGTAGGTGAAGGTTGCGGCCATAAGCTCCTGTAGAGAAGTGAAAGAAGGTTACTGAATATTCACAGGGGGGCCAAAATAGGGCGTACCACTGCAAAAGAGACGTACCCGTACAGCCAGTCGTTTCTCGACTTGGAAGATGCGAGCAACTATGTCAAAAGCCTGCGAAACAGTTGGATCTAGATGCCTCACTAAAACCTACAGATAATAAAGTGAAGGGGAGATTAATGAAAGGTAAAATATCTTCAATACGAAACATTACCTCCGCAATAGGCTTTCTTGCATCCCTGAGAATAGACAGAGTGCTGGATCCGAGACAGGCTGATAATTCATCAATCTAAAAATAAAAGGAAACTTTCGGTACCAAGGCAAGGAGGTATCTATAAGTGCTAGAAGTACACAAAAGGAGACAAAGTTACCGTTTTATGGAGCAGAAAAGTCAAAAAGTCTCATACGGCACCCGTGCAAAATATCAATAAATTTACATTAACCTAACCGAAGTATCCTCTTCGTGACAACGCTCATTACTTTGTTTTGCAAGGGATATTTACCTCTACTTCCCGTGTAGGTTGTCGTCGTTTTGAAAGCACATCTCTTTGTAAGTACTCCTAGAGGATGAATGTAGACATGGCATTTAGTACTGACCAACAGCAGCCACGATTCTTAACACAACACTTATTTCTCAAGTTGGCAGTTAACAGATCTCCTTTGGCTAGAAATGTCCGCTGGTGGCGGCTGTTCCCACTCGCTGACCTAAAGACAACTTGACCGACATTCACTCGCACACGCGTGCTCAAATAGTCGCGGTTCCTCAAGAGTCTTTTGAACACGCCATCCCTCGGCCGATGCAACGTGGACCCCAACACTTGAAACCCCCCTCGAGCAAATGCAACACCAATTATACCCCACTTGAACTAGCTTCACAGTCCTGTAAAAGCAGCTGCCATTAAGACGACACTCAGTCGAGACTCTCGGGCACGACTGGAGGCAGTCAACATCAGCTCTGGTTTTGCCAGTGGCTACTGCTATCTGAGACAGCAATGCAGGGTTCTGTACACCATAAACCCCTCCTTCTGGTGGCTTCTGCTTTT
Source organism: Ligula intestinalis (assembly GCA_036362985.1). Lineage (NCBI taxonomy): Eukaryota > Metazoa > Platyhelminthes > Cestoda > Diphyllobothriidea > Diphyllobothriidae > Ligula > Ligula intestinalis. Next base: position 68,079,337 of record JAYGXS010000003.1, on the reverse strand, counting down.
TACTTCCAACCTGGGATTCGATCTGATGATCGTAGTGGTCTGAGCACAACCACTGCTTAGACCGCTACAGAAGAGTCAGCTAGGTACCCATCGAGGGAGCCGCCTTTCCTATAAACCAATTACTTTGCAGGTCAATGGCGGCTGCCCGGATGCTGCTGGTCTGTATCTGTTTAGACGACCATATACTATCATATCATATACAAATCAGAGCTCAGATAGAACATCAATGAAGGTAGCAAGCTTTGTGAAAAAAAAATGCTTGTGAATACCTGAACGTAGGCGGCTCCCACTATACTGTGTGCGTGGTGATGAGCGAGAGCGATGCGACAGATGGCGGCCACCGTCTCTTTCAAAAAATCACAGTAAACGAAGCCCGACTGTTGGTGGACGGAAAGGAAGTTGGTGCCGCTGCCGTTGCAGCTGCTTAAACGCCGTGTTCCACCGTTTTCCTCCCCACCCAGGACAACAGCGGCGGCTGAACTACCGGCAACCACGGGGCCCGCTTCTGTGCCCTGGAACCTGGCCAGTCGTCGACTGAGGGCACCCCAGGTGAGAAGGAGGGCTTCGGCGCGTAGTAAGAGTAGTTCACTCCCAGCAGCCTGACAGTGATCCTCTGCCTGCTGCGCCAGATGTGAGAACCCATCCAGTGGCATGGCAGCGGTGAGGCCGGAATTCAGCTCTCGCTGCACCTGAACCCACTTGCAGGGGTCGGAAGGAAGTAGGTTGGTGCAGAGCTCACCGAATATATCGCTGCGGGGGAGAAGACAAACGGGCATGCTAAAACAAACTTCAACAAAACTGTTTTGTACGGCCCCCTAAATATCTATTCCCCCGCCCAACTGTCTTACGGGATTGGTGGTTAAACAGTCAATTGTTGGTTAACGATTGTAAATGAATATATAATTGTGTTGGAAGTAATCAAAGAATATTTTATTCAAGCAATTGAGAGTTGTTTAAATGGGTTAAGTAGAATCAACTCCATCCATATAAACTCCTGTTGTTCAGACAACTGGCGCCTATTGGTGGGAATTTGACCTTATACTGGCGAACGAACAAAGAGAAAGTCAGACTACTGCAAACATAAAAGTAGGTTATTATAAGTCAAACGCAAATAGGACCTCTAAAGACAGTCCTACCCAAACTTCTACCGACTTATTCGTAAAATATTCAACTATACAAATGTACAAACAAGCTCTTTGCAATACTCTGACGAAGATGAGGCAAGAAGTCGATGTAACCGTTAATAGGGGGCATCAACGTGCTGGTAGATTCACTCTGCCAGAGTGGTCCCATGGAAGTAAAAGAAGGCAGACAAGTTAGGACAATTCCGACGTCACGAAGGCTGTGGCACTGGTGAAGAGAAAACTGTTGTGCTTTGCACGTAACAATAGATATGACTTGATAATACAAGCGAACATGCGAGCCCCAGGAAGTAATTTAGAAGTAGAAGATGACTCGAGTCGTCTTCTATCTCAGTAGATATGACTGTCAAAAGGAAAGTCGGAAGCAAACATTTACTCCCTTACTGTACAGTGTGTTACCAAAAGGTGTCTCTAAGCTACAATGGGGAGAAAATCGGAAAAAACTGACAGAATAGAACGAAAAAAATTAAAAGTTAAGGAATGACAGACAGCATCACTGTTAGCTAGATGGCCGGATCCTACGACGGGGGGGGGGCTGTTATGAAACCTGCGCATTGAGAATACTTCTAGGAAAACGTCTCGTAATATAGGCAGAAAGACATTACCGACAAAGACAACAGAGACTCGAATGACCATTTCTGGCTTCTCAGCCGTCATCAGCCAGTCAGCCAGGTGGTCGTTACCCGAGGCGGGTCGCGGGGTTCATTCCCCCCCCCTGATGACGACCACCTGAAGTTGAGTATGGCTGGGTGGTGACGGCTAAGAAGCTAGAATTGGTCATTGGAGTCTCCTTTGTCTTTGTCGGTAATGTCTTTCGGTCTATAATATGCTAGCCGTTGTGCGGTTGTTAACGGCCCCGACAAAGAGAGCCCCAACGGCGCGACGGAGCGAGTGATTTTCGTGGCCGATCGGTGAGCGCTCATCTACCTATTGTCTCGTAAATTTCAGCCAAAGACATTAATGGCACCTGAATATAATGGCTTCAAAACAAGCGGTGTTCGGAGGAGCCTAACAGGCAGATAACATGCAGTAAGCAGCCAAGTTCATAGCAGGCTATCGATCGGCCTACACGAGGTGAACACATACTGGCTGTCAATCAATCGCTAATTTAAAATTCAAGCTACAGTCAGCCGTCGAGTCACCAGGCAATTGTGCCACTACCCACGCCAGGACAGAAGCTAATTGGCCCGATGAACATCGTATTACACGTGTTTGTTTCCCTAAATATGTTGTACTAGTTACACTCAAAGACTTCTGCTTTTGCCCACTTCTTGTCGTGTTCTAGTTTGGGGCTCACACAAGACGTAATTAGGCGGTGAAATCTCGGCCTTGGCTACGGTTACAACAATCAGTTTCACATTTACTCTGTTATAATCACTAATATGGTCAAAAGACGGTTAATGAGGGATATTATCAGATACAAACATTTTCCTACTGTCATTTTACTGATAACAGATTACGGTTTGGTTAGAGGTAGAAGAGCGTGTGCAAGACTGAGTGAACAACTTTTTTTACAACAAACCTCAAAGAGACTATGTGAAGAGGATCTGGCTGTACGTAGAAGGTAAGAACGAGGCGGCAGAATTCAATAATTTCATCCGCAGTGACCATCGTCCAGGAGACATGTTGAGCGATGTGGCAAGCCAAGGCGATTTTTCCTACAGGAGACAAGCGGAGGACGTTTGAAAGACCCGATGTAAGCAATGGAGCGTAATGCTAACTAGAAAACGTAGTCCGGAAACAGCCTTTAAAGCTTGCATTAGTCATACTCACGTACAATAATGTACTTAAAAGATCCGCAAGCAGAAAAAACAGAAAATGTAGGATTGATGTCAGCGTCCAGCACAGAAAGAGGATCAGGAGAAAGACGCACAGATATATGGAAAAAGTGTACCAGCTGCCTGGCTCAATTCACAAAGGGTAGGATACGAACTTCGGTGGCGATGAAGTCGCACGGTACTCGGCGGTGTTTGAACAGGCATCAGTGCAATGTTCACTCCTTTTTTTATTGGCTGCCACTTGTGAAATGAGTTTTTTGACAGTCATAGTGATCTGACTGTGTAAAGCAATTTGTGAAACGAAAAACTGCTTCGTTAGATGCATTGACAGAAGGGGCAACAAGGGCACACTTACCCGAATTAACCTTCTGCGAGGGTAGCGGCGGATCAAACTGTCGTAGGAGTTGGAGGAGAAAGGAGAACTTGAGGTCGCTTTCCTGCTCCCTCGCCTTGGTCCAATCGGCTTCTCTCGGGCAGTGGAAACAACAACAAGTCAGTTTGAGGTCGTTGCATAGAGGGGCGACCCATGCAAAGCAGGTTGTGAGACGAGCCAACTCCAGAATGCTTAGGACGTTGCGCTCAAATTCAGGAGCATTAGCCTTCGGTAGAGATCTGTAGGAGTGACGAGCGCGTGTGTGTGTGATGAGTCGGCAGTAAATCAATGATACGTTTGCTTAAACGGGTAGTAGTTATGTGAAGCTGCAAAATGAACGGACAACCGTAGGTCTCGGTCGACGAAAACAGTATATAGCCGCTTACCTAATCAGAATTCTGAGAAGCTCGGTAAGTGGGCCAGCAACAAACCGACGAGCTTTCACGGTAGTAAGCCCCGGCGGTGAAGCCATGGAGAGGGGCTTCAACCAGTGGCCAAGCACGCCCAGCTGACAGATGGCCGAGGCCGCATCCGCAAAAACATCCAGGGCAAAATTCAAAGAATTGGAACTGCAGAAGGCAGAAAGAAGAACGGCAATCCGCAAACCAATACCCAACAGACAGTGTTGTTGCACAGAGTTCGGTGGCAGTTGTTTCTGAATGACGGTAAAAAAAATATATTTGCCATTATCACTAATAGTGGGTAAATAACAGATGGTTAAGAGGCTACTACGGTCAACTGCTTACATTAATGGCAGTTAGTAGGTCTGTCAACGACTTTACTTCCGTTGTGTCCAAGTCAAGCACAATGGATTCGTCTGAAGTAAAAAGGACAGAAAAAATTAGAGACAGTTTGTTTAAAAAAATCTAGCATCGTGAAAACATGCAGACCAATGACAAAAAGATATAACAAATCAGCTAATCATAACCTAGAGCAGCCTCCAAGAGGGCAGCTAGGGTTCGCAGCTGAAAAAGGAGGTTCAGCTCGTGCATTTGAGGATGGGTGATGGCGCGAAACAGTTGCGGCAATAGGAGTCCCGGCAGCGAAGAAACAGCATCACAATGTCTGCAATGAAAATGAGAGCATGAAGGCAAGCGAGAAAATAATATGACGTGGACATCCTAAATCACAGACTGTTTACACACTTTTATGTAGTCTCTTAAAGAAAGCAACAGAAATGTTGCGTTTAGATGGCTAAACCCTGACTCGTTTAAAAGTTCTCTAGGGGGTCCATTGCTGAAGGCGGAAAACTCATTAATTTAGATTTGGTTGTGCTACAATGTAGTCAGTAAACGGCTAATTTGGATGACAAGAGAAAATACGGTCATATGGTGTGAAGGTAAATTTAACAGCCCCTATTTTGGACTTACCTGTCATCCTGAAAGTGACTTCACTAATCCTTGTGCAGTATATCCAGAGGCAACGCAATAATCTAGCTTCACAGGGTAGTGAAAGAATCATCAATAATAGCTGTGTTATTTCCGGCCGAACAAGTCTGGAATTCTCCACATTTCTTCCCATATGAGACTCCCGTCCGACCTACAAAATAATTGGTTACACTCTTCCGAAGGCTGTGCCCCTGCTCCCCAGAACGCTGGCCACTGTCCCTCACTCAAATGCACATGAGTGAATGCTGCCCCCTCCGCCTTCGGTCTCGGCCCTTTGTTCACACTTTCACATTGCACGTTCACACACATTCACATTGCGACCTCCCAGACGGGACACAACGGTGTCGACCCAGCTGACTGTTCCCCCTTTTGACCCAGCGCCTGCGGCTACTCCGAGAACCACTGGCTAAGCCACCCCACCACCACTGACTTCAAACGCTTGCAACCGCCCCCCCCCCGCATTGCCGGCACAGCATTGCCTGTGTTTACGTCCGCTACGCCCTTTGGTGCTGGGGGTTTCAGACCAATGGGAGTCCACAGGAACTGCCTCCTGGAATCCTATAAAAAAGATCCACGCCCCTTTGACCGACTCACTTTGCTCTAGACTTGGATTATCCATTGTTAAGGTTTGTGTATTTATATGCTAATATTTCTCTTAATAGTACCTACCGTAGCACCGTGATAGTTGTTATCACTGGTTTTTGGCGTACGCGTAACTGCTGGATACAGTCGGAGAAGGCAAAGGACGAAACAAGCTTTATCCGAATAAACGTTAGTTTATAATAAAGCATGTTTCTTTTCGTCCCTTCCATAATAAGTGCATTTATATCGAGATGCTAATTAAGGAAATGATGTAAGGAAGTTTAAATTATACTTTTTTTAAATCTGATAGCGCAGAATGACCTTATTTTAGCGTTGTTTAATTATACGAAGTTTGTCTTCCCATGACAAACTCATACAAATGATGATGCTCACAAACATAACAGTGTGTTCGCACCTTTTGTCTGAGGCATGAATCGGTATTCTATATGATAAGGGACTTGAATAACACAGACGCAGCGTGGCCCTGGCTGGTTTTAACTAGTTGCTTTAAGACAGCAATTGGGGAAAACACAATAGAAACTTACTCGAAGTCTGTGGCAATAAGAGTGGCAAGGGAAGCAGAAACAAGAGCCGAGACTTGTAACCAATCGAGGTCATTTAAATTGGCGTCAGTAAGGAAAAGAAGGCTGATGTCGGAAATAACGGAATTGATGGGGTCTAGACCAAGTCGTTTCAGGCAGGTTCCGAAAAACTGAATGACCTGAAAGAAAAGGAAAATGAAGTGCGAATGTCAAGTATACAATAAACACAGGCTTCAGTAGAAAGAGACTAATATTTACTTCATTCCATGTGTGGTCATATGTTTCGACATAGCTCAGTATATCCGCCGGACTTTCGTCTAGGTGAAGCAGGCTGTTGAAGTAGTTTTCGGTGCGCAATATCGCATAAATTTGTTGCCACAAATCGGAATCAGTTTGGTCATGCGAAGACGTAGTTTTGAGGCCGAGAAATTTTTGCAAAAACGTCATTATGGATGCAATTAACCGCATTTTTCCTGGGAAATTCAATGAGGGATAACGTTCTAGGCAGATAACGCAAACCTAAAAACAGAGGTTATTATAATACGGTTAGCGACATCTGATAATAGTGAAATAATCATTGCCAAAAAAGAGAATTTATAAATCCTTTAAAAATACCTGTAGAAGCTGCTGAATTCGTTCACAGCCCGGACAGGGCCAGAAATCAACGGCTGGAATAACACTGGGGAGTTTTCTCAATACATGGCAGCATAAACGCACAAATTTTTCCGGTCCGGAATGTTCACGAAAGGTTATAGTGTAATCAGCTGTGTCAATCTCTGGTAAGAAGGCCAGAGAAACGAGGGAGTTGGCAACGGCTTTGCTAATGAGATCAACCCAATCAATTGATATGGCAGTTACTGGGCCGGAAATCTGGCCGACGGCATCAATGCAGGTAGAGAGAGCCTGCAGTGCTTGCTGTTGAGGGAAATTTAAATGCAATAAGTTGGCGAAATTCGGAAGAAGACAGAAGGAACAGAACAATTTGCCATGAAAACATATCGTAAGGATTGTTTAACTGCACAACACATCTTCAAAATGACTTGAGAATTACACAAATCGAAAATCCGCAAGATCGGCTTATGATTCTTTACATACCCACTTGCCGTTCAGATCACTCAATTCGATAGCGTCTGTCAGAAAACTTAGCGCCGGAGTGATCAGGCTTGTTTGCTGCGAAAGAAGAAACGGGAGGAATTGTCCAACTAGTGTACTACAGTTCGGGTAGGAATGTCTACAATTGGCGGTTTACCTGGCCATAATGACAAATTTGTAAGTTTCGGCTATTTTTTCCAGTGTGATAGGGAAGAAACTCAACTGGAGCTTGTTGCCCTAAAAAAGTTATATGATGCTAATAAAAACTACCAAAACAAAGCGATCGCTTTTTGATGATAGCATTTGAAGGGTAAAGGGAACTATATCCCTTTGAGTTTCGTCGGCATCAAATTCCTCCATATTCTGTAGAACATCTTTTTTTAATAAAAGTATGAAATTTTAATGTAGATGCCTACATTTGGCTGCAGAAATGAAGTTATGAGCGTGTAAAGGGATGTCTGACAGAATATGGCATTCAAGCGCGGAAAAGAGTTGGACGGCTGCTGCTATGGAAGCATATACTTGGCGAAACGAGCCACGGACAGCAATCCAAACGAGGCGATGAAGGCACCAGCTCACAAAAGCTTGATTGAAATAGAAAACAGCTGTTTATGGCAAAAAACGCATTGATAATTTTAGAAAACCCACATAAATATAAGGCAACGGTGAAATCAAAACTATCAGCGCATGGCTCAGTTTTTTCTACGATTACCTATAACTGAGGATTCCCGAAGGAATTCAAAAAGTCAGGACAATGAAACTTGGTCCAGTGGTCGCTTCTTCTTCTGACTATGTGCTAGGCTTAATTACGACTAACTAAATGAACTGCTTTAAAAATGATTAGACAGACAAAGTAAAAATAGGCAGAGAACAAGATGACAGCATGTTTAGACTTCAATATAGTCCCTCCTGTAGTACATCCGCAGAATGCACCGTATTCCGTGAACGCGGACACCCATAACATAACCTAAACGTCATCAATGAGTTCTGTTTATAATGCCTGCGAGAACGATGCCAGCAGAACCAACCCCCAATGATACAATCCCACGCGCAGGGTTTTTAAGCTTTGTACTACTTCACACAAAGAATTGAATCGTTTGGGTATTTAACCTTGGCCGTATATTACGATTATAATCGTAAAGCATTATGCTGAAAATTTAAAGGATATCAGTACATGGAATTCCTCATTATTTCGTTGTATAGATCCCATGATTCCATTTTCTGCAGCTTTACGGCATACACAAAGCATATAAGGCATGTGTCATTTGAAGTGCAATCTACTCGAGGTATGTATTTAAAACGTCAGTTGAACCACTGTAGAGCAAGGTAAGGAATATGGATAATCTATTATTCATATTGCAACTATAATTATATTTGCAATACTATTTCGGACAAAAGTATTTGAGAAATCGTTATACCAACAGACGCAGCTAAAAGATAAATTTTGAAGCGTGAAAAGTCGAGTTTAAATTCAACAACGAAGTATTAAGCGACTCACTGTTGATATCTTCTCCTGTCAACGTTTGAAAAATGTGGTAATGTCTCCTACAAAAGGCGTTTTCAACGCACATAAGCAAAGGAAAGAGGGCCACATCCTCTTGCACTTCATTACGCGTCAAGTTAGAACATATTTCATCCAGGATGCAATAAACTAGCTTTACAGTGTCCTCAGGCAGAATGCTTCAAAAATAGAAAATTTCCGCAGAAGTTACCTTGAAGATTCACTAAACGAAGCCGCAACATCAAAACTTGACAGCAGAGATTTTTTCTTCTTTGATAAAAAATTAGCATAACTTCTATATTTATGATTACCATATCCATATGAAAATCGCGCTGGGGAGAATTATCAAACTTTTCGAAGCATTCGTCGTTGTATTAGGACACTTAAACACATATCCAGAGAATTTGTTTTGAACGAGCCCTGGAGAAGGCGATATATCTACTAAGCAAACAATATTCAACATGCCATAAAAATGAAAGCATTAAAGTATCATCGCACGAGCAAACGAATGCCTTATTTGGATAGAAAATGACGTTTTTATCCTCAACACCGAAAATGGGAGCTCAAATCGGAATAAAAAGTGTTTATGTTGATTCAGATAGAGAATAGGTCTGGTTAAAAACCTCCTTCCAGAAACCTATCAAGACACACATGTTATCTATTAGCAACGTTTCGAAACGACTCACAAGACAGCAGCCACTTCCAGTAGATATCACTAATCCGAACAATACTAAAATCTAGAGATTATTTAACGTTCACCAAATCGCAGCTCCACTGCGACTAGCATAACCACCATTCGCTCAATAGATTTCCGGAATAATTCCTTGCTGCAACTTATAATTTGTTCCTTTATCATTTATCAGAATGAAGGGTGCTGTATAGCACGCAAGCCAGTCGGTTCCGAAAAAGACAGTTTTATAGATTTACCCTTTAAGGGAGACAATATATCAAAAACAATTTCTGGATGGCTACGTTGCACCATAGCGCTAACGTACACTGCAGCCGAACTTTTGTTTCTCACTCCCACTACAGGCCTTCCAGTTAAACGGACAAAGAATGCCTTGTCTTTGCACGCCACCCCAAACTGTGTCTACGAATTCACGTGCACTTGCGGATGCAAGTACATTGGCTGTGCGCAAAAGCAATTGACGGCCAGGGCTGCTGAACGTTTGCTTCATTGGCCTTTTAAACAAGAAAACAAAGTGCCACGGTCCTTTATTACAAAACACCTACAAAACAGTGGTCACGCTGTTGATATCAACACATCTTTCCGAGTTCTTCTTCGAGCACGAACAAATCGGGCCTTGCGTTACTTGGAAGCAGCTTATATACGGTGGAAGAAAACCTACCTGTTTAAGCCGTTATACCATGTGGTTTATCTCAAATTGCTCCCGTTATTGCATGCCGAATTGCATCAACCTTCAATTCTTGTTTATTCCGTCCCTATTTTTCTTTCCCAAAGTTAAAGGTGATATTATTATTAACCACTCATCGCGTTAAAAATGACCTTGCTATTATTGATCCTGTGAAAATCCACAATGCTGTGTTCACCAATTGTTATCTTATTCATGCAAAGAGGGGAAGCAGTTGACAAGGTCTCCCGAAATTTATTTGTACAAATAAATTCTGCTGTTTTCGCTTGCCTCAAATATATTTTGTCACTAAAAACGACCAAATAGATGAAGTACATAACGCCATCGGTTCAAAAGTATCGAGTAGTGGTAAGGCTAAGATTGATAACCCTTACGCCTGCAATCTGCCAGGCCCAGTTTTTAAGGAGAAGGACGAAATCTTGGGAAGGCCAGAGTGGTAGAAATATTTTATGCTGCAGAAGGATCGAAGAATAGATAGTAAGAGATATTATTCAGGTTGGCAGGCATGAGATCACGGCGTCGTCAATGGCGCCGACAACGCTGCCTGCACCCGCTATCTGGCGAGTGGAATCCGGAGTGTGGTCTAGCGGCAGAAATCCCAGTGACCATTGAAAGCTGTCTTAGTCTCAGTCAGCGTCGATGGTGAATGGTCAGATCGTGAATTCGCGTGTTAGTGGGTCGTGCCGGATATTCAGCGAGAGGTGATTAGGGTGCAGGCAGTCATCGCGACTGCAGTCTTGGCGTGATGAGGCAGCTATCACGAGTTCCCACAGTGGCCGTTAGTGGCCAATGCAAAAGCTTCCGGCATTAAATTCACCTTCGAGTAGGAAGCCAACAAGAAGCTCCAGTTTCTTGATGTTCATTTGCAGTGACGGACAGACAGACAGCTCGTTACATAAGTCCGTTAAGTGCAAACAAAACTAAGCAGAATTCATCTTTCGCTGTGGGTTAGGAAAGTCAACTGCCATTACCGAAAATGAAAAAGCCTATTTGTAGAAAATAATATGCACATAAATTTTTGAGATTGTCTGAACAGTGATCACTGTTCATACATTGAATGGTCCTCAGATTGAGAAAAGGTTCCTTCAAATATAGGAGGGTTTGATATTTCGAGGTCCTTACCTCACATTCATCATTATCGGCAGGTTCCTACAATAACAGAAACCGCAATATTATATACGTAAAGAAGTACTGCACAAAATATAGCAAAGCACCTGAATCAATGTCATGCTACTCAACTGCAGTGTAAAAGCATGCGACAATAGTCACATTTGAGTAGGGCATGCGGCAGCAGGCAGTGATATATGTAGCGTATATGCCTATATGTATGTTATTAGGAGGCTTGGCAGATTTGCTTAATTTGAATTGACCCAATTGTGAAAAGCCTATTTACTTGCATATGCGCGCGTTGTACGTGAGTGGCCAAGCTCATGTCCCCTCTCAGTCACCGGCGTCTGTGCGAACATGCAGACACAGTAGCCCTGGGTGGACCGTGGTCCGAGAGCAAAGCCAGACCTAATCGATGGGAACGGTCATCGGCGCTGCGAGAGAGCGAGCGTGCGCACGCTAGCACGCATGCACACGCACACACGCACGCACGTGCACGGCCGCAGAGTACACTCGTATCGATTATGTCTGGTTTTGGTCTTTGGTCATGACTCATCACGTGGTAAAGTGTCTGAATGTTCATCCTGACGCCGGTCGCCTAGTATGCCTTCTAAGTAAATCGTGAGTGTGAATAGTAAGCAAATGAACTTAGCGGAGAAGATATGCAAGTACGATGACACTTACTGCGTCCTCGGATTTCAATAAGTCTAGGAAGCCTCCCTGGACAACATCCTTTCGTTCCTCTCGGACCCTACCAAAGCGGTTCCGAGACCCGTTGAACCATTCTATGGCGGTTTTCAGTAGGATCTTGTCTTCAACATTTCGTAAATGCTAATGTTATCGGACGGCCTCTGAAGGTCATGATAATAATACAAACCTACCACTGAAAAGTGCATACAGCGGGCTTCCAAGAAAGGACATTGTCTTTAGAACGCCTCGAGTAGGTAAACTGGAGAATAAGGAGCGGCCCTAAGATGCCAGTGAGGAGGCTCCTGATTATGTCCTCGTTGCGTCCGCTAACGGTCATTAAACAATCAACCCGTAAGTAATCAGTTAGAACTGGCTTTGAACACAAGCATACCGTTTGCTGGAGGCAATCCATGTTAGACTAAAAGCGTTCCAGGAAGTGGTTCAGGCTTTCTTATGATACTTTTAAGTATCTCGGTGAGAATGAAAGACGTGAGAACCAATGAGATCGGACAATGACAACGGCGGGCGCTTGCCGATACGAGAGGCAAGACCAGTATCGTTTATCAGCCTGTAGACGATTTTAACAGTTTTTTGTCCATCTTCTATATGTCTGGTTACGACCTGGGGCACATGTGGGAGCATTTATACAAAAAGCCACTTACTGCCTAAACTATTATATATACCTTCACATAAATATATACGCATATCATTTTACACGCCCAAGCCTGCACAATCACTCTCCTCTCATCTCCATTGCCCATTCCCCCCTATAACTTGCTTGTTTTTTGTTGACGATTCTATTTCTGCAAATATTTGCACCCAACATGTCGATCTTGCCTACTGGCACAGGCTAGCACAACCCTCAATGGCAAGTCGGCAGCACAGACACACAACTATTGATTTTCTGCACGTTCAAAATTTCAGTTATTGTACACACGCCCCTAATAGCTACCCCACTTGTTGCTGTTTCTCAACCTATGACGATGACTCCTGCTAGAGCTCGAAAGCTCACTAAAAAATACATGTCGTTCCAGTGCTTGATCATTTGTCTTCCTTACCATTATGCATACCTGGAATGCGAATATTCTCTCTCATACACATATCAAATATATACAGTAAATGACCAAGCCTATTAAATTTTAATCGTAATCCTAGAATATGTTTTGGATCCGGTGAATAATTTAAATGGGGTCATGTTATTGCTTATTCGGCACCTACTCTCAACATAATCCCTTCATGCCAGGATGTTAGCTTTTGAATGTCGTCCTTTTCGGTTGACTGCAGAAGCCGCACTCAATAAAATATGGCCACTTAGTAAGAAGTGCGTTAACTATCGGTTGTGAATGCCCATGCATATCGAAATATATTATAGATTACATGCTCAGAATAGTCTTCGCTGTAATCTTGTGGTAGAAGTTCTCATAATCTTTAAATCGCATACTCGAAGAAAGTAATTGCCTAAGTTGTGAACAATCACTCAATTTCGGAATAATTCTGAGTCCGATCTGTCGTGCCATTTACGTTTAACGTGTACGGTCTCGAAGATGTATGACTTCCATGTGCAGATAATAATACATTTGTGTATGCCATTAAGATCGTGCCTCATAGGCCTCGTAACTTTCGGTAACGGATGTGGACTATGTTGTGTATGGACACTTAAAAAAGGGCGGAGTTGGTACTTTTTCAATGAATATTTTAGGCTTGCTGAAGGAGCTGCCCATGGTGACATCGTACAGTAAGGAGCAGGACCGGGACCTGATAAAGCGATAGAGGATATGAAAGATGGAGAAGTATACTTCTGTTCTTTTAAGGGACCACATTTGAAATCTTTAATGGATCACGAAATGTCTTATAAAAAGCACAAATGCAAAAAAAAACGGGAATTTGTATTTTTTATCTCACTTTAACTGTCTTCAAGAGGAAAATAATAAACACAAACTTATCTAATTGTCTCAAGTAGCTTTTGCATTTGTCGTAACAAAAGATAATTGTTAGATTATGCGTGCGAATGTGTGATGTGCGTCGAGTGCGTGGCGGACAGCCAACAATGCTCATTCCGCCCCCCCCCCGCCGGCTCAAGATAATGGATCGTCATAGGCAGCTGCTTCCGACTTGCTGACTTGAAAACCCTTGACCGATACCCACTCGCGACAGTTTCCCCGTCGATTTCGACAATGGGAACCATGCGCTCCAACAAGCTGCAGCAAACGCTGAAGCAAGCCGCAACAGACACTGAGGCGAGCTGGGCAAGCAACGCGAAAGCGACAGCAAGCAGGAGCGACGCAGAGAACTGGCACGAGAGAAAACAGGAGTGCAGGCAGACTCGCGCAGAATCTACCCACTCGCTTGCCGCTCCCACCTCCGTATCAGGTGTAAAGACATTCAATAAGACCGGGGAGGCGGGAGGGTGTAGATGGTTGTCGCGGTAATCACTCAACACGCGCACACTTGCATCAGCCATCTCGCAAGGTATGCTCCCGACTGCGCGGGAGCGCCATAAAGGCCACATTAAGAGGGAGCCATTGCAGCCTGACTCTCAGTCCTACCTCTCCTTCCGTACGCACACACAGACATACGCGTACAATAGGAGCAGCTACGTGGGGGGCCGAGTATTCCCGTCAGTTGACAAACCTTCCAAGCCACGGCTTTTAGCGCACCGTGACAGATTCAAGCGCATTCAGATTTATTATAGGGAGTAAAGAAACGCGCCGAGGTCGACCTCACTCTCTCCCCCACCGCATAGTGACCGCCTAGCTTTTCGGGCACCCGCAGTGGGGCCTGAAACCAAGTGGGACCGCGAGCGCAGTCACCAACAGGGAATCAGAAGTGAGAGAAAGTGTCAGCGCCTTCCATACCGCAGGGACCGTGGTAAGCTGAGGACTGGCATTGCATGTGCATACAGACCATTGGATCTCAGAAGGGCGAGAGCAGCCCTGCATGAAGCCTGGGCCAACACCCTCCTGAGAGGGGTAACCAGTCAGTCAACGACTGAAAGGCACTACCCATGCTCCTTTGTCGGTTGGCATCCGTGGACGGGGCTGAAAGGAGAAAGACGAGCTGGTGAGCTTTGCAGTTGCGGATGGGCAAGAGAAGAAGAAGAGGAAGAAGGGGAAGAGGAGGGAGAGTGTGCAAGTAACGAGAACAAAACCGAGAAGGTAACAAAGATAGGCAGATGAGGGGTGAGAAAGAAGGAGAGGGAAGAGTGAAAAGTGAGAAGATAGGGCAGAGCGAAACGAACAAAGGAGAAGAGAGAGAACAGAAACAAGTAGGACAGGAACAGGAGCACAGCTTACCTTTCATCGGAGGATTGTCGCAGAGTGACCGATGCGACTGCAACGGCTGTCGTGTTTGTTTTGCTAATAACAGAAGGACTAGCAGTGCTGCATAGGAAGGAAATCATATTTCGCAAGACTGAGGCTGCTAGAGAGCTGATGCGGGTTAAAATTGGTAAGTAGTACCGTTGATGATACGGCTATAATCTATACTTAGTAGTGGCAGTTTACGATACGGCGGGACGAGCCCAGTTAGTTTGGGCTGAGCCCCTAGCGCTAGCTAATCGGTTGCTGCCTGCGGGCTCTGCCGGTCGTTGGGTTACTATGAGTCGCTGGCTCGCGCGTGCACGGCAGCCTCGTACTCCCCTTGACTCTGACTGCAGAAGCTGTTGCTACCCACGCTGCTACAGGCCGCGCGGCCTCGAGCTGTGCATGCTATGTAAGTTAACTTATCGTGAGAAGCCGCAGTTGTCCATGGCCTGCTTCTCGGTCGGTTTCACGGTAAGCACGGCATGGATATCGATCGTCGGTCGAGCGTCAGTGACGGTCACTCCTCCCCCCTAGGAGTTACGTTGACAGAGTAAGCCTCAACTGGCAAAAGCGATGATCAGTCTCCCCCTCCCCCTGCCCTCCGCACACACAGCCACGCGTAAATTCGCAAGATAGCAACGTTAGAGGCCCGAATTGGGGAGGGTGATGACTGATAAATTAATCCACCACAGTGGTGACGGGGATAGGCTTGATGCGAATGCAATGATATGAATGAGGTATAAGCTCACACCCTAAATTGCCTCTGAGACCAGGAATGTTTGGACAGGGCTGAAGGTGCAAATGAATGCACTGCAGGTCCTAGAGAAGACTGCGAGTAAGGACGAGTAAACCTGAGAGGAGCTGGGACTACGCTGCTAGTGACGTTAAAGGATTCTAATGCTAGTGAGGCTTGATGGTAGTACTAGCAAGTAATAGGAGCAGTGGTGCAAAAGATATCGTTCAAAAGGACAGTAAGGCAAATTAAGAGGAAAGTTCGGCTGATCTGAGGGCAATTTACCTGGGTTTCCTGGCGAACTGGACGATGCAATCATGGAGTGAAGCGACTAGTGAGTGGAACTGGGGCTGGTGGTGGGGGTGTGTGAGGTGCTGGGTGTGTCGACATCACGGTCAATGCCACTGTCGTGAATGCGCATGTGACCTAGTGGGCCTATGCGATGAGTGAACGATCGGAGGCAGTGTGGGCAGTAGAGGCGGCGGTCTCGTCTGTGTGTTGGTGCTCCAGGCACTAGTTCATCAGTCTCTGTGCGATGGATTCGCAAGTGACCGACTAGACCGATGCGTGAGGTGAATTTGCGATTGCATTGAGGGCATATCAGGCCCTCAGAGCTGGTGGAGGGTTCAGGTGTGGGGATGCGAGTTGTGGCGGGCGGTGATGTGTTGGAAGGGGTTGAGTAAGTTGCGGGTGGGTTGGATTCGGTGGAGGAGAGCAACGAAACATCTCCTGCGTCGACTAATACCGTCGAGGTGGAGGGTATAGTAGGGTCGGGTGGAGTGGTTGGTGCAGTAGACGTGGATGCTGTCGGAGGAGGGTTTCATGGCTTCCGGAGGTGACCGACCAAGCCAATGCGTGCATGGAAGGTGCGTTGACAGCGCGGACACGTTGGGAGGGGTTGGGTGCAGGCAGTGTGCGTCCGTGGGTTGTGAGACTTGCGTGCCGTCCGTTTTGCTTTGGTGGCGGCGATCCGACTGGCTTCGTAGATTGCGGCGCCCGTTTTTACCGCTCTTCGCCACACAGATCGGTCCTGTGCTAGCTCCTCCCAGTTCATCGTGTTAATTTGGAGACGCCTCAGGGAGTTATTCAGGGTATCCTTGTAACCTCTCGTCTGTCCTCCTTTGCGACGAGTGCCAACGGCGACATCACCATAGAATAGTCGCTTGGGTAGCCGTTCATCGTTCATACGTACCACGCGACCGCTCCAGCGCAGTTGTATCTGCTTGAGCATGGCCTGGATGCTGAGAACTCCCGTTCTCTTCAAGATTTCCCTGTCCGGCATCCTATTCTGCCACTTCACCTTCAATATGCGGCGTAGGCAGCTGATATGAAAGTGGTTCAGTTTCCGCTCTTGGCTGGTATATACAGTCCAAGTCTCCGCTCCGTACAAGAGTGTTGACAGCACAACAGCCTTGTACATCTTCAATTTCGTTGACAATTGAAGACCATGAAGATTCCATACGGAGGCTTGGAGCCGACCGAAGGTGTGGCTGGCTTTGAAGATTCTGCGGGCAACCTTGTCGTCTATTTTAGTGTTGCGGGAAAGTGTGCTGCCGAGGCAAGTGAAGTTGTCCACGTTCTGCAGTTCGGCTCCGTGGACGTTGATGCGTGCGGGATTGAAGTCAACACCTGTCGGCAGTTGATGAATAACCACCGCCTTGTCCGTGTTGATGGTAAGGCCAAGGTTTGCGCAACCTGCTGCAAAGGAGTCCATGATCCTTTGCATGTCCGCTTCGGTGGTGGTGTTGAGAGCGCAGTCGTCCGCAAACAGCATATCATGGACTTTGGTTGTGGAGACGCGCGTGAGGGCCTGCATCCGATGAATTTTGAGGAGGTTTCCGTCCGTTCTGTAATTGATAGGGATTCCGGGACGCTCGTCACGGTAGGCGTCCATTAGCCTGGCAGAGAACATGAGACTGAAGAGGGTGGGCGCGATGACACAGTCCTGCTTAACTCCATTGGTCACTGCAAAGGCTTCAGACAGCGTTCCGTAGTCCGTGACGCGCGCCATCATTCCATCATGGAGTTGTCGAACCATGTGGGTGAAGTGCTACGGACAGCCAAACTTCTGCATAACTTTCCAAGGTCCGGGCCGGTTAACCGTGTCGAAGGCTTTTGTCAGATCTACGAACGTAGTGTAGAGGTGGTTCCGCATCTCTTGACATTTCTCCTGCAGCTGACGTGCGGCAAATATCATGTCAGTGGTGCCGCGGTGATGTCGGAAAGCACAGTGGCTTTCAGGCAGGAGCCCTTGTTCCAGGTGGCTATTCAGACGATTGAGGAGAATACGTGCAAATATTTTACCAGCAATATTAAGCAGTGAGATTCCGCGGTGGTTGTTACAGACTTGACGGTTCCCCTAACGCTTGTAGAGGTGGACAATTGTGGCGTCTTTGAACTCCTGAGAGACTTGTCCCTGTCGCCACATCTCTTGGAACAGGATGGAGAGGTGAGTTCTGAGTTGGTGACCACCATATTTGTAAATCTCCGCCGGGATCCCGTCGGACCCGGGTGCCTTCCCGCTGGACAGTTGCTGCACAGCCTTGATGGTTTTCTCAGGGGTGGGTGGAAGGTCGAGGTCAACATTCGTTTCCACTTGCGAAAACCGGTCAATGGCAGCCTCAGAGGTGGTAGAGGGCCGGTTGAGTACACTTTGAAAGTGCTCAGCCCAGCGGCTCAGAAAATGGGTCATCTCAGTGATAAGTGTGGTACTGTCCGCGCTGAGAAACGGAGCTGTGCCTCTGACTACGGGGCCGTAGACCACTTTGAGCGCAGCGAAGAAGTTCTTCAATTCATTGCGGTCCGCATAGCATTGGATTTCCTCACCCTTACGAGCCCTCCAAGCGTCCTGCATTTCCCGCAGCCGCTGCTCTACAAGACGGCAACTTTGGTAGTAGGCTGCTTTCGTGGCGTCGGTGGGGCGATCGACGTATTCGTTGCGGAGGCGATTCTTCTCAGAGATAAGAATAGTGATGGCCACATCGTTTTCATCGAACCAGTCTTGGTGTGGGCGGGGCGCAGGTCCAAGAATGCGTTTGGCAGTGGATTGAACAACGTTTCGTAGTTGAAACCATTGAGTCTCCACGGAGATGTTCTCTTCTGCGACTGGAAGGTTGTCCAGCTGATGGGTCAGCTCGTTGCTCAAACGCAAGCGGTTGGCAAGTTTAACAGAGCAGTATTCAACTTACCTGGGGGTCGCTTACCTTGGGGTCTTCTGTGTGGTTGGAGACGGATCCGCATCTTGGAGATGAGGAGACGAGGATTAGTATCACCGTCGGAACCCGGAATTGCCTTTGGCACCAGCACGTCCTGTTGATCGCGCCGCCGCACGAGGACATAATCCAGAAGATTCCACTGACGAGATCTGGAGAGCATCCAGGTCGCCTTGTGCTGCAGTGGTTGGCTGAAGTAGGTGTTGGTCAGCGTGAGACGGTGCACCGCGCAGGTTCAAAGAAGAAGTAGGCCGTTGTCATTGAGTCCTCGTAGGCCGTGGGGTCCGAGCAATCGTCTCCAAGTGGCGTGGTCTGTGCCGACACGGGCATTGATGCCACCAAGGACTATAAACTTGTCCACCTTCGATACAGAGGCCAGGAGGGCGTGCAGATCCTCGTAGAAATTGTTCTTTGCCTCGTTGGAGCTGATCATCGGAGGAACGTAGACACTAGCGATGGTGGCGAATTCGACACCCCAGAGAGGCAGGCGGAGGCTCATAAGGCGTTCGTTGATACCCTACGGCGTACAGGGTAGTCGTCCCACGATGTCTTTCTGGATGGCAAAAGCGACGCCGGCCTCTCGTCGCTCTGCCGCCGGACGGCCCACATAGAAAAAGGTGTAGCCGGCACCCACCTCTTCTATGGAACCTTCGCCGGAGAAGGGGGTTTCACTGAGTGCGGCGATGTCCACCTTGAAGCGCGCTAGTTCCCGGGCGATAAGCGCTGTTCTCCGTTCCGGTCGGATGCTCCTCGGGTTATCCAAGTGCCGAAGAGGATAGGACTTACCTCGGCTCCCTGAGCTATTCTGTGAGCTCTGGGAGCTGGCATGCGGAAAGGCAAACGGGTTAGTGGGAGGGTGGGGAAGCGAGAGGTTTTGATTTGCGTTTGTAGTGTTTCGACCGCGTATATGCAGTCTGACAGCCACGGTCAGCTGGCAGATTTCGTGACCCAGCGTGTTTGGAACCATCTTTTATAGGACCATCAACCCTCTCGCGAAAGGCGGCAGCGCTACTCTCCTAAATAGGACTGCCTGAAACCCGTAACTGCTGCCGAACAGCACCATGGGCCATGATTAGATTTGATGTTGAACGACCACTTGGTTACGAGCCGCCTACAACTTTGCTGTCGCGCCGCCATAGGACTTTTAGACCGTGGGGGGAAGGTATTTGGGGAGTAGGGGGAGGGAGCAGCAGTACTTATCCTAGTAGCAGTAGTGGTGAAGGCGATAGTCTCTCCATTTAGGCTGTGAGATCTGATTGCTGTTAGAGTTACTGCTGCGAGTAGTATCGTCACCGATGTTACTAAGGATGCAAGCTCTGCTAGGACTAAGAATGCTAAGCATGACGGTGGAACGACTATCTGGGTAGGCATCGTTACAATGGAGGTGACTGAAAGTAATGTAATGGAATAGTATACGTATGACGGTAGGGACAAAATGGGAGCAATAGCAGGTAGAGTAACAGATAACAAATATAAATTGGACAAAAAATAAAAGAAAAAAAGATGTGGAATCAGATATACACGAGCATAACGAACAATGGATGCAATATTAAGACTACCGGATATCGAGTAGATTACGCAGATAATGCAACGCTACGAGAGTACTGAAATGCGTAAGCTAGTGAGGTAAGCACTGATGGCGAAAGGTTGCAATAATTGTAGTAACGATAGAGCAACTAGAGATAGCAAGTGTAGCAAATGGGTAATGAAGAGTAAAGGAAAATAAACAGTAAAATACAAACAGACAATGGTACAGTATAAAGTAAGAAGATTCCTTCCACCAACTTCGTCTACTAGGGTACTTATAGGAGCTAAGGCTACGACGGTTATGGCCTTAACACCTACAATCTTCCAGACCCTGGTTCCTTAGGATATTGGAGAGAAGACGGTGGAAAGGCGAGAGTAGACGGAACAGTGTATTGTTTACAGAAAAGTTATGGGAAAGTTGCCAGTCCATCTGGCATGGCTGTACGGCCGGAGGGTGCATGAGCGCGCGGCCTCCAACCGGTCTCGCTCAGAGCCGATTTCCAAGTGAGGTCTTTGAGTAGTCGGGCCAGAAGACAGAGCGCGAGATAGCTTTCATTGGCTAGGTTGGCCTGGAGATTTTGGGCAGAGAGGCAACTTGCGTCGGGCACGCGTGCAAGCTCCTCATTCGTCACCTCATAGATGCGAGAACTATGATTGGCTGATCGAGACGTCGAGAAAGCACATCGGTGAGCGTTTGGGAAAGTGCACTTCGACGCGAGCTAGTCAGTCAGGCACGACCCGCTACATACCTCTGCAACCTGGGGGCATACTGGGCGTGGGGACGCACACACCGGAGACCCTCACTTGGTTTAGCCCGCTGATCGAGGCGGGGAGCCGGGGGGTGGCCGCCAGACAGAGCCTAGCTACGGGGAGCCACAAGTGAGAGCTGGATGCCAGCCAGGGACGCTAGGCGTAGCCACCACCTACGCGAGGAAGATGATGCGGTCTGCCACGACCTTCACGTTCAGCCCCCAGCAGAACACCCCATACCCCCATATCCACTCGCACACACACGTGCTCACGCAGGCATCCACACACACGTGCCCAACTAGTCATGGGTTCCCAAGGGCCACTTGAACATGCAACCCTTAGCCAACGCAGCAGGGCCCTTTACAGGCGACAATCCCTCGGGCAATGTAACACACTAATAATACACCACCAGAGCTCGCTCCACAACCACGTAAAAGCAAATTTAATCTCTCTCCCAAACACATAATCAGACACGACTGGACGCAGCCTACACTATCCTTGGCTTCGCCAGTGGCCACTGATTGAGGGACTTTGATGTGCATAGCATCCGATGGCGCCCAAGATGTGCCTTCTCAATAAAACAATATTATTATTACTATTATAAATAAATTGCATATTTAAGGCCCAAAGGGCCCTTCTATTACAAACTTAGTGCTATCGTCAAAAGCAAAAATACAAAAGGAAGGAGTAGTATGTTACGTGTGGTAAGATAGCAAGTCAGATCCGATTAAAAATGAACTTTCTTATAAAATGATAGTCACGAGGCGTTTAAAAACCCCTACATCGTTTGCTGAGTTCCGCGAGCTACCGATTTCCAAAAACAAATGTAGGAGAAAAAACTCCCAAGACTCTGAGATTTCTGCAAATAAGGTAGTTCGCAGCAGTGAAATGGAATCCCTATTCTGTAAAATCTGTCTTATTTAATTGTAGAAAACTTTGGAATTTACCATGGCACGCTTTAGCAGATCTTTTTTCTAAAGACCAGCAGTCTCTTTCGATAAAATTGATGACCCGGTCCCTCTGTAATTTGTAAGTGTTGAGTAATTCAGGTGTCTTATCAGATCTTTTTCACCATCTTATCTTCCTGTTGGCTTTCCTATTTAAGGAATGAGTCAGCCAGCAAGGTTTGTTCATTAGTTTGTTCCTTTTGATTGATAGGGCCTACAGAAGTGATTATCGTCCACCTATTTGGATTCGCCCCAGCCACGTCAATATCAGAGGAGAGAGTGGACGCCCAGGCAGTGGAACAAATCTCGTTTTTAATCTGTTCAAAACCACTACAGCAGTTGTATGGTCGGAGATCGGGCAGTTGGGTAGCCTGCAAGATAAGGTTGTACATCCACATTGTAATTGCATGTTCACTCTCATTTAATGGGCGTAAACAATGCACCGCCCCGACATTATCAGGAAATTCGTCTGCCGGACCTGGGGGTTGGGTATTACAATATTTCTGCAGCCCACCTTCTCCTAACGCGAGACGCCACAGAAAAGGTCACTCAGAGCATAGGACCTCGCGCGAAGGCAGTTTTAAGCGTGCCTTGGACAAGGCGCAAACGTGCGCACCTTGCCTCCCCGTCCTCGCCTCAATCCGTCCAATGAGATTCCCGCGTTAGTAGACGAGCGTCATTTAGTAGGTTGGCCTCAATCCGCCTGGACCGACCTCAATGCGGTGACTGCCGCTAGACAGCACTTCGGACCCGACACGGCTAGGGAACAGACAAGATGATGGATGAGAAAAGAGAGAATGCAATCGATGATGCGGGAAGTCGACTATCACTTAAATCCTAACTCATGCTCAAGTCACTGCACCAGCCTGCTTAGAGCATAAGTTGGACCACATCAAAACTGATGGCCGAACTGTCGCATGCAAAACCGGGAGAAATAGGTAGCGCACAAACTAATCTGGGCGCCCGATCGACACAAAGCTTTATTAAGTGACTTTCAATGGCTGCACAACCCGTAAGTGCATATTCCATTCATTTATGCATGGTAGATATTCAGCTGCTAGTAAATACACGTTCCTTTAACCCTTTTAGCCTACTAAATTCCCCATATAGGTTACGACTGTATACAAGGTTAAAATTTCTGCATGCACTGCAGCTTCCCGCTTACTGACTTATGCAGGTATGATTACAATAATTAGCACTTTTAGCATATACGCAGCGCTTCTAACCGAAGTATCCTGAAAAAGGGTGCATTTCACTTTGTTTCGACCTAAATGCATGATAGATCCTCAGCTCCTAAAACACATACCTCTGTTTAACCTTGAGCCTACTAATATCCCCTTATAAGTTAACATTGCATATTAGGTAAAATTTCATACAGTTGCGTACAAGTTTTAGTAAGTGTGTTTACAAGAACTAGCAGTTCTAGCATAGGCACAGCACTTCTAACAGAAGTATCCTAGCCCTAGCTGTGTAAACTAAGGAGGAAACTAGGACAAGCACTGCTGTGCTCCGAGCTCCAAACATCGATTCTACTGGAAATAGCAAAAATCCAGGTCCACGTTCCTATTTGAGATTATCGCAGGGGGTTAAGTGAGTCAAACCAGCAACTGCGATCTTCAGAACATGGCTACTTAGTGGAGGAGAAGTCATTAAAGGCCAGAATAAAAGGAATAGTTTATTGTGCACACAAAGGAAAGGAGCGTAGATGGACAGAGATTTGACTTGGAGAGCTTACGACCAGCAGGAGAGCCAGCCGCAGTCCAAGTGCCAGTTTGAGAGCAGTCAGACCAGTCAACAGAGAGAGAGAGAGCGTTCATTCGCTAGGTCGGCAAGTGATAGGTTGGACAGCGTGTGGGTAGAAAATCAACGTGGGGGCCTAGGTCTCGCGCGCCAGTATGTTTGGCGGCCACCACGACCTTGAGGTCTAGACGGATTAAAGACCAGGCATCGGGTAGACAACGATCACTACAAGATCAAGAGAACACGCTCCAGACCTGACACCAATCAGTGTCACTTCTTACAAAAAAGTTATCAATACTATTATTAGTCAGATACACCGCTAGAAGCAGCAGTATAAACAGCAGTTGTAGTAGTAGAAATAGGAAGCTCGGGCGCCTCAAATATTTCTGGGCACCTACTATGGGTGAGCGAGGAATCTAATGATATAGTAACAGCGCAGAAGGCTACTGTAACACCATGGGACATGACAGAACCTGCGATATTAATTAATGCCGTCTCATTAACAATAAGACAACACAGCCCGATGGATAGAGTTGAAAGGGCTTAAAACGAGAAAAGTCCTGATGTGCTAGTATCACCAATATAATTTATACTACTAGCATCACTACTACTGCCCTAGTTCTGCTACAGTGGCTTAGACTGTCATACTGTACCTACCTGATACCGTATTGTCATACTACTATAGATAGACACTGTATTAGGCCTAAATGTAGTCTATAGACGGCAAACTGCTCGGCATAAGGACATGATAGGAATTGTATTCTACTCTATAAATGCTCTATTGTTATCCAAAGGTTAATCAATATTACCTCACACAGATTGGGGGTGCATACTGGGTGTGACTCCTTAAAAAGCATGCACAGGCAGTACTGATAGTATACTAAGTACTGGCCTTAGTAAGCATGGTTACTAGAAATAGCAGTTCTAGCATGGACACGTAGCTATATCAGCATCATCTTAGTCCGTGCAGCTCGATGGATCGAGTACGGAAACCAAGGCAAACGAAGCTTTGCTCAGGACCCCAAGCATGTACTTACCCAAAATAGTTAAACCCAGATTCGCATTCCTTGTTGAGACCAAGGGGATATAAGCCCTAGCGTTGGCTTAGTCAGCGTCATCTCTGACAAATGGTGGCGCCAGTGTTATCACCAGTACCACTACACTTCTTGTAGAGATTTAAGGGATACGAGCCCAGTGCTGACTTTAATCAGCGTCACTTCTGACTTACAAAACTGTCAGTAAAATTACCAGCAAATACTGTCCCCCGCTCCACCCTAGATATTTGTATTAGAAATAGCAGAAGTGGCATTAGCAGTACCAGTCCTGATTGACGTCAGTCTGGTTAGACACGTACTATAAGTGAGTGAGGGTAGAAAATGCAGTTGTACCCACGCAAAGTCTACTGTCACTCAATACTTAGTTAGGCGGTGTTTATGGCTGCGGTCTACGCCCTCTCCCTGCTCGGTCATCTGGACTTTTGTCTTCTCACCGCTTGAATACAATTGAGAGGGTTTAGACTGGGGTAGATGGCGGCACGTCTACTTTCACTATACCTGACCACAGTCACCGTCCCTGCTCTCGGGCAAATGGTGGACATCTTCGCTTGCGATAGTCGAACTAACACACAGACTAGCGTCATTTAGCAGGTTTGCCTCAATCCGGCTGGACAGACCTGAATACGGCGACTGCCACTGGACAGCACTTCGGACCCGACAGGGCTAGGGAACAGACTGCACTCGTCTAAGTCAAATATCCTACTACCTATTCTTCAACCGTTCTGTACAGAATACACTCTTCCTAACACTCTGGCCTTCCCATGACTTCTCTCTTTGCTATGTAGGCCCGCACGGGATGTCGGAATAGTTCGCGCTAGGCATAATTGCGCTGACATATGTATTCAATAACATTATCGATTAGAAACGCGAAAAGCTGAACTACCACCTCAATGCTTGAACTCCAATTCCGATCTGAGGGTATATAAGGTGTTGAATTTTATGTTCAAACAAACCATCCGACATTTTAGGATTCGTGGCCAAAATTCTTGACTTAGACCGAAACTACAAATAGGGGGGAGGGGAAGCTGACTGCACATATAATTTTGTACGCTCATACAGCATTATCGTAACAGGTTATCAAACTTCCCACGGTCAAAGTCAGTAGCCAAAGACGATAGTATGTACAGCCACACTGAATAAGACCACGACCCTGGAACAACAAAACTACGGCGGTCAACATTAGGAACAGGTGTTTTGTAATCTGAACCATTTACAGGAAGCGAACCACGTTTAAACTTGTAGGTAATCGATATTCCGGCCTCATTTGGTTGGTGCCAGCCGATTGATTACTCATTGCACAGCCTAAACTTGAAGCATCCCTACTTTTGCACCTGCACGACTGGCTATCGTACGCGGCGCCACTGTACAGCCTTTTGAGCAGTAAAGTTGTTCGAGTTCAATCAGTCTTCCCAGACTTGGGGATCCTTCTAGTGTTGAGACAGCAACTACCTCTCAATAGCACCACACACACACGACAGTTCCTCCGTCGAGTTCGACGATGGGCACCACGCGCTCCAACAAGTCGCAGCAAACGCTTAAGCAAGCCGTCACAGACACTGAGGCAAGCCGAGCAAGCAACACAAAGACTACAGCAGGCAGAAGCAACGCAGCAAACTACCGCAAAAGAAAACAGGAGTTTAAGCAGACTTGCGGATAATCTGCCCACTCGCTCGCCACCTTCACCTCCGTTTCCGGTGTAGGGACAAAGTCAGTAAGACCGGGGATGAGGGAGGGTGTAGGTGGCTGGCGCGATAGTCACTCAACACGCGCACACTTGACACAGCCAACCCGCTAGGTAGACACACACACAATCTATTATTGAATCAGACCGTGTGCCAGAGGGCGGCGTCAGTCAGTGCTCGTCAACCACGTGGTAATTGGGGTGGTTCACGGAACCGCGGCTGCCGCGAGCAGTCAGGCTTGCGTGCGCTAACCTGTCGCCAGTCTCTATCACAACGACAACACTCGCTTGAGAAGAAAACCCACAAGGTTACCATAGACTAGCTCGATTGTCGCGGATAACTTGTTGTCATCGTCGTCGTCGTCGTCGCGGTCTACACATCCTTGGTTTTTTTTCTGTCAACCGGGCACTTTCAATTTTCCTCAGATTAAGCTGTGGAGCTTTGTGTGCCTCTGTCGTTTATCCACACACGCACACCTAGTGCGTGCCTCATTTTTCTGAACCCAAGAAACTGGAGCTCTCCAGTTCGCTGTCTTTAAAACCGCGTTGATGTTGACGGCTCCTACAGCTAAGGCAGTGCTGTCAGCGGCAGTTTATTCCATCTAGTCTTCGTCCGTCTTGATGACTCACACTTATTTCTGACTGATATGTACGCGGTTGATAAAGTCTAATTTAGCTTCTGGAATTGAACCACGAAAAGTGCAGCATGTTTTTTGTGGGGTTTGCATTTCAGCGAATGCCTAGCCACCTTTCCGCGAAAAAGAAAACGTGCCTTTATCCTCAGTACATCGCTCAGATTTCGCCTCTGGATTAGTAAGTAATTTGACAGTTACCATCGATGCGATTTATGCAGTCATCTCGGTCTTTTCTCAGCTGAGAGGACGGCGAGTGTGATTGTGAAGATTGTACAGTACGGCCGGTATTTCATGCAAAATTCCGAAATTTGCGAGTGATTGATCAGCACTCGTAAATCGGCATCGAGTAAGGTAGTAATATTAATTATCGTGCATCCCAATCTCACATCAGTTCATTCCCGACGGGATGTCGAAGATTTTCCGAGCTGCTCTCAGACCGCTTACAAGATGTACACTCTGCAAACATGGCTACTTAAGTAGTATGCATTTGACTCATTGATTTTGACTGCCCTTATAAATTCAAATATATTTTATAAGAAACATTCACAAAACTATGCTTTCTTGTACTCGACTGGTAGCAAATTATGCTATCTTCAAATTTTATACTTAAAGGCACGGTGCATTTCGGTTTTAAAAAATATCTAATTTTACGATTTTTTACGACTTTGAAGTGTTCATTCATAATACATCGTATTCGTCACTTTATTAATGTGGCCTAGAATATTCACAGCAGGATCCATATCTATTGCAAAGTGTTATGAAAACTAAATGACCCCTTCGTCACACCGTAGGGAAAAACGTACTTTTCCTTACACAAGATGTGCACAGCACGCACTTTGGAAACCTTGAATTCACTTGCAACGTTCAGCAGATTTCAAAACTATTCGGCAATCAAGAAACTTTTTAAAATAGAGATACATCCTTCCTAAAAGTAAAAATTTGAAGACGTCGTAATTTACCACCAAACGAGTACAAGAATGAATATTTTTTATTCAATAAATTTAAAAGGGTAGTCAAAATCCATGAGATGCATGCATAGTACTTAAGTAGTCATGCCTTACAGAAGATAATTATTCAAAGTTGTCAGGAAAAAGCTGCTTAAAAAGCTGGAAATGTCGTGAGATTAGGCTGCATGGTAATCAGTATTACAGCCCTACCAGTTTGCGAGCGATTGTCAATCTTTCGCAAATTTCGGAATTTTGCATAAAAATACCAGCCGTACCATGTTTTCTAGCCACCCGAAGCAGGAAGCCGTTCCCAACGCATCTGTTCACATTCCGTCAATCTAGCATTCAATTTCAGTTGGCAGGAAATGCGTCGACACGGCACGGAAGTCGCAGGAGAACAACTGTTTGCCAGCCGTCAACACAGACGCCAGAAGGGTGTATCGATCACCATAGAGCCCGACCTTCCCATTGCAATGCAGCCATTGGGAGGGGGGAAATGTACGCGTTGAGCACAGCAACAAAGTTAGCTCCACAAAGCACGGGCCCATGGTCACTGGGACATGGTTAAAACTTAGGGGGTGGGGCACATAGGCAATATCATTGCGATTGTGAAAATGGCCCTCACGAGCTCACACGCAACCAAACAACTTCAATTGTTGGTGCGGTTGTTGTTTAGTTGACCAAAGGGAACTAGCACTCCAGAGTACAATAGTTGGTAATCACGTTCACAAAAGGGGTGAACACTATTATCGCTTGCAAGTAACGCGGACCATCACTGTGGTCAGGCTATCGTAACGACCTGCGAGTGAAGATGTTTATGCTGAAACCAAATGTGCAGTGTCTACGCCAGTGTCTATTTACAAACCCACCATGCACTGATGCGAAGAATAAAAAAACGGTCAGAGATTTGCCTTGAACCAGTTTGTGACGAATCGTGCCAGACCGTCTACCTAAGCCACACATGCTCTGATTTCAAACTACAAAAGGTACATTAAGGTTTTGCATCTCCCAAACTACATAAACACCTGCGGCTAAACGCTCCATCAGTGCAAGGGAGCATAAGCTTGTTGAAGTATAACACCCTCGGGGATAGCGTTGGCTGATGCTGAACAACCCACAGTCCTGGCAAGATAAAGCAGGACTCAGTAATGACTTACCACACAGGTGAGGGGAAAAACTGTGTACAACAGACAATAATTGTACCAGCCAATTTAGGTGAAGATTTAATCGGCTTGCGCGGGCCACTCCCTCGCAGTCGGCCCAACCAAAATTCTCGCAGATGGTGACTGTGAGCATATCGCAGGGGGTTAAGTGAGCCTAACCGTGCAACTGCGATCTTCAGACCATGGCTACTTGGTGGAGAAGAGAAGTCGGTGAAGGCCAGAGTAGTAGGAAGATTTTATTGTGTACACAACGGAAGAGGAGAATAGATTGACTTGGGAGAGATACGTCCGATCAGTAAGTTGACCGGGCCCAAGTCAGGTCTTAGAGTAGTCGGACCAGAGGACAGATAGAGGGAGATCTTTCATTGGCTAGGTCGGCCTGGAGATTTTGTGCAGAGAGGCAACTTGCATCGGGCACGCGTGCAAGCTCCTCATTCGTCGCGTCATAGATGCGAGAACTATGATTGGCTGATCGAAACGTCGAGAAAGCACATCGGTGAGCGCTTGGGAAAGTGCACTTCGATGCATGCTAGCCAGGCACGATTCGCTACAAGCACTTTAGTTGCTAGGGCCATTATTTACTCTTCTATTAACAAAGTGCGGCAACAACCTTCATCCTTGGGATTCAGTCTGGGAAATGTTATTACCCGCGGGCGTCCTGTAGACAGAATAGAAAATTAAGCCAACTACGCCAATACCGCTCCGTCTGCGCATTTGCCGACAGGTTCTACTACGATTTCAAAATGGTAGGAAAGAGGCAATTAGGGTGCGTGTTTAGATTTGGGAGAAATGGAATAGTTGATACAATCGAAAATCTTTTCACAATTACAACATTTTAAAAACTTAAGATTAGGAAAAAAAGAACAAACTGATACAACTAAACAATTCGGGCTGTAAGCGCGCTCCAACTGCTCTGTTAGATGGCTTCATCCTCACTTCTACAGTTAAAATAAGCTGTTTCTAGGAGATGGAGGGTAGATCGTGTGTAATACGCTGTAATTAAATATAAATGCATCCTCCTTATGAGTGAACTTCGTCTGCCACTTCCAGCAGCAGAAGCAAGTCATAAGAAGAGTATTGGCCAGTTGCACTGCCAGTAGGCGTGGTGGTATGCTCACCGGCAGCGAGCCCGAAGCGAACTGCAGGCCTAACGATCCAACCCCGTAGGGCAGCGACGCCACAGCCCCTGTGCGAACCTCTACTTCGCTTACTTGTTCTTGTTACGGCTGTGACCATGCCTGATCTAGCCGGCCTCAATGATGTCAGGAACGGTACCTCTCCATGCGTGGCAATTGGCGGCAGCGGATCTGGAAAGCTCCACCCAGTCCCTTCTCCAGTCTCTACTTCTCTAGTCTGCACTGACATAAAACGTTAAATAAGATGGTTATATTATCTTTTTCCGGCCAATAAAAACTTTTTCTATACGATGCAAAGGCACAGAAGACAGTTGGCAATAATGTGCTTCCAGAGTATTCCTCTAAACGCAATTCATAGTCTCCAAAAGTACGTTAGTCTGGAATCGCTTTAGGAAGGCCTGAGAGCACTATGAGCACCAAATGCCATCAGTGGCCGAGCGAGGGATTTCAAACTGATGGAAGCTGACAAACCAATGCGCACAGCGACCTAAAGGAAATGCCTTCTATGGGAATCGCTCCTTCGATTTAAGCAAATACTGATCCGGTCAACGTCCTACCCAATGGGATACGCCGTGCAAGACCTAACAAGCAGATTACATAATTTCTGGTGAATCCGGTCAAGCAATAGGACTACCAAATCAAAATGATTTAAGGTGGAGGAATGGTTTACCAACAGTAAGCAGCTGCGCAAGAGGGAGAGAGAGAGAGAGGAAAACATAACCGGCAGTCCGAGGGTTATTATTTGAACAAAATATTTACGAAAAGCAGTGAAGAAGGTTCACAGCTAAGCTTACAGTTCGGCGCAAAAATGGGGTTAGATGCGGAACAAAAGTGGCAGAGTTTCTTAAAAGTATGTTGCAGGAGTTTGCCTACGAAGAGCTAGGTGGTGGCATAGGCAGGCCACCCGGTCCTTCTGCACCAGCAGGTTTGACGAGGTTCGGGTCGTATGCTGTACCCTTGAAGGGTGAACCATCCTTGTTCCAAGCACCCTTAAGTATGTCTTGAATTTTCTGAAAAAAAAAATACAATGATAAGATAACAAGAAAAAGAGAGAAATGCACAATATCTAAAGAAAGAACGATAGAGAATCCCGGTTTAGGGCTCCTCTTCGAGGCACCATGAATCAGGGTACAACCGGATTTAGCCAGGACTACAACAGCCAGTTGAATATGCATTTGAGGATGAAACCAGTAGCAGTTGACGCGAAAACCCATGAAATATCAACGGCAACCTTAAATTGCCTACGTTCTCCGTACATTACTGGGCATAGAAACATTGAAGTAAGCTACCCTATGACAAAGTGAGCTCTCATCTGACAATTTTTCAGTCCGCTAGTGTATATTCCACTCTGAAAAAAAGTAGACAATGTTAACTTTTCGGATGATTTTCGATGCTTGTGTATGTTCTGATCCTTACTTGTAGGTGGTTACCACTTTAATTTACACGTCTGGTGGAACACTATTATAGCAGGTACATGAACGTTCACTTAAAATTACAGTTAGTCATTTGCGAGCATACAGTTCAAAACACAGTTACTTGTTTGTACTTAACGATTGTCTTCAGAGTCTAGGGTTGGAACGCACCAAAACTTTTAATTCGGTTTAGGGGGAGTGTGTCAACCAGGTTCTTTATAGATCGGAAGTATTTCGCCGTAGGCCAGACCTCTTACAGCAGAAGAGAAAATTGCATCGCCAAGGAAAGGGTAAAACACCTAATCGGCGAAATCGGAAGCAATAACAGAGGCAGATACTCCTATCTCAAATGCCTTCTCAAGTCGAGTTGAAATTCCGCTCGTCATGTTGAGCCTCAGAAGTATCTAGACCCATGATTGCCGCCTAAGGTACAGCAAACCCCTCCCCTCTGAACCAACAGGAAGCGGTGCACAGAGAGGACGAAGTCCCGTTCATAGCACCAAGATGACCCAAAGTTTGCTGCAGGGGGATTCAAACTGCTGATCGGAACTAATATGTTCACCCAGCTGGGCCTAAACTACTCTATCTGGACCTCTGATCAGATGAGGTCCCACCTGCTTAATTTCAAAGATAATTCACTGTACCTTTTGAAGGCAGAGACTAATAGGACAGTGGTATACCTCAGAATCAAGTCCAATTCCGGAATTTGAGCAGTGATTGAGGGCGAAGGCGGACATGGTGTTCAATGAGCTCTAACGATGTGCATATTTAACTTTGTTATATAGAATCTAAATAAATGGTTGAAAATATCCACATTCAAAGGCTATCATACTAATGTACAGGAAGCAATCTTGGGTGAACTGACGGTCAAAACTGGGATCCCACCTCAGCAGCGTTTGTAGAATTAAAACCTTTTATAAAGAGCTTGTGACATTTCAGTGACCAGACACTCTTTGGCAGCGGCAGTTCCCAATACCGCAATACTGCCTTAAAATACGGTAGCCGAAGTGCCAGATTTCAATTCAATTGCCGGCCTCAAACTGTTTATTTGTTAGATCGGAGTCTGCTAATTTCACAATAGAGCTTTGCTGAGGGGTCTTTCCGCCAACCGCTAGTCGTGTACAGGCCGGATAGCGCACGGCGGGTTACTGTGACAGGGGCAAGATAACAGGCGTACTGCATCACAGGAATGCTAGTCCCGTTGCTGCTGATGAATTTCAGGCGAGGGTAAAAAAAAGACCTTCCTAACTACTGACTGGTCAGCTATGCAAAGGAATATTGTGTGCGCCACTGAGTGTACATTCCAGTCGGTAGGACTGAAAGGGCGCTGTACTGGAGCCTCCATAGCTTCTAGTTAAGTTTCAGTGTTAGTTCGACCATCGCAAGCCAAGATGTCCACCATTTACTCAAGAGCAGAAACGGTGACTGTGGTCAGGTATAGTGATAGCAGGCGCGCCGCTACCTACCCCACTCTAACCCTCTCAACTGTGTTTAAACGGCGACAAGACAAGTCAAGATGGCCGCACAGAGAAAGGGCGTAGGCCGCAGCCGTAAACACCGCCTAAACTTAGTATATAGTGACGGTAGACTTTGCGCCGGTACTACTGCACTGTCTACTCTCACTCACCTATAGTAGGCGTCTAGCCTGATTCTAAGAAGTCAGGCCTCGTTCTGCTAAACAACCACTACTGCTATTTCTAATGTTACTCCTAGGGTGCAGCAGTATCAGTAGCTCATCAGCACAATAATGATACCGCCAAGTGTGATAATTAACTTGCAAGTTTACAAAGACTGGAGAAAATCGCGAAAATGATATTTTCCCAAATTGATGATGACTTTCTCGACACCTTGACAGGCACAGGGGAATAGTAATGTGCTTGTTTTTCCGGACTTGGTTAGCCGAACGCCTAATTCCATCCAGGAGGGGGATGAAAAGAAGCGTTAGAAGTAAAGATGCAGGAAAACTTTGAGTGACATCGCAGCTACAGAGAGGGAAATAAACGCATGACACATGAACTGACCTGTTCTTCCGAGGTAGGCAAACCCAATCGTTTCTGTTCCTGGTCGAAGAGCATCTGAGCTATCTTGGCCTGTGACTCTTCGTCCAGTTCGTGCATTGGTCGGGAGCAGTCAATCTCCTGTACATCAATTCTTTCCTCGTCAACGAAAGCCGCTTCCCACCATAACTCGTTCACCTTGTCCAGGTTGATGAGGATCTAGTAGGTGGCAGATCAATAGCAAAAGAAAACTCGCATGATATTATATACGCCATAACTGACCAGTACTCTTATGGCGATCGCTACCTGATGCAGACTGCCTACGACGCGGTTCGATTTACCCATGCCAACGAATACGGGAAGACCGGTGATTCCATACCCTATTCTAGCGGCTACTAGCCCTTCTATTGGTTTGGCCAGTTTTAACTGCCACCCCTTGGCAAGTCACCTCACCAATTGCTGTAACCAACCGGTATACAGTAAGCAGAAGCCGCCACGTTAACACTTCATTTTCAAACGCCGAAAACCCTTGAGCGCAGCAACTGCTCTTGCGTCGGCTTCAATAACCCTGTCAATTACTCCAGCTGGCGGTCACCAATTTGGACCAAAGAGACGATAAACCACGCCGTTGGAACGATGGACCAAGGGATTTAACCATCTAATAGGGTGAATCCTCAATTTATCAGTGACACATTGTCCATGAGCAGTCGTACAGTTCCGCGTCCAAGACATGCTTCCCCAAACAAGGGTGTTACAACTTTCGGTAACACTAATAAAATACTTTTAATTTTAGCATGTTTCAGTAGCACAAGACGACTCTGACGGCAACGTCATAGATTCGGCACATTGCCTCGGTACGCAAATACCACAAATTTTTAGACAGGAATTACGCATTGCATGCAAGTGGTAGGCGAAAGCTCATACTTTGACAGTTACCCGTCGGTAACACGAGAAAGGCATGATAGAGGAAGAGTGGACCGACTCAGATGCCTCATGGGCAAGAAAGGGAACTAATCTTATAGTGTGATGCCGCTGAACGGTGTCTAGGTCATCATTATATTTCATTTAAAGTTAAGCTCGCAAAAGGAATTCACGCGGTGTTCAAGGGTTTACTGCGGTTTCTCGGAATGAGCAGGGAGGGCAGTATTAAACACAGGCAATGTCTATGACGACCGAGTTAAGTCTTATCGAGAGTACTGGTGGTATGGAACAGCCGCGGGGAACGTCTGTGGTTAGCTGCGAAGCATTCGGTTTCTTCGCCGGACTTTCGATCCCCGGTCCGCTCGACTTCGTATTAACTTGACCTAAGTCAACTGTTTTCAAGTTATTAGTCTTTCTAGATGGAATTTCTGTGAAATAACTGCAACTGCAACGAAACTAGGAAAATTAGCAATACTAAAGTGTGTCTCAGGCTAAAAATCTGGTAAGCACAATATTAGCCAAAACAAAACCCCTCCTAAATGTATGGGTGTGTGGATCCATTAAGTGCAGAAACTATTTAGTAAAAGGCAAGCCGGATTGTCCCAGTCATTGTCAACCATGTTGATAGGATATAAGTTGAAATATCTTGATTTGCATTTCACACACCTTAAAAAGGACTCAGAACAATAGTGAACCCATTCAATTAAACCGATGGAGTTGTTTAGGAATGAGCAAAAGTCCACACTTCGTTCATATGCATATGTTTTTAAGGAAACCCTTGGATTGTTTTGATTGATCTCAGGTTGTGGGTTCATTGCGTACAAAATGATCGTCTTCTACTGTTATCAGTAAACGGTACTTTCTCGCACGGGTGTGCAGCATTTGGTGTACTAGCTCTGTAGTGTGCAGGCTCATAACTGGCAGCGTTCTCCGTTGTCATTTCGACGCCGATGCCAGTCAATTTTTTCAAAGACAGCACAGAACACGACCGAATCACTTCGACAGATGAGTGCCGGTGCAAGTAACGTATGACATTTTCTATCAACGATTTAGCCATGCTATGGGGAGTTGGTCGGAGAAGACCCATAGAAAGAATTGAACGCAAGCCACACCAACATAAAAGTTTCAGACAGTTTCGAGCATTCGAGCGAATAGGACATGAATTACGTTAGAAACTAATAAATACCTCGAAAGAAGTCTGATCTATTTATAGCTTAGTCGTCGGATCGATTTTAAGTCAATTGCATATGGCTTAATGCAGTACGGCAAAGGCTGTGTTAGCCTGTTTCATTCAACGACCTATTTTTCTCTTACCTCGTCATTTTGGCAGAAAAATAAACCCAAACACTGTGATGGCCTAATGGTGCATGTATGAGTACACAGTCTTTACCGTAGAGTCTTCCTTGAAATACACAATATACCTCATAGAATTTCCCAATATACGTTCAAATGCAAAGATAAATCGAATGGGATTACAAAATTATTTAGCAGTAAATACAACTCCAAAGATATTCGCTCCTGGTAACTTCCAACCGTTTCACAGTCTATTCAGCCATACTCCTCAGTTGCACGGAGAAAATTAAATTAAGACTGTACGTATTACTGAGTATCCTCCAGAGATAATTATATTGAGGAGATGCCTGGCCTCTTTAAATGCAGTATCCAAGTTTTGAAAACAGTTGGGATTATAATTTATTGGATGCTTGCATGTTCATCCACGTAACCTACAACTAGGAAATAGAATTCAAATCTGCGAAATCCATTTCCGCGACACTTTAATGTGTTCCTTACTATACTAAAACTGAAGGGCTTGCCTCTATCACGACGCGCTAAGGGTTGTGGCTTGGGGATCTGTCAGCGCACGACGTAACTCGATCCTCATAGCCCGTGTTGTTTATATGCGGGGTGACTGGTTCGAGGACCGACATTCCAACGCAACAGCTCCTTTATAATGTGTCTTCTACGACACTAGTGAAAGTTAGATCCGGACCGCGTTCCTTGCTTCTGCGAAAACCTGGTACATTGACTGAGGACCAGGTCGTGGTAAGCGCAGATGAATTGTTCAGCTTTGTAAAAACAGCGTCCTGGCGCTGCCACCCCCCCTCCCCAGTTGTTTTGATGGTGAGGCTATCGCGTTCAGGTGGATGAGGGGAGAGTGCGAAAGAGTCCGCAAAAGCATGCTACTAGTATGAACAAATTTGCGTGGTCCCCATCCTGTGCCTACCATTCTGTGGAGCATACACAGGACGCCGTCGCCAACGAAGGTCAAACTATCAAGATTCATGCGTAAAACTACTGTTTACGAGGAACGGTACTACACTATTCTACTAGGGTTACTTCGTTCATAGACATACGCGCAGAGCCTTTTCAAAGTTATTACCGAAAAACGCAATACGATCGATATAAATGTTTTAGAACAATCGGAGGCATTTTATAAAGACATAGCTAAACACAGTTCAAAGGTAATAGGCGGTATTCGGTCTCGGTCACTGAAGAAAAACTGGGTTTATCTGTTCAGATCCGCTGACAGATCCTGGCGCCTTCAGCAGTAGCCGACATTAGCAAGGTTGGCTAGATTACGTATGAGCAGAGCTGTACCCTACACAAGTACGCAACTGTCAGGCTGTGTTAAGTATACAGATTAGTGCTCACATTTCCAGGAGACAGTGAAGTCCGAAAAATACTCAATGCCAGACAGTACGAGATAGCAACAGCTGCTTGTATGGATTACGTGACAACTGTTGTTTGTGTTTGCCAGTAGACAATTCCTTACTGCGTGCAGGTAAAAACTGTCGAAGTGAGACGGTTTAGCAGATCACAGAAAATGAGCCATTTTTAAATTCAAAGCAACGTGACCATGAAAAAAGTTCAAATATAGCCTCACGTGACGTTCATCCAGATCAAGCGACCAGAGCGCCTCTTGTTTTTTGATCTCAAATAAAAATTCTTTGTCAATCAGAGGTTCTGAGCTTCCTTTTATATCGATTCGAAGATGTTTCTGTTCAATTTTGACGGTAACGTCTCGGCTAGATGTAACCGAGTCCGGTATCTGAGATTATGCGTTATGTGAGGATCAATCGGCACTACCTTCACACGGATATCGATGTCCTTAATTGACTGGCTCCAGGAATATAGATCTCGCCTAGCACCGTTGTAACAATCCGGTTCAGCTGTATAAAATCGTTCGCCATCTTTCGACTTGCTAAAAGGTTAGCTGTAAAAGTACTTACCTGGAGTAAGTTCCGGGGCCGCTCATATCATCTTTGTTAGTCTTGGTCGGACGTTTGCTGGTTGGCTTTGGTTCCGCATCCTTCGACCCAGCAGTCTGAGGTGTGCCCTCATCTTTTGGAAGTGGAAATATATGGCAATATGGTTACCTGGATGCCTTTCTGCATTGGCTCCGACCGCGTTCTGATGTTGTTTTTCGTATGTTTGGAACATAGTATTGTATTTTTCAAACGACTGAACAAAATAGAAGACAGATTTAGAACATACGCTTGCAACAATTCTCCGTGCCACATTTGGAGGGAAGCCTAAAGTTGATTTTGAGTCGGGCGTCCGAACGTAAAACAAATCAGTCCTTCACAAGTCAACTGTAGGAACTAATGTGGAACAAACCTTCTCATTAAAAATCCAAAAATAACATCCATAAACTTTGGTAAGTTTCCTTCATTCTGCAATATACCCAGAAGGGCGTTATCATACATAGTGGTAAGAGACATTGTCACGCGCAGCAAGACACAGGAAAGAGGAAAAAGCACACTAAACGCAGAGCTCCAATAAAGTTCGGGAAACCAAAACACTCGCAAGCAATTAAGTGCAGAAAAACACATGAGGAATAATTCGCTGCCTTGTTTAATGTGCTCAGTTGTCTCAATGCTTTATCACCAATTACTACAATCAATTTTATTTTTTCGATCCCATTTCGCCGGCTTTGGACTACTCTGGGCAATAGGTTCTAGTAATTGACCACAGTAAGGGACTTTTTTAATCTCGCCCAGAGAATAATGCACCCTACAACAAATGCTTCTTGCGAGGGTTCAGTTCAGTTTAATAAGGGAAATAAAGGTAAATACCTTTGAGATTCCTCTTTATTCATGAGCCAATTCAAGTTTATCAAAGAAAATATAGGCAAACGCTTTTGAACTCTCTAAAACTATACTATTTTGTCTTAGCCGTTTTCTCTGTCCTTGGAAGCTGTAGCAATTTGTAAATTAGACGCAGGATTTCTCCACCAAGCGTCACCTTTTCTCTGTACATATTATTTCCTTGCAATTTGTTTTCTTGTTTTTACAAAATAGGCAGGATATCTATGGTAGGCGTAAACTGTTATTCAATTTGCAGGTCCGGACATTTATGCGAGAACTTACTTTTTGTGCCCCACAAATTGGTGGGGGCAGGGATGAGGATATGCACTTGGTACATTTTTTTACTCGTAGACTTGGGAAACACGTTCCTCAATTCCTTCCCCACGCACTCACCTGCGCATTTTAAAAAGACAGAATTCGGAGGACAAGGGCGAAATCAATCACTGCTTATCCGAAAATATACAAAAAAGTTCGTGTCCAATCGCGAGAACTGCGTTGTTTTAACTTCGCTGAAATCAATAATCTCATTGTCTCTTTTGCAACAACATACTTGCCACGTTGTAGACACCAGAACAGGTGTCGTCCTAAGGGTATGCATATTGCAAACTGCGTGGCATTCTGATTGTACATTGGGCATCTGCGTGGCGGCAGCGTGTTCAGGTTCTAAAATGGGCAGTCACATTTCAATGGTCTCTGCCGTCCGACGTCCTCCATTGCTTTGTCTGGCAACATTGTTCAAGAGAATCTGCCTCAAGGTCATCCAATACCTCCGTCAGCGCTTGCAGACGCGTTTCCCTGCAGAGACTTGACCTACTTCCACTCGAACACGCACACGTAGTTCTTGGTTCTCGCGGCTGCCCAATTACCACACAAACATGTCCCTTTTACACCAACCTCGGCCACTAGACGTCCTTTAGTACCATGGAACTCCAGTTGATTTACGTGTGCTCCAAAGTCCACCTTTTTTCCATCTTTTCTTCGTTATTTTGTGCATACAATAAACTATTTCTTCTATTCTGGCCTCCACTGACTTTTCCTCTATTAAGTAATCATGCTCTGTGATAACATCACAAGGGCGTGCCTGTGTTCCAGCATTTGCGCATTGACGTGGGTGCCTCTTTCCATACTTGGCAACCGGGATTCAACAGACAGATATTCATCCAATGCTTGCCGGCAGAATTTTCACGCAAATGTAGAACTCCTGACTTTCTGAAATTCTGAAAATCCATCGAATACACACAAATGTTAATTTATGTAGGCCATGCAATTTTGCCGTCATATTTTAACAACTCTCTCTCCATTCATTTTTTTAAATTTTCCATTAAATTGTACGCATTTTGCAATCCAAATTGGTACATACAGTAGTCACCGGCTATTAAGCCCGCGGTTAATA
Organism: Ligula intestinalis; assembly: GCA_036362985.1. Classification (NCBI taxonomy): domain Eukaryota; kingdom Metazoa; phylum Platyhelminthes; class Cestoda; order Diphyllobothriidea; family Diphyllobothriidae; genus Ligula; species Ligula intestinalis. Next base: position 68,039,130 of record JAYGXS010000003.1, on the reverse strand, counting down.
AGCCCGCCACTTATTAAGCCCACGGTTAATAAGCCCGCCACTTATTTAGCCCAATTTGGTCTGGGCCCGAGGTGGGCTCAATAGCCAGCCACTACTGAATCTATATATTTTTACAGCCTCTGTTTTAGCAGATATACTGTTAAGCGGTATACTGGGCAACATCTTTTGTATCTTTTTGTTTCCTTTAACACTGATAGTCATTTCTGATGCTGTAACTTACCATACTGTGCATGTGTTTGACCAGCAACTTCGATGAAGTCCAACAAGTGCACCAACAGGTTGGTAAGAAGGTGATGGTCTCACGGATAAGCTTTAATGAAATAGAAGACGAATTTAGTGGCTCTGCACTCTTCACCGTCCCCGTAGTCTCGAAGACAAAACGACGCTGGCCTGCTAGAGCAGTAAGCACGATTATTTACTCGGCCGGACGTCTTGATTATGGGTGACTTTAATGCTCCGCTCATCGATTGGAGTTCAACACACGCTCGTTGTCCGGAGCAAGCATTCGACTGGCGTTTACTAGCCCTGACACTCAGTGCGTTCCTCATCCAACACGTTCTGTTTTCCACCAGGGTGCCTAGACCCGGTACTCATAAAATCGCTGGACAGCATCAATGAGGTGCAATCTCTACCTACACTGGGTCGAAGTGATCACGTCGTACTACATTGGGACTATTCAATATTCTCGGTACCTGAACAGCCCACCAGGGTTAGAAGGAATCTATGGCGGGGCGAATTCGATCAAATGAAGACCGAAATGAACACCATCAATTGGGAATCAGTTTTTTGGTAGTTTAGTCTCGCTTCTCGCACCCTACAATATCACAGTCGATATTTCCCACCCTCCTCCTAGGACACTTTTGGATCGATATCCCCCGTCATTTTCGGCCTAGAAAATTATGGCTGAAACCGTACGTGTAGACTTTCTTTCTGCGTCTCTGGAATTATTGTTCTCACGTGGAAAATCGTTTGAAGTCGGAATTTAAGAAGGTTTTGTTTTCCAACCAATTTCTACTGAAACACAACTTCTTCAAACCAACAGATTCGCAACAAAATCGTGGTCTAGTAAAAGACATCATCAAGATCCGAATATTCTCGAGGCCTTGAAAGGCTGAGTCGTTTCGCAATATTGAATACATTTTTACAAATAATTTAAAGTGCTTATTAACATATAGCTACAGTATTTGTTAAGTTAACTCTGATTATTTGTCGTAAGTCATAATCTGAAAATAAGATAAACTGGTTTTTTTCTGAACGTAATAATTAATACAGTTTTTTAACAATTTTTAAGGGCTTTTAACAACCAACTGCGGTAAAATCCTATAGGCTGAGTTTTTTAGACCTTCTTTAGACCTTCCATCAAATTATGAGAACAAAAATTACAGCTCATCGTAGGATATCTGCCCCCAGACCCAAGCGGTGCTTGACCATACCTACTAGCTAATGCTTTGATATCAAAATGCAGCCCATTATCAAGGCTAAGAAAATTGATTTATCTGCATTACAGAACTGTAATGACTTCATGCTGAAATTTGGTATGTTTTGTCCATACTAGGGAACCTCTTTGAAGGTCACTTATCCGATGTAAATTCGCAAGACTGCAAAAAGCTAGACTCCCTCGTCCATCTTCTAACCACGGAAGCTTTTGATAGACAAAAGCGTATTTATAACTTTATACTCAAAAACGCCTCCACACTTAGTCGTCCTTTTGATATTGCAAGAGATTTTCTATGCTCGGGCGGGTTCAACTGCAAAATTGCGGAACCAATGCGCCTCCAATTGCGTAGCAAGAATCCGCCCATACGAGTTAAATTGTTTTCACCAATCGAGGTGGACTCAATCTTTGCACAACAAGGTCGCATTTTTCGATATTTGGAAATGACTACAAGGTTCATCTGCTGAGATCTTACACCAATGGAGCGAATAAATGCGGCTCTCCAGTCAAATAGACCAATGACTTCTCCGCCTACTGTTCATAAGTAATAATAATAATAAGTTGTATATTTCAGGCCCAATGGGCCTCATCAATAAACCAAAAATTCGATAACACGAAGTATTAGAAATAATTGGTTTAACAAACAGTATCCGTAGTCTATAGCAATAAGACGAGTATAATTGTTGAGAAGCGAATTTGTTAGATTCGAAAAAATGAATATAGCAGTGTCATGCGGAAGGGGAAATTCAAGGGCACACACAGATGAGCCACATCGTTATCTAGATTCTGACTATGTATTCTGGTACCCACTGCCTCTGTTAGTAGGGGGGGGGGTTTGGAGTCAAACTCAGTCGAAGCTGAGCGTGGGGCAGAACAATAGGTATTAACGAAACATTACTGGTATAGACGGGTTCCCGGCACTACACTCGGGCTCCCAAACCGGTGCGGCATAATGGAACATAGGGAACCCACCAGTTTATGATCGTGATGGGCACCACCGTATGATATCCAAAAGTCCGTCAAATCTACAAGACCATCGTTGGGGATGTCTGAGATGTGACCAAATATAAGGCCCTGATGATGGTTGATGACAAGCAAAACGAGAGCCGTCAAGACTGCGTCCTGATTCTGGGGGACACGAGTCAGAGGAAGGTAGTTTCAAGAAGGGATCCTAAATTCCCGATGGTCCTTTCTCGGGATCGTGGAGAAAGCTGCCCGGAAAAGATGAGGAAAACAAAAGGTTAATAGATTCAGTGTTAAGATAAATGTGCAGTCTTCGCTTGAATGCACATAGACTAGTCAACGCCCGAATATCAATCGGCAAATTATTCCAAAGATAGCTATACCTAGAAGCAAAAAATAGAGATCGCTTAGAAGTGGAAGAAGCAGGAGGAGGTATAATCAACGTTGAATTTCTTAGGTTGTAAGGGCGAGTAACGGGAGTAAGGGCAGAAATCTTGGGGAGATTTGAACTATTATTAAGGCGAAACAGGAGACAAAACCCTGCTTCCAGTCTCCTGACCCAAAGAAATTTCAGTTTCGTTATCTCACATCTGTCTGAGTAGGAAGTATCTGAAAAAGCCGGATAGAGGACCCTTTTAATGAATCTTCTTTGGACACTTTCAATTTTTGAACGGCTAGATTCGTTCATTAGACCGAAGAATGGACAACAGTATTCGAGAATAGGAAGCACATACATACGATAAAGTCTTAGCTTCATTTCGGGAAGGTAGAAATTATAAGAGATGAAGCCGCATATCTGAGCAGCTTTTGCTGTAATTCTATCAGCGTGAGGTGAAAGATCTAATTTATTGGTGTAACTTAAACCTAAGTCCTTAATGTTAGAACATTCAGTCATGGGACAACCTTGAAAAATGATAGGCTGTGGCAGCCTTTCAGGCCCAAAACACATGAACTGGCACTTAGAAGGCGAGAACTCCATCTGCCAAGTGGAGCTCCACGCAGATAGAGCGTCCAAATCCGAATGAATGCGTTCTAAGCATCCCTCAGCCGTAGAATTAGAGAAAGAGTATGCACATTTCAAGTCGTCCGCGTATATATACGATTGAGAGTGTTTAACTATTGTTGAAATATCATTTATATAAAGCAAGAACAACAGGGGGCCCAGAACGGTACCTTGAAGGACACCGCTTAAAATAGTGGTAGGGGTAGAGTATGAGGACCCCACTAAGAACTGTTGTTTTCGATTAGAAAGATATGATCTAATAAAGTCAATGAGAGGACTACAAAACCCTATAGCCTCTAGTTTGGCTAGTAGTCTCCTATGAGGTACTTCATAAAATGCCTTACTAAGATCAAAATAGATGACCACCACAGATAAGTGATCGTTACGAAGAGAAGTGAGGAGATTAAGAAAAGACATATGACATGTTTCACAAGATCGGTCCGGTAAAAAACCATGCTGAGATATATTTAATATTTGATTGCTTATGCAAAAATCTGTAATTTTATTGGCGATTAATTTTTCAAACAGTTTAGCTAGGGAAGGTGTTTTATGAACACCGCGATAATGTTTAATGTCAGATCTGGAACCAGATTTAAAAACTGGAATTACAATAGAAGTTTTCCAAGAATCAGGAAAAAACCGTTTTCGAGAAATATTGTAAATAATTTGCTCAGTAAAGGAGGAAAATCTCTTAGTTGCTTAATAAATGAGTTTGGAATGTTATCCGTCCCGACTGAATGTGAATTGTTGAGACGAGCTATTTCTTTATGAATACTTGTAGGTGAGAAATCAATTGAAGTGAGATTTGCATCACACATCACAGGTATTTCGGGTGTTGGAATAGTCTCAATTGTAAAGAACTTGGCGAAGAAGGAATTTAACATTTCTGCTTTTGCCAAATCCTCTGTAACAAAATGATTACTACTATCGAGTAAAGGCGGAATGACTTTCTGAAGCTTAGCGGATGACCGAAAACGGAAGACTTGAGCAACGGATTTGGAAGAGTTAGCATCATTTAGTGCCAGGGACTCTCTACGCTTATCTCGTGCAAGCCTTATTTTTAGCGCTAATTCAAATATTTGCGCTATCCTTAAGTGCACCGACAAAGAGCTATTAGACGGATCCTTAAGTTGCTTCCGTAATTTTTTAAGTCTATTTTGGAGAAAATGTGGAACGGTAGAGGAAGCTTAATTTGATTTAATAGGCTTAAGTGGGATAAAAGTCTGGATTTTTTTGTAAGGTTTTGTAAAAGTTCATTGAAAAAGATTGGATCATTAGTTGAAAAAATAGTATGCCAATCTAGAGTATTTACGAGGTCATTTATGAGTTCAAGGTTTGCGTTAGCAAAAGCGAGGTTATTGCATTTTACCTCAGGCTTTTTTGAAAGAGAGACTGGAAAACAACACTGAATTAATGCATGGTCACTTGTGAAGAGATCACGATGAAAATTCATAAAGAGAGGGTGGACGTCATTTGTAAAAATTAAATCTAATATGCTCTCATTTCTAGTCACTGAACTGACCAGTTGTGACATGTTTGCAAAATTAATAGTTTCTACCAATTTTTGAAATTTTGGAGGACAAGTATTTGCCTCCCAGTCAACGTCTGGCAGATTAAAATCACCTATGATTATTTTGACATCAACTTCAGCTTCTGCAACTTTTGCAAACAGTGCGCAGAGCGCACTTTCATTACCAGAATAACATGGGGGATTATAGACACAGCCAATTACAGCTTTTTTATTGTGCGGGAGGATGACTGAAATAAAGCAAACATCTCCCGAAAACGATGAAATGCTCAGATGAAACGGAAAATGTACAAAAGATGATTTGATATAAAGAAGGCAACCACCGCCAAGTTTTCAATGCGGTCTTGTCGATACAAACTAAAATTATATATAGTGAGCGTTGAGTCAGAGATAAGAGAGTGAGCCCAAGATTCAGTGATACAAATAACATCTGGATCAAGCTCAAAAGCTACTGTTCTGAGCTCTGTCATTTTATTTACAACTGATCTCGCATTCAGAGAAACTATACTGAACGTATCCCTGAGATGCAGGTTACGCTCATCCGTATTTATAAAAAAGGAAAACTTGGTGGCGGAAAGGGAACTGGCATGGGAGAAACAAAAGGCGGAAAGCAAGATTGCTGTGGTCTACAATTAGCTGAATTATAATTGTTAAATATATTAGGATTATTGTATGGCGGCAGATTTGCTTGAAAATTGAGGAAAGGGTGCCCGTTTTGTGAAGTAAGAAAAGTAGGAGGCGGCCGTAAAAAAGGATTACGATAAGAGTTAGTATAATTCTTCGGAAAACACACATTTGAAAATGACCTAAATGGGTATGGAAGACTATGATCATAATTAGTAGTTTTGATTATGTGTTGATTTTGGACAATTTGCGGGTTTGGAAAATAATTAGCGCGAGTATTTACATCTGCTATAGTTGCTGAAGTGTCAGCATAATTTGTCGGAGGACAGGCATTCGAAAATGGCATTGAAGGTGGCGAGAAGCTATTCATAGTATTATTAGAGTGAATTAATTGTGGATTGTGGGCCATTTTGGGGATTTGAAAAGTAAAAACATGAGTGCTTACATCTGGTGTAGATGCTGAAATGTTAGTATTGTTCCCATAATTAGGTAAATTACTGATTTTTGCAATTGGCTTCGATTTACGGTGGGCACGTTTAGGTCTATTAGGTTTAGCCTTTTTAGCAGGCGAGGTTCGCTCGGAAGGCGATGGAATTTCACTCGAGCCAGGAGTAAGGATTGCGGGTGAGGTTTCGTGTGAAATTATCGTTGTCCCTGATCCGGAGGGACGTGAACTTGCGTCGGCCTCAGGAGTAAGGACTACGAGTGAGGTTTCGGGTGAACTTAACGTTGTCGCTGATCCGGAGGGACGTGAACTTGCGTCGAACTCAGATACCACATTTGGAATAGTAGGGGTAGGAGTGGGCCTAGTTTTTTGCAGATGCAGGCGAAATCCTACGTTCCATGGGGGTTTTATCCCTACACATAAAAAGCTTATGTTTTTTCAGGTATTCAGCTAAACGCTCATGCTGAGAGAAGAGGTTGTCAACTTCTATCGCCGAAAAAAGTTTGACCAAAATCGGCGGATTTTTGCTTCGAGAGGACAATCTTTTAGCTTCTGCGACCTTAAAGTTAAAGCCACACGAGTAAAGGAATTGACAGGCGACGTCTAGCGGAATTTTACTTTTTGGGACATTCTTTAAAAGAAAATTATAACTTCTTTTTTGCCGGTCACAGGTCTCAGTAGACACCAAATTGATGAAGGGCTCTAATTTCTCATATTGCTGAGAAGTGAGCGAAGAGACATTTCCATCAAAGATGGTACTGAGAACCGTTAGCAAACATCCATATTGAGACATGAAATTATTAAAGGTGTCCAAAGCATCAAGATTCAGTATTTTCATATTTAAGACGGGTTGATCTTGGAAAAATTTAACACCAAGAGGGTCGTTAAGGGGGGATTTTCGTCTAAAAACTGACTGTAAATTCATATTGAAGTTTAAAATATCAGAAGGATATGCAGTTAGATATATTTTTAATCAAGGCAATGAAATAAAGTTTCTCTTATACAGAAAATAAAATTGACGAGTCTACGCTGGATGAAAACTCACTCGATTGATATTGCAACAAGTGTAAACTGAATCTTGTTGGAAATTGCGAAATATTTTTAAAATTTGCAATCTAAAATAAACATGCAGATGAGTCTGGTCGTAGTTTCGATAGGGTCAATGCACACACTAATCCTTCACCCAGGATACCTGGTAATACACCCGCTAACGTCAGTACACCTCTTATCCCTGCCCCCCGGATGTGTAGTCATAGTCCCGTAACCACCAGTACACCTGCTCTCCCTGCCCTTCGAATGTCTAGTCATAAGCCCATAAACATCAGTGCACCAGTAAGCCCATCCCTCTCGATGTTGGGACCTGCAAGCCCCGCCGCTCCACCATCTTCTGCAATACCAACTAGTCTGAATACATTCTCTGTCCAACGACTGATCAATTCCGTTGCCTTTAACTCTGTAACAAGCTCATCAATAATGTAGCCAATACCGTCGAAAGCGTTTAGTTCGACCACTTTCCCACCACAACCTAGCTCCTCTCTTGATCGTGAAAGTCATATTATTCCCGTATAATGCAGTATCGAACACATCGGGCCTGAACCACGAAAAATTTGATCTGCACGGCAGTAACCCAAACTGGTATGGTTTTAAATATAACCGGAGTCGCAGTACAGGAGATTCACTGATAAGGGCCACTAGTCCTTACGCAAACGGCCCCAACACTAATTTTATATAACCGTTTCCCCCTCTTAGTTCCTTTACTTACCCTCATCTACCCAAACCCGCAAACGTCTACATGCCTTTTAGCCTTCCCCCATTCCTCCTAAATGTCCCAGAAGCTTATTTTGGTCTATTTTCTCCTCATTTTCCCATGGCAGAAAGTGAGGTCCCTAGATATATCAGACCTTATCAGCTACCCATCATTGGCTACCCATATACAAATAGCTCCATACCCGTCAGTACTTATTTCCCAAATAACAATGGCCTACAGTTTGCCTATCCACCTCCAAATTCTTTTTTATGAATAACGAGAGCCATAGTCCTGCCACTCGAAACACACTAGATGTCATAGTGCTTAATGCTAGGTCCGTTATAAATAAAATGGCTCAACTTCGAGCTATCGATTTCGAGATGATGCCCGATGTTA
>JAYGXS010000003.1:68003282-68030589 GCA_036362985.1 Ligula intestinalis | reverse complement strand
ATTGTAAAGAACTTGGCGAAGAAGGAATTTAACATTTCTGCTTTTGCCAAATCCTCTGTAACAAAATGATTACTACTATCGAGTAAAGGCGGAATGACTTTCTGAAGCTTAGCGGATGACCGAAAACGGAAGACTTGAGCAACGGATTTGGAAGAGTTAGCATCATTTAGTGCCAGGGACTCTCTACGCTTATCTCGTGCAAGCCTTATTTTTAGCGCTAATTCAAATATTTGCGCTATCCTTAAGTGCACCGACAAAGAGCTATTAGACGGATCCTTAAGTTGCTTCCGTAATTTTTTAAGTCTATTTTGGAGAAAATGTGGAACGGTAGAGGAAGCTTAATTTGATTTAATAGGCTTAAGTGGGATAAAAGTCTGGATTTTTTTGTAAGGTTTTGTAAAAGTTCATTGAAAAAGATTGGATCATTAGTTGAAAAAATAGTATGCCAATCTAGAGTATTTACGAGGTCATTTATGAGTTCAAGGTTTGCGTTAGCAAAAGCGAGGTTATTGCATTTTACCTCAGGCTTTTTTGAAAGAGAGACTGGAAAACAACACTGAATTAATGCATGGTCACTTGTGAAGAGATCACGATGAAAATTCATAAAGAGAGGGTGGACGTCATTTGTAAAAATTAAATCTAATATGCTCTCATTTCTAGTCACTGAACTGACCAGTTGTGACATGTTTGCAAAATTAATAGTTTCTACCAATTTTTGAAATTTTGGAGGACAAGTATTTGCCTCCCAGTCAACGTCTGGCAGATTAAAATCACCTATGATTATTTTGACATCAACTTCAGCTTCTGCAACTTTTGCAAACAGTGCGCAGAGCGCACTTTCATTACCAGAATAACATGGGGGATTATAGACACAACCAATTACAGCTTTTTTATTGTGCGGGAGGATGACTGAAATAAAGCAAACATCTCCCGAAAACGATGAAATGCTCAGATGAAACGGAAAATGTACAAAAGATGATTTGATATAAAGAAGGCAACCACCGCCAAGTTTTCAATGCGGTCTTGTCGATACAAACTAAAATTATATATAGTGAGCGTTGAGTCAGAGATAAGAGAGTGAGCCCAAGATTCAGTGATACAAATAACATCTGGATCAAGCTCAAAAGCTACTGTTCTGAGCTCTGTCATTTTATTTACAACTGATCTCGCATTCAGAGAAACTATACTGAACGTATCCCTGAGATGCAGGTTACGCTCATCCGTATTTATAAAAAAGGAAAACTTGGTGGCGGAAAGGGAACTGGCATGGGAGAAACAAAAGGCGGAAAGCAAGATTGCTGTGGTCTACAATTAGCTGAATTATAATTGTTAAATATATTAGGATTATTGTATGGCGGCAGATTTGCTTGAAAATTGAGGAAAGGGTGCCCGTTTTGTGAAGTAAGAAAAGTAGGAGGCGGCCGTAAAAAAGGATTACGATAAGAGTTAGTATAATTCTTCGGAAAACACACATTTGAAAATGACCTAAATGGGTATGGAAGACTATGATCATAATTAGTAGTTTTGATTATGTGTTGATTTTGGACAATTTGCGGGTTTGGAAAATAATTAGCGCGAGTATTTACATCTGCTATAGTTGCTGAAGTGTCAGCATAATTTGTCGGAGGACAGGCATTCGAAAATGGCATTGAAGGTGGCGAGAAGCTATTCATAGTATTATTAGAGTGAATTAATTGTGGATTGTGGGCCATTTTGGGGATTTGAAAAGTAAAAACATGAGTGCTTACATCTGGTGTAGATGCTGAAATGTTAGTATTGTTCCCATAATTAGGTAAATTACTGATTTTTGCAATTGGCTTCGATTTACGGTGGGCACGTTTAGGTCTATTAGGTTTAGCCTTTTTAGCAGGCGAGGTTCGCTCGGAAGGCGATGGAATTTCACTCGAGCCAGGAGTAAGGATTGCGGGTGAGGTTTCGTGTGAAATTATCGTTGTCCCTGATCCGGAGGGACGTGAACTTGCGTCGGCCTCAGGAGTAAGGACTACGAGTGAGGTTTCGGGTGAACTTAACGTTGTCGCTGATCCGGAGGGACGTGAACTTGCGTCGAACTCAGATACCACATTTGGAATAGTAGGGGTAGGAGTGGGCCTAGTTTTTTGCAGATGCAGGCGAAATCCTACGTTCCATGGGGGTTTTATCCCTACATATAAAAAGCTTATGTTTTTTCAGGTATTCAGCTAAACGCTCATGCTGAGAGAAGAGGTTGTCAACTTCTATCGCCGAAAAAAGTTTGACCAAAATCGGCGGATTTTTGCTTCGAGAGGACAATCTTTTAGCTTCTGCGACCTTAAAGTTAAAGCCACACGAGTAAAGGAATTGACAGGCGACGTCTAGCGGAATTTTACTTTTTGGGACATTCTTTAAAAGAAAATTATAACTTCTTTTTTGCCGGTCACAGGTCTCAGTAGACACCAAATTGATGAAGGGCTCTAATTTCTCATATTGCTGAGAAGTGAGCGAAGAGACATTTCCATCAAAGATGGTACTGAGAACCGTTAGCAAACATCCATATTGAGACATGAAATTATTAAAGGTGTCCAAAGCATCAAGATTCAGTATTTTCATATTTAAGACGGGTTGATCTTGGAAAAATTTAACACCAAGAGGGTCGTTAAGGGGGGATTTTCGTCTAAAAACTGACTGTAAATTCATATTGAAGTTTAAAATATCAGAAGGATATGCAGTTAGATATATTTTTAATCAAGGCAATGAAATAAAGTTTCTCTTATACAGAAAATAAAATTGACGAGTCTACGCTGGATGAAAACTCACTCGATTGATATTGCAACAAGTGTAAACTGAATCTTGTTGGAAATTGCGAAATATTTTTAAAATTTGCAATCTAAAATAAACATGCAGATGAGTCTGGTCGTAGTTTCGATAGGGTCAATGCACACACTAATCCTTCACCCAGGATACCTGGTAATACACCCGCTAACGTCAGTACACCTCTTATCCCTGCCCCCCGGATGTGTAGTCATAGTCCCGTAACCACCAGTACACCTGCTCTCCCTGCCCTTCGAATGTCTAGTCATAAGCCCATAAACATCAGTGCACCAGTTAGCCCATCCCTCTCGATGTTGGGACCTGCAAGCCCCGCCGCTCCACCATCTTCTGCAATACCAACTAGTCTGAATACATTCTCTGTCCAACGACTGATCAATTCCGTTGCCTTTAACTCTGTAACAAGCTCATCAATAATGTAGCCAATACCGTCGAAAGCGTTTAGTTCGACCACTTTCCCACCACAACCTAGCTCCTCTCTTGATCGTGAAAGTCATATTATTCCCGTATAATGCAGTATCGAACACATCGGGCCTGAACCACGAAAAATTTGATCTGCACGGCAGTAACCCAAACTGGTATGGTTTTAAATATAACCGGAGTCGCAGTACAGGAGATTCACTGATTAGGGCCACTAGTCCTTACGCAAACGGCCCCAATACTTATTTTATATAACCGTTTCCCCCTCTTTGTTCCTTTACTTACCCTCATCTACCCAAACCCGCAAACGTCTACATGCCTTTTAGCCTTCCCCCATTCCTCCTAAATGTCCCAGAAGCTTATTTTGGTCTATTTTCTCCTCATTTTCCCATGGCAGAAAGTGAGGTCCCTAGATATATCAGACCTTATCAGCTACCCATCATTGGCTACCCATATACAAATAGCTCCATACCCGTCAGTACTTATTTCCCAAATAACAATGGCCTACAGTTTGCCTATCCACCTCCAAATTCTTTTTTATGAATAACGAGAGCCATAGTCCTGCCACTCGAAACACACTAGATGTCATAGTGCTTAATGCTAGGTCCGTTATAAATAAAATGGCTCAACTTCGAGCTATCGATTTCGAGATGATGCCCGATGTTAAATGCATAACAGAATGTTTGACCCATCCAATCATTTCTGGCTCCTCCCTTATCATAGACGAGTATGATCTCTATCGTCATGATCGCATAAATAAGCGTGGTGGTGGTTGTCTTTTCTATATTAGAACGTCATTAAGGCACTTTCCTTTTTATCGAAATAGCAGGTCCTTCTTTGGAAATTAATGTTTCGCTTCCATTATCTTGTCGCCCGGGCAAAAGGCGATTATCGGATGTGCATATAATCCTCCTAACTCTTCATCTGAAGAAGATGCAAATCTGTGTGAGATATTCAAATTTATTTCAGAATCGACTTTTGAAGTTAAAATTATTGCTGGAGATTTTAATTTTCCTGAAATTGACTGGCTTTTAAACTGTTGTCCATCCAGATTGCAGCCTTCCCTTGATACCATTAATTTTTCTAACTGGTCTCAACTGGTTAGTTCCCCAACAAGACAGAATCATATCCTCGATCTGATTTTCACTAATGGTATTGCCCCTCTCTTCGTTGATTTTAAGCAGGACATCTTCCAAAGTGATCACACATTAATTCACTGTTGCCTTCTGCTTCCTTCTACGGAAAAGGCTAGTGCTAGTCGTACCTATCATGCGTATGACCTCGCAGATACTAGCTCAATCAACAATTTGCTTGACTCATTAGATTGGCAGAGCCTCTTCTGCATTAACGATGCTGCATATCTTTCTGAACTCATGTCGGTCGTTTCTATTAAAATGCTGGAATTTGTGGCCACTAAAATTGCGAAACCCTACGCACCAGAATATACTGTCCCTCATTTTCTTTTGCCCCGACTAAAGAAATTGAGAAAGCAGCCGAAAGATCGATCAAGTAGTTCGCTGTCTGTGCATCTAAGGATCGCCGAGATCTTCGAATAAGCGTCCAAGATTAATCTTGCGCGTGACCAGCACAAGGAATCGTGCGCCCTGAGCGAGTCAAACTCTGCGAAATCGGTTGCACAACTGCTTTGTCGTAAGTCCTATGCAAAACGAGGAATTGAAATACCACCATTGCTTAATGAAAATAAAACATTTGTAGTAGATGAGTCTGATAAGGCTGAATTATTCAATGCTTTCTTTGCGAAGCATTTTACGACAGAATACGAACCCGTCCCGTCGTTTCAACCATAGTCAAACAATACTCTCGGGAACATTGATTTCTCCATAGAATTAATTCGTAAGCATATAATTTGTCTAAAATCTCGCACTCTTCGGGAACTGATGGTATCCCCAATTCAGTTATAAAAAGAGTGTCAACATTTCCCAAATTACTTAGCCACATATTTTCAGTCTATCTCTTAAATGGTTACTTTCCTGACACTTGGAAGACATCTATTATTCTTCCATTCTTTAAATCAGGATCTCGTTCGGACATAAATAACTACCGCGGTGTTCATAAACCCCGGCCCTAGCTAAACTTCTAAAGAAGATAATTTTTAATCAAATTCTCGATTTTTGCTTAGAAAACACGCTTTTAAGAGACTCACAGCATGGTTTTCTACCTGGGCGATCATGCGAGACGTGTCACTTAGCTTTTCTTAACCACGTCACTTCCCTCCTTAACTAGCGGCAATCCGTAGTTTTTAAGTAATTTGACTTGAGCAAAACCTTTGACAAGGAACCACACAGACGGCTTCTGGTAAAATTGGAAGCCATTGGAATCCGTCCCCCTCTTCTCGACTTCATCGGTTCCTACTTGTCTAACCGCAGCCAGAATGTCCCAGTAGGTAATAGTTACTCCACTGCTCAGCTGATCACAGGTGGCCTTTTTCAAGGCACTGTTTTAGGTCCTTTACTCTTCATTCCATACATAAATGAAATGTCCATTGTTCTGAAAAATTCACACAATCTTATTTATGCAGATGACCTCAAATGCATATACTCATTTTCTAAGGACATAGCAAGTATATGCGTTGATAAAATAAACGCGGACCTGCTTACACTCTCAAGTTGGGGTGCTACCTGGCAGATGGAATTCTCTCCATCCAAGTGTAGCTTCATGTGTTTCTGTCCCGCAAAGCTTCCTCGTCCACTAGTCTTTAAAAATACTCCACTTTTAGAACGATCCACCATAAAAGACTTATGTCCAAGCTACACAAATAAACTAGCATTGTCGCCTCATGCGAATCGATTATCCGCGAAGGCTGCACAGATATGTGGTTTTATATGACATCATTCCTCCCTGCTGGAAATAAAGTTCAAACTTTATCGCATGTATGTTCTACCTATCCTAGAATACTGCTTTCCTCTCTTTTGTCTAATGAATGCTTTTGTTGAAAATGTACAGAGGATGTTTACTCGCAAAATATTCACTCTTTCTCGATCCACTATTTCTTATCCGGAGAGATGTCAGTTAGCGAACATGACATTTCTTTGGGTCAGAAGACTCCAAGCGGGCCTCTGATTCCTCGTTCGCTTAAACTCTACCCCTACTCTTCCACAAATCGACGCTCTCATTCCCGCAGGTAGACCTTATGCCACTCATAATTCCTCCAGGATTATCGCACCCCCATTTAGCTCCACTTCGAAACATCCTCACTTCTTTGCCTCCAAATATGCCTTCCTCTGGAATAATATTCCCCTCAAAATTAGGCTGTCGTCTAACTTAACCGTTTTTAAAGTCAAATTACGTAAACACTTAACTTCGGAAGATATAAAGTCCTTGTTATCCGTCTCCTTCCCAAACACACAACTTTTGGACTTTGAAAAAGGTCCTCCTGGTATCTGAGGTGGTTATGTTTATCGAACATTTTTTTCCATATATGTCTATTTCTTCTTCTTTTGAGTGATATTTGCAACGATGTTTCGTCCACTTCTCTGTCCAGTCATCATTGCCGTTTCTCCATTCTCCGTTTTACAACCCTGACGATAGGCTTCATGGTCTTTAGTCATGCTCGTGGCGGTTCTGCTAGTTTCGCCAGCTCGTCGCTGGACTCCGCAGTCTACAAGATCACATCTCCGGCGTTTCGTTGATGATCAGGTGACCTCTGCCGTTTACTCTCTCATCGACCCTGTTGTCCCCGATGGCCTCCTCCGGTCCCACCTCTTTGATGGTTGATCATGAAGCCAGTCAGGCGGTTTTACAGTGGTGAAGGACAGCCTCTGCTGCAATTTGATTGTTCCAATTGACAAGAAGCATTTCCAACCCTCATACGTTCTCATCAACAGTCCTGTCTTATTGCACTACAATCAATCCTATCAACCAACCTACTTAATTTCGCAGAAGCAGTTTTTTCTCCTAAGTTTTGTTTTCTTTTTAAGCGGGGGTCCGCTGAACTCTGCCCCCGTTTTAATGGTAGGAGTTTTTCACTGCTTCGTCCTTAGTCCACCATGCGTTTTCAGAGAGTGTTGACTACTATTTTAAAATGACGATATGCTGTAGGGTATTAATTGTATCTGCCAACAGTACTAAACGCTCCCGCTGCCTACGTGGTTGTTCACGGAGAGCAGCATTTATCAACTTTGTATTTATTTTTCCACAGCACTGAGTTTGCAATGACGAGGCCCTTCGGGCCTAAAATATAAAATTTATTTATTAATTTATGATTGAGAATGCTTCAGTGAGTTATTGCATACTCTCTTCAGTAACCACTGCCCGATTTCTCGGAGGAAAGTAAACAACAGACACCAGTGGCTGATTCAAGTGGTAAAAAAAGTGATTAATAAGAAGGGGAGGCTGTGGAGGAAATCTCGCGCGACTAGGACTCCGGCATCTATCAATGCATACAAAGCGCAAAGGAACCTCGTGAAGAGTCTTATCTTCAGGGCACGCCAAGAATTTGAAAAGGATTTACTGAACCGGGCAGTCATAAAACCTAAGTTATTCTACGGCTACCTTAGAAAGATTACGCGAAACCGAGACCTAGTCCCGCTTCTGAAAGCAAGCGACAAAAAAGAAATTAATGAGGATGGAGCAAAAGCTGAGCATCTATCACGATTTTTCAAATCGATCTTCACAATTGAAATTGAATTCATTCCTCCCAACAATGGCTTAGACGATGGTCCAAAGATCGATTATGTATCTTTCGCAGAAGGAACTTTTCGTCAAGAGTTTTTAACACTAGGTAACTCGAAATCATCTGGTCCTGAGGACATTCCACCCAAATTACTGAAAAAAACTTGCTGGGGAGCTTGCTAAACCACTTTCCATGCTTTTCAATGCCTCGTTTGATGCTGGTTGTTTACCCGTCGTTTGGAAATCTGCACAGATCACACCGTTGTATAAAGGCGGAAAAAGGTCTCCGCAAACAATTTTAGACCAATCAGCCTTACTTCGATCTGTTGCAAAATCATGGAAAAAGTAGTAAAGCGAGAGTTGATGTGTTTCTTAGAGCGGCATGGGTTCCGCAGAGGAAGGTCCTGCGTGACAAACTTGCTGTATTGTTTGGAACGCTGGACTCGGGCAGTTGACGGAGGAAATTCGCTTAATGTAATCTCCATTGACTTCAAGAAGGCATTTTATAGCGTCCCACATCAACGAATTCTGCACAAACTCAGCCAAATAGGTGATCGAGGAAATCTGCTGAAGTGAATTCAAAGCTTCTTAATTGGCCGCTCCCAAACTGTCCATATTGGTGACCCGCAGTCGGCAGACGTTGCAGTCGAGAGCAGTGTCTCCCAAGGCTCTATCCTTAGCCCTATACTGTTCATTATATACGTCAATGACTCCGTCCGTGAACTGGACTGCGATGTGGCTATGTTTGCCGATGACATTAAGATTTGGAACGTCATAAGAAATTCAGCTGACGAAGAGTGTTTGCAGATAAACCTAGACCGTCTTCAAACTTGGTCTAAAGACTGGCTTTTGCCGTTTAACGAGAACAAATGCAGTATCCTACGAGTTGGCCGACCCAGCTCTCAGAAACCCATGGTTTACAGCCTAAATGGTATCCAACTGCAAGAAGTGGACGTGCAGAAAGATTTGGGAGTATTGATCCCTACGTTTCTCAAGCCCTCACTGCACTGCGCAAAAGTAGCCAAGTCTGCGATGTCCGGCCTCTACCTTGTCAAACGGGCTTTCTGGCCTTTGATAAAGACTGTTTCGCTAAGGTCTTTGGAATATTTGTACGACTGAAACAGGAGTTTGCTATCCAAGCATGGAAACCCTGGACCGCGAAAGACCTCAGTCTCCTCGAGAAGGTACAAAGGCGTGCAACTAAGCTTGTGACCTTACAGGGATCATAACCCTATGAAACACGTTTAACAAACCTCGACCTCTTTCCTTTAAGTTACAGGCAGCTACGTGGTGATCTGATGCAAACATTTCGTATAATGCGTGGTCAGGACTGCTGCCTAATACCTGGCGAGTTCTTCGAGTTGGTTATAACCACGAACTTAAGAGGGCATCCGTTCAAACTACGCGTAACAGTGGCCCAACTAGACCATCGAAAGTTCTTCTTTTGTAATAGAGTGGTTGAAGCTTGGAATGCTTTGCCCCTAGATGTTGTTATGTCCAGTTCCGTAGAAGTCTTTAAAAATAAATAAGACTGCTTTAGTAGTGCTCACTCTAACACCAGTTAACCGCTGCAGGCTGCAGAAGGAAATATATTTTTTCGTAGGGTATTACTTGCTTCGTTTAAGCAACATTTAATTCTGAGATTGTTCTTTCCGATAAATTAATCCCTGTTCAAGCAGCTAGCTTGTGACAACCATTAACAGATAGTTTCGATCGTGGCGGCTTCTCCTGACAAAGGCCTATCGTGGTCGCAGCTCCGATTTGTCGGGATCTTCTCGTGACTCTGAAGCCTCGTCCTCGTCCCCGTTTAGCACTTCCGATCAAAATATAAGTCGTGGTGGATCCCATAAACTGCTGTCAACATTAATAGCTGCATCCTGGCATATTTTTCAAACACTTTCTCCCACGAGTGTTAGTTATTCTCCTAAAAAACCATAAACTACATTCATCTCGTGAATTCTGAGCAATGCCCTAGAATTTCTTTCACTGTCTGCTCTTTTTGTTCAGTAACACCTGCTGGCTCTTGCTAACTGACATCATCCCATCTGATTATATTACTTCGAAAAAGTAAGTAGCCACTCACAATTATGTAAACGACCTTCTTTAAAATGTTCGGCATTGTCGATGCATTTATAATATAATATACTATGTTTATGATGCCAGTTTACAGGCAATTGAAAAGAGTTGGAGATGCACCGCTTGGGCGCCTTCCAAAGCCTCGAAGACCGGAAAAAACCTAAAAACTAACTCCCTATGTTGCAGTCAGTATTGGTTTTGTTTCAGATTTTGTGTTTTGTCAATACTGGGCGAGATAGGGAGTTTGTTTCAAGTGAAAAAAAACCTGCCTTCAAAGGTATGATACAAACGGAATATATGTACAGTTGTTATCTGAGTTGACACATCAGCATGAGAAAAGTTGCATATCGCTTAAGGATATTAGTTTGAGACGGAGAGGGTTGGTACAAGAACACAGTGTTCTCAGACTTCCTTCAATGGCTGTCGGCAAAAGTTTCGCGCTATCGGCTAAAGGGTTAGCAGACTGCAGGCTGCTGCTTCAGCAGCATTATCGTCAGCATGAAGCCTGGCGGGGTTCAAAGTTCACGAACGCCATCAGAGTGAAAGAGAGATTCCACCGAGTCAGCACCCAAAATTCGTGAAAGTTGTCCTGAATGTAGAAAACTAGTTATAGCTCTCTTAAACATAGGGTAGTTTTGCTGGGTTTTAATACTTTTGGGCAGCTTATTCCAGATTGATATGGCGTTTATTAACAAGAATTGCCGGTACTTACCTGTGCGTGCCATAGAAAGAAATAAAAATACGTCTCGATGACTGGCGTGTCGAGAGTGCTCGAGCTGCGTTATTGTACTGAGAGGATTAAAGTTTTGACATTCAAAAGTTCAAACAGTAAAAAAGTCCATTCTGCTATCTACGAAGCCACAGGGGATCCAGCTTTATAAGTTCGCACCTTTGTTGGTAGGATAAGTTACAGTGTTCTGTAGTGAAAACTCTTCTAGTGAAGCAGTGCTGCACGGATTCTATTTTCTTCCTTTCACTAGTGCGCAGAAGACTGAATAGGGGCGAGCAGTATTCAAGACTAGGTCTCACGTACATATTATAAAGGCTAGTTCTAACCTTTATATTCTTAAAATTTCTAAATATAAATCTGGTGATTCCGTATGCTTTCGAGACTATCAGGGCACGTGTGAGAGTCGCTTTTATCCTAACGTGAGAATCCTAACGTGAGTGTCACTTTTATCCTAAATATTATGACAATATTAAGATAAGGGTATATAACAACACAGTGATATAACGACTCAGCCTCGGCGTGAAATTCGGAGATCTGCAGACTTTTGTGGTGCAGAGGAGGTTTTCAGAAATTCGACACGTCAAGAAGCAATTTCGGAACTTTGGAAATAATTCACAGCAGAGCAATTTTTCAGAGCGACCGGATTGAGATTTCCACGAAGATAATTCCAAACTTTCGAAACATATAGTCAATTCTTGAATTATTTCCAAGAAGCGTGTCTTCTATACTGAGGTTGACTTAAAACACGTTAGCTCGCGAGACTTGAAATTCGCAAACAATTTCAACCTTTTTAACTACGGTGTACCGATAGGGAATTCAAAAGCGTTTTCCTTTATTTCCCTTAATAAATTGGCTTGACTTTACTTGACTTGACTTGAGTTCCGGCGTAGGCTGCTTTCTCCAATGCAACCCAAAACACCGCCTTACTTAGGCTTAAGTGATAGTAGACTTTGCGCGGGTACTACTGTACCATCTACCCTCACTCACCCATAGTAGGTGTGAAGACAGGCACAAGGAGGCTGAGACTGATAAGGTGACTACTGTTTCTACTTGTACTAACTATCAATGTAACCGAGTCTTAGAAGTATCAGTCAACCTAGGGCTAGGGCTCATATTCCTTTGATCGCAACAAGAAGTACGACTCTGGGTTTAAATAATTCGAGTAAGTATATCCTTGGGGCCCTGAGCAAAGCAGTGTTTACCTTAGTTTCCACACTCTCAACTCCATCCATTGAGCTGTGTACGTTTTTACTAGGTACAGACTAAGATACTGTTGCTATAGGTATGTGCCTATACTAAAAGTGCTTATTTCTAGCAATCATGCTTACTAAAGCTCGTAGATAGTATAATATAAGTACGGCCTGTGTGTAATTTTTAAGGAGTCGCGTCAATATTGCACTCCCAATCTGTGTGAGGTAATAGCGATTAGCATTTTTATAGTAACAACACAATTTATACCATGCCCTGTGGACATCTTCGCTTGCGATGGTCAAACTAACACAACACTATGCCCTTATGTGGAGCAATTAGCTGTCAGTAGATTACATTTAGGCCTATTACAGTAGGGCAATACAGTATTAGGTAGGCATAGTAGGACACTCTAAGACAGTGCAACAGGAACAAGGGAATATTAGTGCTGCTGGTAGTATTAAATATAGTGGTGATACTAGCACATCAGTGCTTTCCTTGGTTTCCACTCTCTCAAGTCTATCCATCAGGCCGTATCATTTAATCTTTAACGAGATGTTATTAATTAATATCGCACGTTCTGTCATATCAAATGGTGCTGCAGTAGTCGTTTGCGTTAGTACTTCTTCACTATTTATCCTTACTCACACACTGTAGGTGCCTAGAAATAGTTGGGGCGCCCGTGTCTCGCATTTCTACTACTGCAACTACTGTTTATACCACTGCTTCTAGTGGTGTATGTGATTGATTGTAGCGTGCAGTCTCAAGCTATAAGGGGAAATTAGTAAGCTCAAGGTTAAACAAAGGTATATGTAATAAGAGCTGATGATCTATCGTGCATTTACGTCGGAAAAAAAAGACATTTGCCATTGTTCAGAATACTTCTGTTAGAAGTGCTTTGCCTATGCTAAAAGTGCTATTTATAGTTATCATACTGGCTAGAATTAGTAAGTGGCAAGCTACGTGCATGTAGAAATTTTTAGCCTAGTTGGCAGTCATAGTCTAGGTGGTAAATATAGTAAACTGAAGGTTTAAGGAAACGTGTATTTGATAATAGCTGAAGATCTACCATGCAGTTCGGACATAAAAAATGGCACCTGCTAAGCAAATCTAACAAAGAGACTGGAATGCGTAAACTAAGAGTAAAATTTGTGTCTAAAATGATTAATGAAGTAACAACCAGCTAGATTTTAAGGTAAGGTAGATTACGATTATGCAGATTTCATAAAGCACATTTACTGCTGTGGTTAGGAGAACTAGGCTATAATAAAAGGATTTAGACTAACGAGCTTACGCGCGTTCTAGGCCTCATCCAGGCTGATATAAGTCACTTTAAGTCACTTTATTAAGGGAAGAAGGCTTTCGCCCTTGAGCTCCCTATTCATAACCAAAATCGCATAATAGGTCCACCGTTACAATATTACATAATACAAATGTACAAATGTAGGCTTAACATCAGCGATAAGTGTGAGCCAGTTGCAAGGTGCTGCTACTGACACTTTGTTCATTATATCTGCCACAGTTTCTCAGCAAATGAGAATCAAGTTTGTGTTTAAAAATGTCAACAGTATCTGAGAGGACCACATCTTCCGGGAGTCCGTTCCACGCTCCAATGACCCTCTGAGAGAAGGCGTTTCGTCGAACGTCGATACGGGCCGGTTTCCTCTGTAGTTTAAAAGGATGACCTCGCAGATGGTCAGTCTGAGCCAATTCGAAGAAATCATCAAATTCTAGGGCGCAGTCTTGGCCTCTAACAATTCGGTAGGTTTGTATGAGGTCCCCGCGGAGTTGCCTATAATTGAGAGGGAAAAGATCAAGTTCGGTCCGTCTGTCTTCATTAGGCACATGACCAAGATTCTTGACCATATTCGTAGCCCTCGCCTGCACTCGTTCCAGGTGCAGGTAATCCTTCTTGACCCACGGACGCCAGGCCTGGACAGCATACTCCAAGTGGGACCGAACAAACGCTCCGTAGGTTTTCCTGAAGAGCTTCTTGTCAATGTTGACGAATCCCCGCTTAATCGCAAACAGCACCTGTGTCGCGCGTTTAGCTGCCTTTACACACTGAGTAGATGGTTTTAGTGAGGAATTTATTAGAACACCGAGATCCTTTTGTTCGTTCACATTTGAAAGCGGGTGCCCATCGAGGAGGTATTGGAAGGAATCGTTCTCCTCATCAGTCCTTCTAGTACGGAGTCTTAAAACCACACACTTACTAATGTTGAAGTTTAAAAGCCAACGAGCAGACCAGCAGCTAAGTCGATTGAGACTCTCTTAAAGCGCTTTCCTGTCGGCGTCAGACCTGATGGCTCTCCAGAGTTTGACGTCGTCGGCAAACATGATAGCGCTGCAACCCAGGTCGTTGACACAGTCGTTGATATAGATAAGGAAGAGCAGTGGTCCTAAGACAGAGCCTTGGGGGACACCACTCAGAACAGATGTAGGGTTTGACTTTGAGTCACCGATGTACACAGTTTGCGATCGCCTTGTGAGAAAATCTGTGATCCATGCCAACAGATTTTCTCTTATGCCAATTTCTGACAATTTATACATTAGACGCTTATGTGGGACGCTGTCGAATGCCTTCTTGAAGTCCGTATAGATGACGTCAACCTTACCATCTTCATCTAGTGCGCGGGTCCACTGCTCAGTGGAGAGTAGAAGGCTGGAAAGGCAAGAATGGTTCTTTCTGAAGCCGTGTTGGAGCCCTGACAGTAGGTTGTTCTCCTCCAAGAACTCCATTGTCATCTTCTTGGAGTAGAACACCCGAAAAGAATTCATGTCCGCTAGGCAGGTACGGCTGTCATCAATTCATAATAACAACCTAGGTACTAGCTAAAAGGCGCAGACCCGTGGTTCGCCGGTATTCTGCCACTACTTGGCACAGCTGCGAGAGGTCCGGCTCATCAGTGAGTCCCCCAGCTATCCCTATCAGTATATTTAAGCTGTAAAGGCGTAGGCCGAAATTGTTAGTGTATATTTGGGATGAAACTGGTCAACCTCAAATATACTGATAAAAACCGTGAACAGAAATTAATTTCTCAGGAGATGAAAAAGCTGAAATTTCAAAACTGGTATATTAACCAGAAAGCAGAAAGGGAAAGCTAGGGGACTCACTGATGAGCCGGACCTCTCGCAGCTGTGTCAAGCAGCAGCAGAATACCGGCGAAACACGTGTCTGGGCCTTTTAGTTAGTACCTAAGCTGTAAGTATGGTAAGTTACAACATCAATTTATACTAGTAAAGTCTGTCTTTCGGCTGCAAGTGGATATTTCGCAGTGGTTGGCGGGTGGTAAATCAAATATACCCTTACAGTTTTGTTCTACGCCTATAGACCTTAAATATACTGATGTTTACCATGAACAGAAAAGAATTTCCCAGGAGAGTTAAAAGCTGAAAAGTCATTTATTTTTCTTATTCCTCTTACTATCATACTAGGTCCACCGCTTTGCGCTACCTTCTGCTAATCTGTAGAGGGGGTCGAAGTGCAAGCGATGACTCTTTGCCTGCCCGTTGTTTCCACTCCTCAACGGTAATTCTAATTTATATTTATCTACCCGCACAGATTCCATTGCACAAAATACCCGATATAGTACCTGCAGTATGGATACAGTACGATAAATGACACTTAATTGGTTTGGTGATTGAAGGACCGGTATGGAGGGCGGTTGAAACGCCGGCGCGCTATCCATCAGGAACAAATATTTTTTCTTGAATCATCATCCACATGCATTCAGATTCCAAGTATCATCGTCGATGACTCTGCAGGCCCACGATTATCCCACCCCATGAAGCTTTAAGTGATCTTATAACAGCTACGATTATATTAACTTTATGTACTCTTATGGTTTTGTAATAGTTACTTACTACTATGCATCATTAACTACTTTCGTTTTTCTCGCATTACACTTGCCTTACAAAGTGTTCTTCCTATGCAAGGATTGCCAGTTGCCAGTGGAAGTGGTCAATCATATTTAAATCAGAAGCTGCATAAATTCTCTTGACTGCCGACGGCACGTCTGCACATTTCTTTCTAGAAACATTTATTTGTGTCGCGGTCAACTTAATTCCACAAAATTTATTGTTCACATTCTTTTTATGCGTGAAACTAAATGCGAACGAATGTGTTTACGCCTATGCGTCGCACGGACTGCTTACCACTGCGGTTTACGCCTATTAAGACGTGGGAGTGCGATGCAGTACACGTACTATGACCGCTTACGGCCTTATTGACTGTACCCGCGACTAAGAGACCGAACGAAGACAAAATATCATAGCAGAATTATTTGGATGCCGTGATAAAACGATTGGATTATGTTGAATGCAACCGAGTTGAACGCCAGGGTGGAGGAGTTGCTTTGCATGTAAAGAACGAATTAAGTGTGTGCGAGAAGCCTGAAAGGATTACTCATGGTTTAGAGGCTATTTGGCTGACAATTAAGGCACGGGGGTCGCGGCCCCTGGAAGCCGTGATTGTCTACCGACCACCGCGGACAAACATTGACGCAGATGCGCGTTTACTGGTGTGCATAAAGAAGATAGGAAGTCGACCTGATGTTGTACTCATGGGTGACTTCAATGCGCCCAGCATATGTTGGAACAATTTGCGGGCCAATTGTTCTAAAAATGCCTTTGATCACCACCTGCTAAAAACAACACGTGAAGTCCTTCTCACACAACACGTCCTAGTTTCAACTAGAGCACGTGGAGGGCAACAAGCTAGTTGTTTAGATCTAGTCTTCACGAAGCATCCCAACACTATAGACGAGGTATGCTGCCTACCTCCACTAGGTCGAAGTGATCATGCCATACTTTTGTGGGATTATGGTCTTTACTCGTTACCCCCTACAGTAGACGAACCAAGGCCGAATATATGGCGAGGTGACTTCTCACAAATGAGAGTAGAGGCATCGCAAATAGACTGGGGTCTTCTTTTCTCTGGGGATGTCACTGAGGACTGGAATATATTTAAGGAGTGGTTGTTGCAGCTAATGCGCAGTCGTTGTCCACTATCAGTGCCCAAGGTATCTAGCCGATCTCCATGGCTGAACAGAGCTATCAAAAGAGAGATCAATAAAAAAGAAAACTTTGGAAGAAGTTTTGCAACACAAGCCACAACGAAGATTTTGAGCAGTACAAAATCCAGCGGAACAAGGTAAAAAATGGTTTTCAAAGCACGACGGGACTTTGAGAGCGATCTACTTCGTCGAGCTGTCAATAATCCAAAGTTGCTAAACAGTTATTTACCGAAAAGCACACGTAACAGGAATCCGATTCCTGTTATGCAAACTGATGATGGTCACGAAATCTCCGACTGTAAAAACAAAGCAGAACATTTTGCTGAGTTCTTTCAGTCTGTCTTCACCATACAACCTCCCTTCGTCGCAACTGTTGACGAGGTCGTGGGAGCACCAAATATTGGGGATATTTTGTTTGAAGAAGAGACGATTTTTCAAGAACTAAAAAGCTTGAAGAAATGTAAATCTCCGGGTCCAGATGAAAGTCCTGCCAAATTGCTCAAGGAACTTGCTAGAGAGCTAGCTAAACCCCTTTCACTAGTGTGCCAGAAATCGTTTGATACTGGAATACTTCCTCCGGACTGGAAATTGGCGCATATTACACCGCTTTACAAAGGCGGCGGTCGTGCATCTGCGAATAACTACAGACCCGTGAGTCTGACCTCCATATGCTGCAAAGTAATGGAGAAGATCATCAAGAAGCAATTGATGATATATTGTGAAACTCACAATATATTGTCGAATGCGCAATTTGGATTCCGTAGGGGAAGGTCATGTGTAACAAACTTGCTTTATACGATGCAAAGCTGGACAAGGGCAATTGCTGCAAAAGAAACTGTACATGCAGCCTACATTGATTTCCGGAAGGCCTTTGACAGTGTTCCACACCAACGTCTCCTGCATAAGTTGAGACTGATGGGTATCGGAGGCAGACTTCTTACGTGGATTGAGAATTTCCTATCTGGTCGTTCCCAAACGCTGTGTGTAGGACGACAACAGTCAAGACCGACAGTCATCGAGAGTGGAGTACCTCAAGGTTCAGTACTCAGACCCACACTCTTTCTCTTGTTCGTTAATGATTGTGTACATGAAGTGGACTGCGAGTGTGCCATGTTTGCAGATGATGTAAAAATATGGGGGGTCATCAGGTGTGCTGCCGATGAAGATAACTTCCAGGAAAATCTTTGTCGATTAAACGATTGGTCGCCTAGATGGCTGCTGTCCTTCAATTCTAACAAATGCACTCTGCTGCGCTTAGGAAATCGAAATGCGGTACCTTATGCGCGACCCTACCATCTGAACGGAATCCTTCTGCAAGAAACAGAAATGCATAAGGATCTCGGCATCTGGATGACAGACAATCTCAAACCTTCTACACAATGTTGTAAGGCGGCTAAAACTGCAACTTCAATGTTGTAAGCCATCAAGCGGGCATTCATAGTTTTTGATGAAGCATGTTTCTCAAAAATCTTTTGTACCTTCATAAGGCCACATCTTGAATACGCGATTCAAGCCTGGAGACCGTGGATGCGGCAGGATTATAACGTACTTGAGAGGTTGCAGCGGCGAGCAACAAAATTAGTAAGAGGCCAACGTTCACTACCATATGAGATCCGCCCAAATAACCTTAATCTCTATCCTTTGAGTTATAGGCAGTTACGCGGAGATTTGATACAAACCTTCCGTATCGTGCGTGGCTTTGACTGCGCTCTCATGTGTGACGACTTCTTCCAACTCGCCACTACAACTAATCTCCGGGGGCATCCCTTCAAACTGTATTTGCCCCAAGGACGATTGGATGTACGGAAGAATTTTTTCTCGAATCGTGTCGTGGACCCGTGGAATAACCTTCCCGAGGCAATTGTTATGTCCCAATCTGTGGAGATATTCAAACACCGACTTGATATACACATGCTACAACACAACGTGAACTATGTGACAAATTAACCTTGAAACATTACTGCACCATGTGACTGTCTATATTTTCCTGACTGAAAACTTGTTAAAATTGTTTATAATACTTGAGATTTTGATGTGACAAATCGGTAGTTCAAAGGCGAAAGCCTATTTTTCCCTCAAATATACTGACTGACTGACTGAGTATAGACTACGACACCTTGCCACGTCGTACCACGCCATCGCGCCGTCTTGCCACATTTAGCAATGCAACGAACCAATCCTTTAATCATCGTGTTTGTGGAGTTTGCCTGCCCTATAATTATCCAGATAGTCAAGACCTGTCTAGTTCTAATTTCAGATGCTTGAACCTTGCATCAACACGTCTTCTACTGAGAACTGTGACAAACATCAAAGAAGTTTCAATTTATCTTTGATAAACGTTCCGAGAAAAAAACCACTGTACATGGCATTTCAGATAATATACTCTTGTGGTTTTGAATTTAAGAACACCGAAGCAACGAGACTGTAATCTCAAAGCAAAAGTCCTTCGTTTTTGCCAAAATATTTGCTGCAATGGAAGTAGAATCAATTGTCCCTTGGCATGAAAATAATTGAGCTTTTGTTTGCAAAAATAAAACCCATATGGAGCGTCGGGTTTCACCCAAATTCGTAATCAAAAAGCTTTGGTCGACATCTTTGCAGCCGAAACTTGTCTCTGAGATTCGCGCTCTAGTTGACATTTACTCACGTCCCTCCGTATTACAGCACTTTCGAGTACAGGTGATTCTAAACTTGATTAATTTATTCCTGATTCAAGTGAAATGTTGTCAAATCCACTTGGTTCCCCTTCCACAGCAGCGGTGCCTGTTTTATCTGTTCCATCTACTAAGTGTAGCAATACCCTTGATAACCCAGTCTGTTCCAAATCCGATTCCATGTGATTAGGATTGAGAAAAATATCAAAACTACAGAATTTACAACAGATGCAAATATTTTTGTGAGCATTTTTATGAACCCAACAAAACCCTTAGAATCCCAAATAATCCCTGCCAGTACATGCTGACGGAGAATCTGGGGAAATCTAGGGGAATGCTGGCATGAGGAATTTGATTTACGAATTATATTTACAGGAAACCTTTTTGTGTAAGATTGTGTCAAGGGGTTGTCAGGGGAAAGTGTGAAGCGCGCCCCGCAGGCAAACGAACGAGTGATTTTCAGGGAGAGGACGGGCGGGGCATGCCAGGGAAGAAATTAGAACCCAATTTGAATGCCCAATAAAAAGTGATGAGAGCAACTTGGGTCGCGTACTCAAACCTTGGGAGAAGGCACTGAAGGTAGCTTTAATCTCATCGCTTACCCCCCGCCCGATCAACGGCGAACGCGTGCACGTAGGGGTGTGTGCCCAAACCTCGGGAGAGGTCACTGAGGGAAATTTTCCAGTGGTACCACCAAAAACAACTAGAAACAAGCTTAACAAAGTACAAAAGGCAGGGATATTAGGCAAATCACCCTACTTAAAATTTGTAAGAAAGCGGTAGCTCCCGTGGGTAGTTCAAAAGGCCAATTCTGCTTAGTTTACCGATTTTAGCAGTTATGGAATGTGTTTGCATTCGGACAACCGTTCTGCATTCCAGTGGCATCAGAAAATCCCAACTAGAGCGATGGATGGCGCGTAGAAAACCAGAAGTTTACAGGTGATTCAACCTACTTAAAAATTTAAGTAGATAGCTATAATACATAAGGACTTAAAGGAGACCACTAGAGACAACCTCACCCTTTTTTGAAATCTACTTTTCGATTAATAAATTATTAATAACCTTCACCGGCAGAAGTGTCTTTGGTAGTGTTATTGTATGGAAGAACCCCCAGGTTTCTGTTTTACGGAAAGCGTGGGATTGGGGGTTTTATGGGTGGGTAAAACTGATGGATAAGGAATGGGCGTTGTAAAAATAAGTGCAAAAATAATGATTTTTTGTTGAAGTAATTCAGTGCTGCGACTATATAGCGATCGCGTATGGTGTGGAAATCGAAATAAGTGGGCAAAAAGGGCGTTTTCAAGAAGAAGAGCATTCGAATGAACCACCTCGCGAAAGTTTGTGACAGATCAGGAGGCAGTGTTAGTGATAGCCAACGAAAATGAAGCATAGCGGTACGTGTGAGTGGGGGAGGAAAAATTGTGTGCCGGGGAACGTGGTAAAAATGAGCACTGGAAAGGCTGTGATGAATGGAGTACATGAGCGAGGAGACAATGTTAATTTGTAATTGCAAGTATAAGTACATTTTGTTGTGTGTTATTTAGTGTTGATGTTAATGTATTCGTAAGTGCATTGTTAGTTATTTAGCGATGGGCGTAATAAGATGATGGTTAATATGAAATGATATTTGTAGGATAGGTTGTGTGTAATTTTGAGTTTTTCTATTCATGAGTGGTGCGTGAGAATATCAATGACCTGGGGTACATGCGTATGTTGAATATTGTGCTATGCACTAGGATTATTGAGAACGAGGTTTGTGAGGTATGGTAGGCGGAGTCATACGAGTATGAGGCGTTTGGGAGTAAATGTAGTAGTTTGGCAGTGAGTTAAGAGTTTTTTGAATGCATTGATAATCGCAGAGCATCTGTTGGAATAAGACAGAGGAAAGCACTACCCCAAGTGGAGCGATGCAGCAAGACGGGAGAGTTAATGCGGTTAATTAACTCAGGCGAAGCTGTGGATTACTATCAGCAGAGAAGGCTCCTTCCTGTTGTTGCTAGATGAGCCTGTGGGAGGTTGACCGGTAGCTAACTTGAAGCAACCCGTCTATCACTTCTAACTCCCTGAGCTAAGTCATGTGTATGTATCCCTTCTGCAACGGGCGCCTTTCGTAAATGAAAAATGGAAGATGATGATGTTGACCGGTAGATATGTGTATGTATCCCTTCATCAACTGTTAATGGAAAAGTAGGCGAAGATCTTCTAGCTGCCTTACCAAGCCAGACAGGTTTTTAATGAGTAGGTGTACTGCATTGAGTCAACTTGAAAATCTCTGAGCAAAAAATAAGCCTACTGAAATTCATTGAGTAGGCATGTAAATATAAATACAACTTTCATGTGCTGCCAAGGAAACCCCTGCCAGCTGTACTTTTGATTATGCCTACTTGCATTATATTTTCTACCTAAGGTTCTGAGTGGCAAAACCATCCAGGAGTTTGTCAAGAGAATATTTTTGGCGGTGTTCGAAGACGAAATAAGTGTCTTCGTTAACTACAAAGGCCAAGATAAAAACTGGCCATTTTCAAGTCCCAGTTTCACGACGTCATATAGTGGGTATGTCTCCTAGTAACTATTTGACTGTATATGCTTAAACCTATTCGATACTTCGAATTCGGAAAGCAAATAAACACACTCGGATCTAGACGACGCCATACATAGGAGGCGTAAGGCAATCTTCGACACAAACTCTCAGCCTGCTGCGAGAGAAAAGAAAAAGAATAAGAAAAATGGGAAGAAAACTTACAAGTTCTTCAAGTACTGCTGGCCTTTAGGTGCCAAAGCCGGATCATCTACGCGTACAGACCCAGAGGCTATGTAATAAACAGTGGGCTCGCTTGTACAATTTTTTCCCGTTTTTTTGTTTTTTCATAAAGTTTTCTACTAACATAAGACTTCAGACTTCACCTTACTACGAGTCAATGTGGGTTTAACATGTAAAAGGGGTCGTTCGCGAAGTAGAGGGATCCAATGCCAAGCGCAAACCGTCATTATCGCCGATTGCCAAGACCGACTAAAAATAATTGCCTATGAGATGACTAAAAATTGACGACTAACAATAGCCGTCTATTAGACGACTATTTTCTGGCCAAACAAGATGCCATTTATTCGAATAGGACCAGTCGCTCTTTAGAAGCTAAATAGTCGGCAAATGCTACTAGGGGAGCAATATGGAGGTCAAGTTGGTTTGGTACTCTCAGTTTACAGCTAATCATTTCAGAGGAATTGTTCCTGCGTGATGACGAACTATCTGGTACGTAGTCGATACCTTGTCGTATGAACATTGCGATTTCTCCATCCTTATGTCCGTTTCCGTCCATGCTGATAAGCTGAAATCCTTCCAGCCTGACTTGTACATGTTCTATCTGTTTATTTAGCCATGTTTCAGTTAGCACTATCAGGTCAGGTTGCAGATGGTCCACAGCTAGTTTAAGTTCATCCAATTTGTTGAATTGACTCAGTACATTTGTGTACATCATAGTCATGTTCTTGGACTCACTCAGTACAGCCTCGGTCACCTTTATTGTTGGTCGCGTTGGCGAGACCCAGCCTTCATTTTGGCGGATGTACCGCACCACTATGTCTTCTTCATCTCAGTCAGTCAGGCAGTAAATTTGAGGAAAAAATAGGCTTGTGCCTTTGAACTCCCTATTTGTCACATCAAAATCTCAAAAATTATAAACAATTTTAACAAGTTTTCAGCCAGGAAAATAAAGACCGTCACATGGTGCAGTGATCTCTCAAGGTTAATTTATCACATAGTTCACATTGTTCTGTAGCATGTGTATATCAAGTCGGTGTTTGAATGTTTCCACGGATTGGGACACAATAATTGCCTCGGGAAAGTTATTCCACCGGTCCTCGACCCGATAAGAGAACAAACACTTTCTCAAATCCAGTCGTCCTTGGAGCACATACAGTTTGAAGGGATGTTTCGGACTTGATTCTCAGTCAAATCTCCCCTCTGTCCATCCTCTCCTTCATGCCCCTCCTCAGTTGCCGCATTTTTATCCTTTCTCAGGGGTTGTACTCCGGTCGAAAAAAATATCGTTTTGTGCGAGGTCCTTAAGGCCATTCCTCTTTCTAGTAGGAGCGCTGCCTGGGCGTCGTTCTTCAAGACTACTTTAAGGGGTCTTGGGGATAAGTTTAAATCACAGCTTGGTTCTGCTTTGCCAAGTCGGAAATTTTTCTGTAATCTTATGATCTCTCTATCCAGCAGGACGTTGTTGACGTTATCATTAATACGATTCATATCATGTGTGCACCTTTCCTTTGGAGTTTTGCTGTGGACTCAGGAACACTCTTTATCACGATATTGCACTTCCAGCTTATGGGCGAATATTTCAGTTCCCCATCTGCGGAATTGCAGTTTGTTTTTTAGATAATGCTGCTAATAGGAGGCTTGTTAGTGATATTAGGATAGCTTTCTTCAGAACGAGGAGTTTTGAAACCCATGTTTGTATGTGGTGAATTTTCTTCGTACTGGTCCTCTTCAACATCTTCGGACTCCGCAGAGCAAGAAGGATGGCTAAAGGTGCAATTTTTCTCAGGCTGTTTTTTAGACTGTTTAGAAATCTTATTCTTTTCCTTCTTAAATTTTTCCTGTGTTTTAGGGACATAGAGCGCTGTTTGACCATTGCCATTGTCTGCTTTATTTCCAATTTCAGATTATTCATCTCCTTTTCGAGAATAAAAAAATTATGAAAAATAGTACAGTATGATATGCAGACTACCCTATAGTGATGGATATCCCTTAGACGCACTAGACGTTTACTCCTTTGTGTGGGAGGCGTTTTCAGGGAATATCCTTAATTCCAGTCGGGAATATTACTCCTAGTTCGTACCCCATGACGTTAATTTACATCAGCTATTTCAGCACGGGCGAGTGGCTCTGTGATTACAACGCAGTTCGTAGTTGATAAACGACTTTGATGACTTCAGTCCTGTGGCCCAGTGGCTTAGTTGATTAGATGTTTAAGTTTCGGGGTTCGAATCGGGCCGGTGGCAAGACTGTTCTTCCCTGTTGGGGTGAGGTCGGCACTTCGAGTCCAGGTGAAAACGAAGATTTTTGGGCCGATTGCACATCTATAGGTATCTTTTTGATTCCCATAATTGATTTAAGTGACGATAAATGATATTATAGCTCTGCGCAATATAAATAAGACGATCAACTGTATGAAAAGTATATTGAACAGACTCAGCCGTTTTTAGATAGCTGGAATCCCAGAGAATCGTTGAAAGAAGGCAGTCACGGGGCTGTCACTCGTTTTGAATTATGTTCTGTTGTGGCTTCTGAGGCTGGAAATCTTTTGAAGTTGGATCCAAAAGCTAACAGCGAAAGTCCGCCAGAGTGCTGGGTTGACCGAAATCCCGAAAATAGTATTTCCTACATAGGACGAGGAATTTAGACCGCAATTTGAAGCGCGCGTAAGAGTTACTAAAAGTAGCTTATGTGGCAATTTATCGAGGCTTTACCATGATAAAAACAGGTAAGAGAGAGATACGTTTTATTTTGAAAATATCATTGAAAATTTATAAAATTATGCGCGCAAACTCACATCACCGGGGAAGCAAAAGTAATCCATAATCGCTAATAAATGCAATTTTTGACATCGCTGGTAAATTTCCTTAAAAAAGTCGTCAAATTTAGGACAAAATTGACTGAATTGAAAATAGGCGCTAACGTAGTGACCTCGTGCGCTCATGAACTCACTGTAGTTCAAGTAGACAGAGGTCTATAATTGGCAAATTAGGCCAATCAGTGGACATAAAGTAAAATTTACATGCAAATGAAGGGATAAAAATGGCGGCTCAATTTGAAAAGCCCTCGATATCATCGATAGACTATCATAACGAATAGGATTACGCAGATTTAGAAAAACCATCTGGCATGTTTAAGAATAATATGTTTATCATGCCAGTTTACAGGCAATTGTAAAGAGTTGGTAATGCACCTCTTGGGCGCCTTCCAAAACCGCGAAGACCGGAAAAAACCTAAAACAAACTCCCTATGTTGCAGCCAGTATTAGTTTTGTTTCAGATTTTGTGTTTTGTCAATACTGAGCGACATGAGGAGTTTGTTTCAAGTAAAAAAAACTGCCTTCAAAGGTATGATAAAAACGAAATAAATGTACAGTTGTAAGCTGAGTTGACTCATCAGCAGGAGAAATGTTTCATATCATTTAAAAACATTAGTTCCAGACGGAGAGGGTTGGCACAAGAACACAGTGTTCTCAGTCTTCCTTCAATGGTTGTCGGCAGAATGTTGCGCGCTATCGGCTGAAGGGTTAGAAGACTGCGGGCTGCTGCTTCAGCCGCATTAGCTTCAGCATGAAGCCTGGCGGGGTTCAAAGTCCACGAACGCCATCAGAGTGAAAGAGAGATTCCACCGAGTCAGCACCCAAAATTCGTGAAAGTTGTCCTGCATGTAGAAAACTAGTTATAGCTCTCTTAAACATAGGGCAGCTTTGATGGGTTTTAATACTTTTGGGCAGCTTATTTCAGATTTATATGGCGTTTACTGAAAAGAATTGCCGGTGCTTAACTGTGCGCGCCATAGGAAGAAATAAAAATACGTCTCGATGACTGGCACGTCGAGAGTTCTCGAGCTGTCTTAGTGTACTGAGAGGATTAAAGGTTTGACCATTCAAAAGTTTAAACAGTAAAAATAGACCCTTCTGCAATCTACGAAGCCACAGGGGATTCAGCTTTATAAGTTCACACCTTTGTTTATATGCTTAGTTGTGGTGTTCTGTAGTGAAAACACTTCTAGTGAAGAAGTGCTGCACCGATTCTATTTTCTTTCGTTCACTAGTGCGCAGAAGACTGAATAGAGGCGAGCAGTATTCAAGACTAGGTCTCATGTACATATTATGAAGGCTAGTTCTAAACTTGAAAGTCTTAAAATTTCTAAGGATAAACCCGGTGGTTCGGCATGCTTTGGAGACTATCAGGGCACAGTGCTCTGACAAATTGAGACAACTAAAGACGGATTTGCCCAAATCCTTGATAACTCCTGGGACATTTAGTTCGTGGCCATCAATGCTTAATTTCAGTTGATGATCGTCACCAACAAACATAACGGAACATTTGTGCCATGAAAGGGTGAGGCACTATGTGCGAAACCACTGGGCGAAGGCCTGAAGATCCTTTTTTATCAGCTCGAGCACGATGTTGCGATCTGCCGGTTTATATCGATAAGCAACTTTCAGATCATCAGCGTACATGAAGGGTCTACCATACTGAAAATAATCTGAAACGTCGTTGACAAAAAGGCAAAATAGAAGCGGACCCACTTCACTACCCTGTATAACCCCACTCCTCATATGCGTGGGGTTGGAGATAACGTTGGAAATTTTTACTCGTTGTGTGCGAGCATCCAAATAGGAAGATATGAAGTTCAGAGGCTTGCTACCAATGCCGAAGGAGGCCAGTTTCAGAAGGAGGAGGTTATGATCGACCCGATCAAAGGCCTTAGTAAAATCAAAATAGAAGGTATAAGTGGCAAAACCACTGTTTCTTGATTGCAGCACATAATCAAAGAAAAAGAGCTGGCAGGTGCCACAAGATCGTTTCTCGAGAAGGCCATGTTGAGCTGTATTGAGCAGGTTGTTCTCTGTCAAGTGACGCATTAACTTTTCTTTGATCAAGGTCTCCAAGATCTTCGAGGCTGTGGAAAGTGTATTGATTGGCCTGAAGTTGTCGAATGACGTCGATCGGCCATGTTTGCGAAGAATGTTTAAGTCGCGACAGCGGTGAAGGAAGTAGAGTTGTTCGTAAGTCATTGC
>JAYGXS010000003.1:67961813-68003272 GCA_036362985.1 Ligula intestinalis | reverse complement strand
TAGCCATTGCGATGACGTCGGTGGCATCCCAATTGAAGCGGTGATCACACTCAATGTTTTATTAGTGATTTTTAATGTTATTATTTCCATTCTTCTCCTTTTCGTTTCATGCCATCCCCTGCCTGCCCACACTTACAGTGATCTTCATATCGTCTGCTTATTTGCTTTTTCTTATTTACCCGTTGAGTCTACCACTGGCTTTCACTCGACCGCAAATCTATGATCGTAGGCCTTGCTGACCGGCCGAAAGCTCCTTAGCTTCGGTTTATAAAATTCGAGCATCCAGCATCCAAGTACATAGGCTTTCCAACAGTCGATCCCTACGTCCCCATCCTACACCGGTAGTCAAGGCAAACCAGACCTTCCCTTGATCTTCACATAGGCTAAAATTCATCCCAGGAAGACCAACAACATGGTTTTGTCAATCCCTTTGCAATCCCTGCTCCTATTATTTGACTTCCTTTACTACATTGTGGTCTTCTTGACCTGCACACACACAAGGTCCCCTTCTGAGGTGTCTAAAGTCCTCTGTAGGCTCCTTTCATCTACAATGCTGCGAGAGATCACAACCGTGATCCTTATATCTATCAGCATACACCGCGACAGAGGCCATCAACGAGGCCACTTGCGCTGCCGACTGGTATAACGCTTCCAATTTACTGCTATCACCCACATTTTGCGAAAAAGCAACAGCTCCGCCTCGATTGTTGACTATTTTCGGTCCCAAGGGCGGTGTGTACACTTTATTCGACATTTCACTTAAACTTATCACAACGCCGTCTTAAAGCGACATCCGATTGGGGAGTTATCGCGCGTACATGCCTTTACCATATTGCTTTACACTTTGAATTCCCTATTACCACGAACTCCGTGAGACACTGTGTCTAACTAACAATTACCTTTGAATGGCCTATAAGGAATCCCTGTTATTCCTTCTTACTGCAAGTGAATAAGTTATACTTAGTAATTTGCTTATTTTCCATGCACCCGTCAGTATATTATGCAACACTTTTGAAAATGCAAATGCTTCATTGTATTCACTTTCTGTAAAATTAGAGGAAGAGTGAACGGGGAGACTTCACGTCAACGAACCGCTTTAAAGTAGCTTCACCCGCCGAATCTAATCTGCCTACTGTTAGCGCAATTTAGGAGTTATTCATACCCGAAGAAGTATTCGAAACAATATTTAAGGTTTCCCAAAGTGACACATATCAAGCGAATATTTTGTAATATATGTGTGCGGAATTGTGCTTTTTGTTTTGTTTTAAGAGTCTTTTAGGCAGCTGCTCTACAGATATGGCTGTCAGTTACCGTTGCGCCCGTCCAATTTACTTGCATTCGCAGCTTTATGGAAATGTATAAATACGGTTTGAAGTGGTGTGCATTGGAATTTGGAATTTATGTTTTTCAGCGCCGGTACGGCCATCCTTTGCGCGTGGAATTGATAGAGGCTTTGGAGGACTAAAAAATGTGAGGTCGGCATCATTGTATGTAATTCCAATGGAACAACTCCGGTATCGCTTGGTATTATTTAAAATGCTGTGAACCTTAAACGACAAAGATATAAAAGAAGAGTTTATCAGAACTGCTTGTTTCGTCAGTTTTGACCATAGGGAGTGGCTGCGCTTGTGGATAAAGTGTGCTGGATATCAAAGCGTAAGTTAAAATAAAGAACTTAACAGATGATCAGCTAGTTCAAAGAAGACCCAAAACTCTAAGATATACTCGAGGCCTCTGAATAAGGTCATCGCGTTGTTGCCCATAACTCAGAGGAAGCAGCGCACGTTAAGCCAGGCTGGCTTCGTAAGGCACATGAAGACGTTTTATTAACCAGCTTCGTAGTTTTCCCATACACTCGTGTCTACTGTATGTAATACTTGTTTAAACTACGGACGCTAGGCCTGGATCGCATATTCCAACTGAGACTTAAATAAGATAGCGATATTCAACACCACTCACCCATTTAAACATCATTACAAGGTCACAAACGAACGCACTCCACTGGATCTCTAACGTTTTGCTTCTACCAACGAGTGGTCCGACCTTGGAACTTGCTACCAAGCGAGACGGTTTACGATGACACCATTGTGGAGTATAAAAGAAGAATTGATGTCACTTTCACAACACGATTTTTTATTGCCAGCATTGTAGAAAAGTTTCCATACTGTTCCGTGACAATTCATTCGTTAATGTGTCATGGTCCCATATCTGATGCTACAACTTCATATTGACTGTAACAATGATATGGTTTACCTAACAATAATAGGGTCTTCAAGAACATCCCTTGCCTTTAGCCCTTTAAATATAATATATTGTTGGCATGCCGCGCGTCCCATGATGAATCAACGCACTCAACGCCGTCGCTAGAGCCGCTTGCCGTGAGCCAGTCTTGTCTGGTCAATCCTGATTGGCCACTGTCGGACAATTACTTCGCGTTCCCTTAAAAGTGCGTACACCCTGTGTCTGACTGACTTTGCGCTTGCTTGCATTGACACGCTGTACCATGTTCCCGTCTGAGTAGACGCTTTGTCTGGCCGACTTGTCTTCTTACTATCTCTCTACTACGGGCTCTTGTGGTACCGGTTCGTGCTGATTAGAAGAACCAAGGTGGTTCATAACATATATACACTCACAGACGTCCCGTTCCGACCCAGTTGGCATTCAAAGTTATCCTTGGCTGAATGAAGGCAAATAAGCTCGAAACGGCTGTCATCCCTCTCTGCTATCATGACTTGGCCGGCATCGCCCTGGCAGGTGGTCACACGTTTCGGGACCTCTAGTCACAACGTGAACTTTGTTTAGTTCGGAAGCCTATTGGATCGGTGTTCGGACATTACAAAGTGAATATATATGCATGAGAAGGTAAGGCTACCACGGAAAACAAAGGTTTATCGTCCTGAGGTTTCAGAATCATACAAGCTTACATTGTCAAAGGTAATATTCACACGAATTTTTACAGTTTTCATGGGTATAATTAGCTAGGCTGGCCAATGACTGTTGTTGTCATGCGGCCGTGGGCTCGTCTCGCCAGGGGGCGGTGCTGGTATCGAAGGGATAACGGTCATTGATCGCTTTTGCATTATCCGTTGATTGGGGTCACCCGTCGTCCTACTGTGTTGAAAACTTCCCGCGAAAGTGCGAACGGTGGTTGCCATGTCCGTGTTCACGTGCTGGTTGCTGCCGGGTGGGCGATCACCTTCATTGGTATCTAGTATCAGCGCGCGCTCGCATTCTTATGCGTTCATATCCTGTTGCTGGTCTCGTGGGCCTGTAGTCGCCATGACTTACCCTCCGTTCGCGACTGCGTCTGCCGGTCGTGCACGCTCGTTTTTGCTGTCAGTTGGCGCATCTGGTCGGCATTTCTGTTCGTGGTTCTGTCGCTTGTGCGTAACCTGTAAAGCTTGGTAGGCTGCCGGCAGCGTCACACAGCGGTTGATAGAATAGGTTGTGTTATGTCAGGCTTGCAGCATCTCCCCGGCCTTTTGGTCACTTCCTCGCCCCAAGACTTCAGCGTCTAGAAAAGCGAACGTATGCCCTGTAGGTGCACAATGTTCTGCCACAAGAGCGAGTTGGTCCTGTCTGGGCGCCTCTCTTTCGTGCTCGGTCATACGGGTTTGCAATCGCTGTCCCGTTTCCCTGACAAAGTTCACTTCGCAAGAACTCCATTTGTTCCGGTACATAATATAATAATGTATAATATGATATGTTTATTATGCCAGTTTACAGGCGATTGAAAAGAGTTGGAGATGCACCTTTTGGGCACCTTCCAAAAGCTCGAAGACCGGAAAAAACCTAAAACAAACTCCCTATGTTGCAGCCAGTATTGGTTTTGTTTCAGGTTTTTTGTTTTGTCAATACTGGGCGAGATAGGGAGTTTGTTTCAAATGAAAAATAACCTGCCTTCAAAGGTATGATGCAAACGCAATGAATGTACAATTGTAAGCTGAGTTGACTCATCAACAGGAGAAATGTTTCATATCGTTTAAGTACGTTAGTTCCAGACGGAGAGGGTTGGCACAAGAACACAGTGTTCTCAGTCTTCCTTCAATGGTTGTCGGCAGAATGTTGCGCGCTATCGGCTGAAGGGTTAGAAGACTGCGGGCTGCTGCTTCAGCCGCATTAGCTTCAGCATGAAGCCTGGCGGGGTTCAGAGTCCACGAACGCCATCAGAGTGAAAGAAAGATTCCATCGAGTCAGCACATGACGTTGGCCGTTTCACCTCGGGACAGGGGAGCCTTCGGTTTCATTACCAATCTTCGGATCGTGGCCTCGGGTCTGTGGGCGATGCCGATACCCAATGGTTTTAGGAGTCGAGCGGCTGCTTCAGCCACGTTTGCAATATAAGTCAGCGCCTGCCAGACTTTTGGTTGGTTGACCGTTGACTTTCTTATAAGGTTGACCTGC
Organism: Ligula intestinalis; assembly: GCA_036362985.1. Classification (NCBI taxonomy): domain Eukaryota; kingdom Metazoa; phylum Platyhelminthes; class Cestoda; order Diphyllobothriidea; family Diphyllobothriidae; genus Ligula; species Ligula intestinalis. Next base: position 67,998,868 of record JAYGXS010000003.1, on the reverse strand, counting down.
CTACTGCGCTCTTTGAAGCTCCATGGGTACCCGTTGGTAAAGAACGATTCCTTCCAATACTTCCTCGATGGGCACCCGCTTTCAAATGTGAACGAACAAAAGGATCTCGGTGTTCTAATAAATTCCTCACTCAAACCATCTACTCAGTGTGTAAAGGCAGCTAAACGCGCGACACAGGTGCTGTTTGCGATTAGGCGGGGATTCGTCAACATTGACAAGGAGCTCTTCAGGAAAACCTACGGAGCGTTTGTTCGGTCCCACTTGGAGTATGCTTTCCAGGCCTGGAGCCCATGGTTCAAGAAGGATTACCTGCACCTGGAACGAGTGCAGGCGAGGGCTACAAAGATGGTCAAGAATCTTGGTCATCTGCCTTATGAAGACAGACTGACCGAACTTGATATTTTCCCTCTCAATTATAGGCAACTCCGCGGGGACCTCATACAAACCTACCGTATTGTTAGCGGCCAAGACTGCGCCCTAGAATTTGATTATTTCTTTGAATTGGCTCAGACTGACCATCTGCGAGGTCATTCTTTTAAACTACAGAGGAAACCGTCCCGTATTGACGTTCGACGAAACGCCTTCTCTCAGAGGGTCATTGGAGCGTGGAACGGACTCCCGGTAGATGTGGTCCTCTCAGATACTGTTGACATTTTTAAACACAAACTTGATTCTCATTTTCTGAGAAACTGTGGCAGATATAATGAACAAAGTGTCAGTAGCAGCACCTTGCAACTGGCTCACACTTATCGCTGATGTTAAGCCTACATTTGTACATTTGTATTATGTACTATTGTTACGGTAGACCTATTATGCGATTTTGGTTATGAATAGGGAGCTCAAGGGTGAAAGCCTTCTTCCCTTAATAAAGTGACTTATCTGCTGTAGATAGCTGACGTCAGCCACTTTGTCAGCTCTTTCGCTGCAGTGAGTTTCAGCTCTTTTGTAAGACTTCGAACAAAGCTGCGTTTGTGACACAACGGTTGGTTGCTTTGGTAGTTCAGGATCTGACATGTGTTGGTGGCCTTCCTGTTAACTGTAATCTTTAGGTTCCCGTCAGTCTTGCGATGAACCTATAGGACTCAAGGTTAAGACGATTAACCTTAACACCTACAATCTTCCAGGTCCTGTTCCTTTGTAGAGGAGAAGTCGGTGGAGGCCAGAATAGTAGAAATAGTTTATTGTGTACATAAAGGAACGGAGAATAGATGGAAGAAGTGTGACTTGGAAAGCACGACCAGCTGGTAAACTAGCCGCGCCCCAAGTGGGCCAAGCAGCCATAATAGTAATAAGGGCCGCTGAAGATTTGAGGACGCTTATTGGCCCAGAGCATCGTAGGACGTTCATTCGTCAGACTGCATGTGTGCAGCCCAGGGTAAAGGTCACGCCCTGCATTCAGACATTGGCCAACGCGCTGGGTCGAGGGACAGGGCAGCCAAGGCTGTCACCGCCGAGAGAACACGTTTGCGCCATCTCGCGTTTGGAGGCTGTGGGCTGCACCAGTTATAGGAGTAAGGGTTAAGACAGTTAACCCTAACACCTACAATCTTCCAGGCCCGGTTCCTTTGGAGTTTGGAAAAGTCTTGGAAGGCCAGAATAGTAGGAATAGATGGAAAAAAGTTGGACTTCTGAGCACAGGTCATTCTGCTGGAGCGTCATGGTCCTAGTGACTTCTGGTGGCCGAGAGTGGGGAAAAAAGGGGCTTGTTCGAGTGGTGCTTTGGTAGCCGCGAAAACCTTGACACACGTGTGTGTGTCCGAGTGGAAGTAGGTTAACTCTCTGCAGGTCTGCGTGACTGGAAGCGCTGACTGAGGTATTGGATATAATATATATTTTTATCAGATTATATCGTTACTTGCTGAAGTTACTAGCTTAATTGTTGTTATTTATTTGTATATCTAACCTTTTAGCAACTGCACATACCGGTAGTTGTCTTTTTTTACCGATAGGTCAAAATATACATTTTTATCCTGTTTCACTGACATAGCCTCATCCTAGTTCTGGTAGATTCACGTAAAAAGCAAGTAATCTATTGCGTAAATGCTGAATAATATCTGAAAATTTGGTAATATATCAATTTCCACCAAGAAATAGTTTGTATTACTCGATATACTATTTGAGATAATTTTCATCCTGCGTAGCCTCTTCGGTAATTCAAATTTTCTGTCAAAATTTTGCGCATAACTTTGCTTAGAACATATCTTATCACTCATCGCCTATTCAATATGATACCTAAGCCACAACTGAGACGTAAATTAACCCGTAATACCAATCCTCCTAACGATAAACTCATCTTAAGCCTGAAGAAACTTGATCTTGATCCCTTAGACAACTTAAGTAAGTTCTATAACCAATATGCTTGTCTGTTTACGGTCCTTGGTGCCATCTTTTATGGAAAGGTATCTACGCTCACTTCTCAGCAATGTGAGAAACTAGAGCCTCTCGTCAATATGGTGTCTACTGAGACCCGTGATCGGCAAAAAAGGAATTTTAATTTGCTTTTGAAAAATGCTTCAAAAGATAAACAACCTATAGATGTTGCTGTTCAGTTTCTTTACTCTTGTGGCTTTACTTTTAAAGTTGAAGGAGCTAAAAGACTCTCATCTCGAAGTAGCAACCCACCGATTCTCGTAAAACCTTTTTCGGCTATAGAAGTAGACGTTATATTCTCTCAGCATGAGTGGTCAGCCAAATATTTAAAGGAAAATAAACTTTGCGTATGCAGGAATAAAACGCCAATGGAGCGTCGGATTTTATCCAAAGTAGCAAATGAGAACACTGGCTCTGCTTCAACAAAACCAAAAGTTGTCTCTGAGGACGGATCTCCCGCTCAGGTAAGCCCACATCCCTTTGGATCAATGTCAGTTTCCTTTGATACTTTTTCCCATTCACCTTACTCGTGATTCAAATGAGATTGCAGCCTCGTCAAGTCGTTCTCCTTCTAAGCCAACCACGTCTGTGATAGCTTTAAATTCCGATAAACCTACGAACGCCCCTAGTAAACCTACGTCAGTTTTCAAATTCGGCAATATGATTACCGATAACAACTCAGTATCTAACAAAGACCCAACCGCTCAAGCTAGCGCTCTTCCTATCCCCAAACGTCATCAACATCCCCAAATAATTCCGACAGCTTATAAAATTAACCGTTTTTCAAAACCAGTCATGCAATTTTCGAAGGCAAATTTTCCGTCAAATTTTGATATAATGCCTCAAATCCTATTTTTATGCCCCCTCCTGGTTTTCCCATGCCACACTTCAGCCGTCCTTTCTATGGATCCCCCTCTAATATGCCTTTCTACAATATGTACCGTTCATTTGATAATAATTACTTGACAAACTGTAGACCAGGGCCAGTTTGCTTTCCGCCTTATGTTTCTCCCATGCCGTTTCCCTTTCCGCCACCAAGTTTTCCCTTTTTATAAATACTGACGAGCGTAACTTGTATCTGAAGGCTACGCTCAGTATAGTCTCACTCAATGCGAGATCAGTTGTTAATAAGATGACAGAACTTAAAACAGTAGCATTTGAGCTTGATCCAGATGTGCTCTGTGTCACTGAATCTTGGACACACTCTCTTATTTCTGACTGGACACTCGCCATAGATAATTATAGTTTGTACAGACAAGACCGCATTAAAAAGCGTGGCGGTGGTTGCCTTCTTTATATTAAATCATCCTTTGTACATTTCCCGTATCACCTGAGCATTTCGTCATTTTCTGGAAATTGTTGTCTTATTTCAGTCATCCTGCCACACAATAAAAAAGCGATAATTGGGTGTGTCTACAATCCCCCCCCCCGTTACTCAAGTAATGTAATGCAGCTGTGTGAAATGTTTGAAAAAGTTGCAGGGACTCAATTCAATGTCAGAATAATTATAGGTGATTTTAATCTGCCAGGCATTGACTCGCATGCAAATACCTGTCCACCAAGATTTCAGAAATTGGTTGACACTATTAACTTTTCAAACATGTCACAAATGGTCAGTTCAGTGACCAGAATTGACAACATATCAGATTTAATTTTTACAAATGATGTCCACCCTCTTTTTATGAATTTTCATCGTGATATTTTCACAAGTGACCATGCCTTAATTCACTGCTGTTTTTCAGTCTCTCTTTCTAAAAAGCCCGAGGTAAAATGCAATAACCTCGACTTTGGTAACGTGAACCATGAATTTATAAATGATTTCGTAAGTAACCTAGATTGGCATAGCATATTTTTAACTAACGATCCCTACTTCTTCCAGGAGCTATGGCAAAACCTTACAGAAAATATTCAGGCTCTTATCCCACTTAAGATTTCTAAATCAAATAATAATAATATGTTTATTATGCCAGTTTACAGGCAATTGTTAAGAGTTGGTAATGCACCTCTTGGGCGCCTTCCAAAACCTCGAAGACCGGAAAAAACCTAAAACAAACTCCCTATGTTGCAGCCAGTATTAGTTTTGTTTCAGATTTTGTGTTTTGTCAATACTGAGCGACATGAGGAGTTTGTTTCAAGTAAAAAATACTGCCTTCAAAGGTATGATACAAACGGAATATATGTACAGTTGTAAGCTGAATTGACTCATCGGCAGGAGAAATGTTTCATATCATTTAAAAACATTAGTTCCAGACGGAGAGGGTTGGCACAAGAACACAGTGTTCTCAGTCTTCCTTCAATGGTTGTCGGCAAAAGTTGCGCGCTATCAGCTGAAAGGTAAGCAGACTGCGGGCTGCTGCTTCAGCCGCATTATCTTCAGCAGTGAAGCCTGGCGGGGTTCAAAGTCCACGAACGCCATCAGAGTGAAAGAGAGATTCCATCGAGTCAGCACCCAAAATTCGTGAAAGTTGTCCTGAATGTAGAAAACTAGTTATAGCTCTCTTAAACATAGGGTAGTTTTGCTGGGTTTTAATACTTTTGGGCAGCTTATTCCAGATTGATATAGCATTTACTGAAAAGAATTGCCGGTACTTAACTGTGCGTGCCATAGGAAGAAATAAAAATACGTCTCGATGACTGGCGCGTCGAGAGTGCATGAAAGTTTGTGACTGTTTCCCGCTTTAGAATGACGAAAGTGTAATCTACATAACGCGCCGAAAATTTTGGCTTATGGGTGGCGAACACTAACGCTTCTTACCTCCAGAGGACCATTTCGTCGATGAAACCGGCTAGCGGTGATCACACCGGTGTACATTTGATTTGCTCGTACTACGTCCCTTCGAAGGTAAAGTAGGTTTTGGGGGGTACTTCACCAACTGCAAGAGATGTCCGCGTTGAGGTGTTTTGGCTGCCTCTATATAACGGGTGTCAAGTAGGTTGCTTACAGTTTCAATGGCCAGGCTCTTTGGGATCGAGGTGAAAAGTGGGGTGACGTCGAACGCTACCATGACCTCATCTGGCTTGAGGTGTTACCTAGTGAGCCTCTCCAGGAAATCCGTGGCTGCTCGGACGAAAGATCCATTTAGCCAGGTTAATTTAGGTGTACCGCGCAATGACGCAATCGGACGAAATGGAGTACCCTCTTTATGAACCATGGGTAGACCGTAGAGTCTTGCCATCGCTGCATCAATTGCTTTTATGGCCAATCGTTCCGCTCTGGTCATTGCACTATTGTTCTGTAGCACATTGAGTGTTGAGTTGATTTGTGTTACCAACCTTTTCATTGGGTCTCCTTCACACTTTTGGTATGCTTGGTGGTCCTCTAGCAGTGCGTTAGCCTTCTGAAAGTATTCGGCATTGTCCAGTACAACCGTAGAAAGCCCTTTGTCTGCTAGTAGTATAACTATTGTCTTGTCAACCTTTAGCATCTTCAGGGTACCTTGTTCCGTTCTCGGGATACCCGGATGACGTTTTTTGCGTCATAAAAAGGAAGGTGATTTGTTGTCGAATCAGGTTTTGTGTCTCTGTGGGCTCATGGGGGTGTTTAAGGACCAATTTAATGGCGGCCACCAGGTTAACCAGGTCGGCGTCCGAGGTGTTGAAACCAGCAGCGTGTTGCAACACTCTGATCTGTTCTGGCTTGAGATCTTTGGATGACAGATAAGACGCAAAGATTGAAATTGTTTGCAAATTTCAAGTCTATCGAGCTTACGTGTTTTTAGTCTCTATCTCAGTATACAAGACACGCTTCTTGGAAATTATTCAAGAATTGACTATATTTTCAAAGTTTGGAAATTTCTACGTGGAAATATCAATCCGGTCGCTCTTAAAAATTCCTCCGCTGTGAATTATTTCCAAAGTTTGGAAATTGCTTCTTCGACGTGTCGATTTTGTGAAAAACTCCTCTGCGCCACAAAAATCTGCACATCTCCGAATTTCACGTCGAGGCTGAGGCGTTATATCACCCTGTTGTTATATACCCTTATCCTTATATTGTCATAATATTTAGGATAAAAGTGACGCTCACGTTAGGACTCTCACGTTAGGATAAAAGTAACTTTCACGTTATTCCTAAGGCAATTTTATAACCAAACATATTTCATTGTATCTGTCAGGAACTCAATATTTTACTCTGACTTGCTGTAACCTGCTTTTCTCAGTAAACTTGTACTATCTGGCCAATCGATCTTCTCTCCGCCTCAATCTTACGGGCTCTTTGGTTTGGCTTCCGACTTAATTGGCAGTATCAGACGCAGGTCGTTAACAAAAAATCTTACATAGCGTGGAGAGTTTAGATGCTACAAGTCCGTTAGCTCGAAACGTTTCGCCACCGCCGGATCTCGAACCCGGGTCGCAAAATCTGGTTATTAGTGGTGTTAACACCTCAGGCAGCCCGGCCAATGCGACACGGGTCCTTGGCAACGATATTAAGATACGACCAGAAAGTAACTGCCGATATGGCCGCTTAGATAATGTTATTAATTCTTCACCTCCCGCCAAACGGCCAAGATGTCTACTACGTTTACCGAAGTTAGACTGTGAGGACTTCGTCCTCCGCCAGGACTTTTTGGAGATGAAGCAGGAACTTAACCACGAGGTAAATAAACTAAAACAAGAGATAGCCTATCTAAAAGCGCATATTTCTTATCCACCGTTTAAAACAGTCCTTGTCGGTCAAAAACCGGGGGGTAAATAAAAGTACATATGCATATCATCTGCCGAACCAAGTAAACCAGCGGGCGTCTCACTCGATCGCAAAGTAACGAAAATAAATCCGCAGTCTACTCCATCGTTACTCTGCTCAGGCAGCACTAACAATGATCTGCATTTGCGTCCTAGCGTCACATCGTTGCTTGATGCTGTACTAGAAAGCGATGATACAGAGGTCGATAAGATCATGAAGCCAAAAAAGCATAGGGCTAGAAAGGCTCGAAAGTCTAAACGGGCCAGGAATGCGCAGTCAGCTAACCCAAAAACCGGCACATCAGGACCCATCGAACCTAAAGTACCAGATACAGATGCCCGCTTGGTCGTTACTCGTGAGCTCGCAACAGATGCTCCAGTGAGTCACAAGCAAGATAGAGTTGTAAAAAAGGCTCCAGAGATAGCGTCAACAATTACAAAAGAACGAGTTGACGCTGATATGGACTTCGATTTGGACATGTCTGTCAACACGCCTGAAACCTGCATATCAGATCATGTGTCAAGCCCACGGGCTACACCATCGTCACTCGGCTTATGTGACACTAGCAATTATCGGGATTTGCATACTAGCACCTGATCGTTGCTGGAATCCACACAAAAAAGCGATTATTAAGAGGTTGACAAGATCAGTACTTAAAAGAGGCATAAGCCTAAGAAAGCCAAACGGTTCACGGGTTTGCACTCAGCTTACTCAATAGCCAGTACATCAGAACCGAGTGTACCGGATACAAGTGCTCCCTCGGCCAAAACACGTGAGCTCGCAACATATGTCCCATTGAGTCGCAAGCAGAAAATAGTTGTAAAGGGGGCCTCAGAGTCAGAGTCGTAAATTTCACAAGAACGAATTGACCATGACGTGGGTCTTATGCGAGTTTACGCCAAACCGTTGCTAAAACCGGGCGAGTCTTTCCACATTCTTAAGGCATTTCGAAAAGGGAAGGCTAAAACAGCTCCAGAATGAATTTCTCGGCAACGACCTCTTAAAGTTATTTTAGAAACTGAACCACAGGCAAAACTCTTGCTAGAGCGCAAACCATCGTTATGGAGTCTGCATTCACAAGTTTTTTCAGCCGGATTACGAGTTGAAAGAGCGGAGAAAGATGAGACAGCTAATAATAGAACTGGAGAATGGGAGAACCAATGGCAAGACAAATCTCAAAATAAGAGAGGGACAAATAGTTTAAGTCAAAAGGACATCTCTCTGGTCGAAGCCGGTAACAGTGACGACCTAGCTGTCCTGTCACCGAAACCTAAGGCATGCCCTCTTAAATTGGTCCTTTTAAATGCCAGATCACTGATTAATAAAATGCCTCTGCTCCAGACTTTGGTTTTCGTCAACCGCCCAGACATTGTTATGGTAACTGAGACATGGGCATCGGCCTGTGTAGCTGACTCAGAACTCACTGTTCTAGGCTATGCATGGGTTCGGAAAGATCAAAAAAATGGCCGTGGTGGAGGAAGCTGCATATATAAAGCAGTCACTTGCATTTCTCCCGTTGGGCAATCCACAATTCACAGCGGTGGAGAAGAGCTGCTGGCTACGAGCTTTTCTAGAAAACAAATACTCCTTACTTGTTGGCTGTGTTTATCGCCCATCTAATTCCAATGCGGACTTCAATCTTTGTCTCTCGCAGGCATTTCATGCCGCAGCTGACTTGAATCTTAAGTTGTGCTTGAATGCAGGCAATTTAAACCTTCCTGACGTGCAATGGTTTCCACCATCCGGTCCCTCAAAGTTCGAGAACTTACTTGAGGCAGTAGATATCGGCATGTGGGATCAGGTAGTCGATTTTCCCACTCGAGGAGCAAACATACTCGACCTAATTTTTTGTAGGGGATGCGAACCACTTTCAGTGTCATCCTTAGACGCACTTGGGAGTTCAGACCATCTTACAGTTGTATGTGAACTAAAACTGGAGGCGGATAAAACATTTTCACAAAAGTATAGTTTTTAGTATGACTTCCGATCAGCAAACACGGCTGACCTACTGGCACATCTAAACGCTCTCGACTGGTCTGAATTTTTCCAATGTTTGGATGTAAATGTTTGTACCGATGCACTGTAGAAAGTGCTGGATCCACTCATCCTCCACTTTGTCCCCCGTAAGAAAGTAATACATGTCAAGGATGAAGTGTACCTTCCTCTGTCTTTCCGTCGTAGGCTGCGTAAACTCTCTCGGCGTTTGCATCGGCAGAACGACACTTCCGTTATACCCTTGATCACACTGATCTTTGAGCAGGCTAAGAAGCTCTCCTAAGAAAAGCAGATAGCCGATGGGGACCACTTCGCTGAAAATCCTTCCGTTAATGTTGCGAAACTCTTTTCGCGTACAGTAAAAGCGCAGAGGAAAACGCAACACCCCATACTTCAAGATGCTTTAGGAAACCCCATAGCTGACGCTAAGTTGACCACCGATACCTTCAGTGCGTTCCTATCCACAACGTTTAGTGAAAGCTCGTTCGCTGCACCTTCGGCTATCCGGGCTTGGACGGATGCCGTACTCGAAACCATAAGTTTTATCCTCTGGGACGTGACTGTAGCCATTCGTCGTTATCGTCAATCGTATAGTCCAGGACCAGATGGCGTCCCAGTTAGCCTTCTAAAAGCTGAAGCGAATGATATCGTTCCGTCTATTCTTTGTAAGGTATTTAATCTTGCTCTTGAGAGCGAAACCTTTCCTTCGTTGTGGAAGGAATCGCACATAATTCCTATTCGCAAGCATGGCCGATCGACGTTATTCGACAACTTTAGGCCAATAAATACACTTCCCGCAGCCTCGAAGATATTGGAGACCTTAATCAAAGAAAAGATGATGCGCCGCTTGACAGAGGACAACCTGCTCAATGCAGCTCAACATGGCTTTCCCGAGAAACGATCTTGTGACACCTGCCAGCTATCTTTCTTTGATTATGTGCTGCAATTTAGAGACAGCGGTTTTGCCACTTATAACTTCTATGTTGATTTAACTAAGGCCTTTGATCCGGTCGATCATAAACTCCTCCTTCTGAAACTGGCCTCCTTCGGCATAGGTAGCAAACCTCTGAACTTCATGTCTTCCTATGTGGATGCTCGCACATAACGAGTAAAAATTTCCAATGTAATCTCCAACCCCACGCATGTGAGGAGTGAAGTTATACAGGGTAGTGTACTGGGTCCGCTCCTATTTTGCCTGTTTCTCAAAGGCGTTTAAGATTGTTTTCAGTATGGCAAACCCTTCATGTACGCTGATGATTTGAAAGTTGCTTATCGATATAAACCGGCAGATCGCAACATCGTGCTCGAGCTGATAAAAAAGGATCTTCAGGCCTTCGCCCAGTGGTTTTGCACATGGCGCCTCACCCTTTCATGGCACAAATGTTCCGTTATGGTTGCTGGTGACTATCATCAACCGGAATTAAGCATTGACGGCCACGAACTAAATGTCCCAGGAGTTATCAAGGATTTGGACAAATCCGTCTTTAGTTGTCTCAATTTGTCAGAGCACTGTGCCCTGATAGTCTCGAAAGCACGCCGAACCACCGGATTTATCCTTAGAAATTGTAAGACTATCAAGGTTAGAACTAGCATTTATAATATATACGTGAGACCAAGTCTTGAATACTGCTCGCCCCTTTTCAATCTTCTGCGCACTAGTGAACGAAAGAAAGTAGAATGTCGTGCAGCAATTCTTCACTAGAAGAGTTTTCACTACAGAACACTGTAACATAGCCTACCAACAAAGGTGCGAACTTATAAAGCTGGATCCCCTGTGGCTTCGTAGATTGCAGAAAGGTCTATTTTTACTGTTTAAACTTTTGAATGGTCAAAACTTTAATCCTCTCAGTACACTAAGACAGCTCGAGCCTTTTCAACGCGCCAGTCATCGAGACGTATTTTTATTTCTTCCTATGGCACGCACAGTTAAGTACCGTCAATTCTTTTCAGAAAACTCCATATCAATCTGGAATAAGTTCCCCAAAAGTCTTAAAAGCAAGCGAAGCTACCCTATATTTAAGAGAGCTATAACTAGTTTTCTACATTCAGGACAACTTTCACGAATTTTGGGTGCTGACTCGGTGGAATCTCTCTTTCACTCTGATGGCGTTCGTGGACTTTGAACCCCGCCAGGCTTCATGCTGAAGATTATGCTGCTGAAGCAGCAGCCCGCAGTCTGCTAACCCTTCAGCCGATAGCGCGCAACTTTTGCCGACAACCATTGAAGAAAAACTGAGAACACTGCGTTCTTGTACCAACCCTCTCCATCTCGAAATAATGGCCTTAAACGATATGCAACATTTCTCCTGCTGATGTGTCAACTCAGCTTACAACTGTACATATATTCCGTTTGTATCATACCTTTGAAGTCAGGTTTTTTCACTTGAAACAAACTCCTTATCTCGCCCAGTGTTGACAAAACAAAAAATCTGAAACAAAACCAATACTGGCTGCCCTATAGGGAGTTTGTTTTAGGTTTTTTCCGGTCTTCGAGGTGTTGGAAGGCGCCCAAGAGGTGCATTACCAACTCTTTTCAATTGCCTGTAATCTGGTATGATAAACATATTATTATATTATGGAGCAGTTTTTCGTGGCATTCTTCTGAGAAGTGACCTTGTTTGCGAAATTTGTCCGTCAGCTCCCTTTCTCGTGTGGATCTCAGTTCCCTGGATCGTTGGTCAATCACCACACGGAGTAGCTCTGCACCGTTCTCACCGATGATCGCTGAGCATGTTGACGATGATTGCTCAGTCTTCCGGCGGTATTTGTGCAATCAAAGTTATAGTCCTGGATAGGGATTTGAGTCATCCACCTGCCATGATGCATCACTTATTGCCTTGCCAGTTATCTGTTCACCGGCGGCTTGTAGGACAAGGTCTTCGATATCACTCCATTGTTGGGGCATCTGTGAAGAAATTCAATTTGTACGTATGTTGAAGACACGCGATTTGCAAAAATCGCCCATAGTCGTGCTGATTGTAGTGCTTTGCGCCCGAATGTGTTGCTAATAGAAGCAAAATGCGTGTTTCCAAGCATAAGTGAGAAGATAAGGCGATCACGGGAATCAAAGGTTTATCGTCCTCATATTTCGCAATCATACAAGCCACAATGGTCAGAGGTAATAGTCACACGAATTGTCACAGTATTTATGGGTAGAATTGGCTAGGCAGGCCAATGACTGTAATTTTCATGCGACGGTAGGCTCATCTCGTCAGGGGGTGGTTGTGACGTCGGGGTGCAAACGGCCATTGATTGGGTTTGCATGGTCCGTTGGTTGGGTTCGCCCATCATCCAGCTGTGCTGACAACTTCCCTCAAAAGTGCGAACGTTAGTTGCCATGTTCGTTTTCACGTGTATTTTGCTGCCGGGCTGGCGATCACCATTATCTAATCCATATATAAATTCGCAGCTGCATTTAAGGTTTTATGGCTACGTGGATTGTTGATCAGTATTTTAAGACCCTACAAATGCCTTAATAATAAAGTCTATAATTTATCTGATCGGAGATTTACTAGACAATCACCTACTTACCACATTTCCAAACTTTAAAGGATACGCATGAAATTATCTCATATTATTTGAAACATGACTGTGCACTTGATTTTTGAATGTCACAGTTGGTGCCGGAGCCTTTCTTAGAATAGCGCTGCCCAATGTCCGGCGCGTTCTATCTGCGATACTACGTCGGCCATAAAGGGAAGTTTGGCCATGAATTCCTAGAATTTGAGTTCCGACCGGATGGTTAGATAATCTCCTTAAATCAACGTTTGTAGGAAAACTGCGTTACGCCAACAACTCAAATTACAAAAATGACACGATGATTCGCAAAGAAGTAAGTCGTTGCTTTGTGTTATTTTGGTTAAGGCATATGTCAGTAAGGCAGTAATGGAAGAACTCAAAAGAATCATTTTGGATAGTGATATTATGAACGAGGATGATGAGAAATGGCCCGTTCCCGATCGCGTTGGTCGGCAAGAGTTGGAGATTGTATGTGGCGATGAGCACATATCCTTTACTACGTCAAAAATCGGTTCTCTTGTTGAAATAAACAGTTGCAAGTAAGTTTTCCCTGATGTATAGTGTTATGTTTTGCTATCTAGGGACGCAGAGGGCCTCCGAACTTTTTACTACCTTGTACAGGATCTGAAGTGTCTGGTCTTCTCTCTTATCGGACTCCATTTTAAGATCAAGCCCATATAGTGTACATGCTTTCATACTGTCATTGTGGCAAATATATTTTTAAACGCGACTGTCTTCATCCGCCCACATATCTAGGTTCGTTTATCGCTTATCAGAGATCTACTTTAAACTGCACTGCGTATTCGTATTTTTAGCTTACAAGCGTCATAAATTCTAGCCTTTTTAGAGACTAGAGCCCTTGCTATTGTTGTGTTTTGAAAGTCATCATGACTAAAATTCAGCTCTAGTTCTTCTATCTTCTACTCCTAATCTTTTGACCACAGAATCTACTGTACAGTTTTCGTGCTTTCCGACAACTCGCAAAGTCTATATGAGAAAGTTGGGTTGGAGTAAAATCGTGATACCAAACACAGATATCATTCTTTCGGAGCGAGTCAGAGTCTGTAGCACGAATTATTTGCCCTTCTTCCATCGAAACTTGCTAAGTAGGTTCTAGAATTAATGTTCGCGTCATTAATCGACAAGTGGGTAGGCTCTTCGCGGCCAACCTTTATCTGAAATCTCCAAGAAAGCACGAGACATCTCCGCTTCGAGTGCTACGATCCACGTAATCAGTGTCCACGGAGACTGACGCGCTCGATAAATGTAGTCTAGTTGTGAAGGTGAACGATGTGCGAGCTGAATTATTTCCTTCAGAACTGACACTTGCTATTAGATATTGAAATGTGCCAAAATTCGTTCGCCCTTGTTTTGGAAATACCACTACGCAATTGCAGTAAGATGTCTGTTTTGTAGTAGTGCATATTGGTTGTCTGAAACATCAATATCGTACTGAGAAAATGTATATTCTTGAGACGAAGCTTACTCTACTCTGTCGTTAATAATTATCTTGATAAGAATAGAATAGATGCAGCGAACAGGCAATAGGCATTGCTTCCTTGCATGTAGAATATTACACACTGACCTACTTACGAATCAATGGAAATCTTGCTACCATTTAAGTCATCTCGGTCTATGTGCTAATAGTAAAAACGAGCGCGACAAATAATTCCACAAAAAGGCAAGAACTTTTGAAACCCCTTTGTCATCACCTGTTGCCGGGAGCAAAGTTGTCGTCTTGGGCTGCTCTCCAATAAACTATCTCGTTAGATTTTTTGGGTTTAGCTCTCGATGCATGATGGGAAAGAATGTTGATCTTTAATAAAGCGGGATCGACGAGTTGACACCAGCACATACTTCAGGCGAACATATCTTAATCTGGCATTCAGGCGATGGTCATATGGCCAGCCAGTCAATTCAACGCGTTGTACTCGACTTAATGATAATAAACCGGTGCATAGTTGTGAACCATCAGCTCTTTGAGGTGGAACCTTCTGGTTTGGGCACGTGCGACATTTCGCCCGTCATGCACTGTAGGACGTCAGTATAGTCAAGGCTTTTAGCACAGAATTTCGGTCTTGCTTTCCGAAGCAGATCGAAGAAGGCAAACTTGATCATATTTGAAGTCTCCTGTTCCAGACACAGTTGGGAAAATTCTTGACTTTATTAAGTAATTCCAATAGCTGTATCAGCCGAAGTTCGCAACTATCTGTACAGACAGCCCGCACTTGGTTCTGTGGGGATTATTTGTTCTATCTACTAGACAATTAAGATATCACCGACTAGACAGAACTATCAAATCTATTGGATTAACATTGTAACCTGCATGGAGCAGACCTGGAAAGGCTCGATTAAATTATTCATCCAGTTAGTTGTGTGCACCAGGTACCGACTGACTGCTGCGTGGTGACTTCGCTGTTGTCAAATCGACCAAAATAGAGCGTTGGTGGGCACATTTCCTATATCTTTTCTATCCCGGGACGTACCCATAATCCTACAGCAGAGTTTTACTCTCTTCCGCCCCTATATTATGACTTCTTAGGAAGAACTCTTATAAGCACTGCTGCAGCTCCAGTTAAGGTTTCAGAGGGGGCGGCCTTCCTCCGACCTTATTCAATTCCTGCTGACAATCCAGCGCACTGGTTCCATGAATTAATTAAGCAAGCTTGTGAAGCTGAAATTCTTTAGGATTAGTGGGGCTTGGCTACCTTTGTGCCTACCTTCCGGTAGCGTAAAAGGATACATTTTGAGGACTACTGCCTCGCCACTTCTACGGCAGTTTTTACCATTTCCATTCTCAGGTTTCAGTTTGTGCGTGTGACTCTAGGACGAGGTACAACCAAACACGATTATAAAGTGAACGTGGCTTCAGCAAGTACACAATTACCATTGCGATGCATTATTTAGTATCGTCATAGCTATAACTAACTGGCGGTGCTCTTCTTTGTTATTCTCGTTGTACTGTGAGTTCACCTGACGGTTGCTACAGCTAGGCGCATATTGAAATTCATAAATTCTTTAGTCGGAGCTTGACATCGCTTCACTTCTGTTCGAGTACTGGTGAAAAATCCCAGTCATTTGACATTCATTATGACATATGTAGGCTTACATAATGTCTTCTGCGCAATGGACTAAATATATTTGAGGCTCTTCGGTGCCGACCGCCTTGCACTGACTACACCGACAATATCGGTTTGCTGTGTTGTTGTGCTGAGCATATTGTCATAGATGAATTAGGTCACAGTATTAATTCGTTTATTGATAAACTTTGGAGATGTCAGTGTTATCGGGTTGTATTTCTGAACGGGGAAGAACTCCCCTAGAGATTACAAGTCATCCGTTGTAGAAAATGGACAGAGCAATTCCGAGTGATCCTTCAAGACTACCACGCGATGCTTCGCGAGTACCGTCAGAGGATCGAAAATGGACAGTATCGTGTGCTTCTGGTCGAAATAACTGTCAAATAGAAGATTTAAGGACAGTATTATCTTGCGATACAGTGATACTCCAGCGGGATTTCGCAGTCCATAGGAAGTGCCCGAATCCGATGCGATATCTCTGTTGCCAGACATGCAAGTTCGAGGAGGTATCTGTTCGGTCAGTCCTATAGAGTTATGAGCACTGGGTTGTGCGCGTGGCCTATTAGCGACAACCACCGTCGCCTGAGAACCATCTCTCCGATGAAAGTTACGGGTTTGGTTTTGAATAGGGCGGACACATTCACTGCGACAGCACGACGAGGTTGTCCCAATTCATATAGTAAAGACGCCTGTTTTGCTTCGGGTTCGTTCTTCATCGTTCACCCAATGCATTTATTGTTTTTGCAAACCCGGATTTGCCGAAATACATTCAGAAACCAGCTAAACACGATAAGTAAAGTCGTGATGGTAATTCTATAGCGCCAAGTATTCAGGCTTTGATGAGTTCTCCAGACCCGCCAGCTGCTATTTCCACGCTCACTCCCAATCACTGTGACCCTAGACCTGGCACACAGTGGAGGAATAGTGAGGTGGGTGCTACGAAGGTTCCCGTCAATATTGACAAGTTCATGTTACATTGCTGTAGACAGTTGCGGTTCTCATTATAACGGACGGAAATGCAACATCGTAGATTGTTGCACTAAGGTAGCAAAATCGGGAGTATGGAGGCCAGGCACGCTGTTACTGCTTGCAAAACCCTCTTTGGCTAAAAAAAGAATCGGCTCATTGAGATGCTTTCATAATGCTTGACGAAATTTGCTTTTAAAAATCTCAGATGCCAGCGTCTGGGACGGTTGAAAATGTTTTATTAACTTTACTTTTATTCAAGCGATTCTGATGTATGCAAGCATTTAGCTTGTGGATTATCATTCTCTTCCTCAGATCTTCCGAGGCCTCAGTTGATGTGTTCGACGCACGCACATCGGTGGAATCTGAAAATGTATCGCCTCCCGATTCGTCTATCCAGTTAGCCAATCATTGCATATTTGTTAACATGCTGAATCCATGGAGTTCGAGTTATAAGGAGTTACCTGCTCTTAAAACAATGCCATTAAGGCGCGTGCCTCCGACACAAGGGCCAACTTATGGCTGCTTAAAATGACAATCTCGCTTCACAGATCTTGTTAGTTCTCTCCGGAATGAGTTTATGTGTTTGCTGACGATTCGGAAAGCTTTCCTTCGTCAAAGCCTAAACTGACATTTTCGATCAGCAATTTGACGTTATGGATGTACGTGTCGACCGTGGGCTGTTAGATTTTTCCTCGGTCGCTGTCTGACCCTTCGTATGGATTTTAACATAGGTTGACGGCAGTTTGTGTTGCGCTTCTTCTGCACGGTGGCGGATGCTGGTAATCCTGCTTCCTCTTCCGGTGAGTTCGTCGCAGGGTCTTCTTCGTTTGCAATTCCTAACTTCAGTTTGATCTTGTCCCGTCCTTTACTCAGGTAATGGCCTAGGACTCTGCAGGCCGTGGGAAGGTCTAGGTGCCTGTTGACGGAGTTGGCATCTGAGTACCATGTCTCAAGCGTCAGTCTTTCCGCTTTTGATGTTCCTCGGCCTACGATGGCTGTCCTTGAATATCGAAGTTTAGGCCAGTCCCTCCGATGTGTTGCAAGCTGTGCGTTTTGGTCTAGTCTCCGAGCCGCCAATTTGTGTTCGTATTGACGGGTCTGCAATTTTCGATCTGTTTCCCCAAAAAAATTGCAGCTACTATCGTGGACAGGTATCTTGCAGGCAACTGTGGAGGCTTCAGCAGGGAATAGTCTGTCTTCAGGTTGCGTTACATGGCGGCGTATTGTCGCCTGAACTCGATGGGCTACGCCTATTCCAGTGGGTTGTAATAGTCGAGAGATTACTTTGTAGACTCCTTTTATGTAGGGAATGGCCGTCCAGACTTCGGGTTGCTGTTTTTTTGGCCGATGTCTACTCGCTCGGCGCTTGCTTTGTTTGATAAAGGAGTTCGAGTATCCATTAGCTCGGAAGAGGTCACGAAGGTATTGGTGTTCAACCCTTCTATCAGCTGGGGTGCTGCAATGTGTTTCAACTCTTTGAAGAAGATGACAAACGCAGCTACGTTTGTGAGACAGGGGGTGATTGTTGTTGAAGTGTAGTATTTGCTTCGTGCCGATGGCTTTGTGGGTTGCAGTAGTCCAGTTGAACACCAGCGCACAAGGACATTGAGGAAGTGGAGTTGGTTAGTTCTCTCAGTTTTCATCGTGAATTGGACATTTTGGTCAACCCAGTTCAGTAACTCTTTTAGGCGCTCAATAACAAACATTTTGAAAATCACAAAATCGACTTAACGAGCCCAAATCTTAAGTTGATACTTGGTGAAGACAAAATGTTCTATCCGTTGAAGGATATTTCAGCAATCAGGCCTGATAGGGAGTAGCCCATTGGAGTGGCTTTAATTTGTTCATACATTTGTCCATCAAGGATGAAGTAAGTTTTAAAGCAATGTCAGAGAAATTCGAGCAAATTTTCGAACTTCAGAGGCTTTTTCCTATCGTCGTTACGTTCAAATAGAATTTACCTCACAACATCGATTGCTAGTTGCTCTGGAATAGATGTGGAGAGTGGAATAACATCAAAGGATACCATGGATTCATCTGGCTCTAACTCCAGATGTTTTATTTGTTAAAGGAACTGTTTGATTGAAGGTATGGTTGCTATCGAGCCTACTATCAGGAAATTCAGATGTGCAAACATCCATTTTACCAAAGCGTATGCGGGGGTGCCACGAAGTGAGATGATGGATCTAAGTTGTATGTCTTTCTTGTGCACTTTCTGCAGACCGTAAAATCGCACTAGAGCTATGTCGGTTGGTTTCATGGAAAATCAATCGCTGAGCGTGATTGAATCGTTTTCTTTGCGTTTAGCCAGACTTTTGTTCATTTAGGTAAGCTAATATTTAATTTCACTGGCTAGACATATCTTATACGATTGTTGGCCATCAAATAGGCTCTAGGGTTTCGTTTCGTAATCAGATTTGTTTAGCATCACTGTGGGAAGACTTCTGTCAGCTTGCAGAATGATTAAGTCTTCATCTGCCTTCAAACTTTTTGATATTCTCGGTTTTTCTCGGCTCAGCTCTCCAAAATGTCAGCGAACACATAAACTCATTCTGATTAACGCTAAAATGACCTCTGATTCTTATACCAGAATCCTTATTTTTGCTAACCTGTTACCCGTTTGCTTCAAGTCCTAAACTGATGTTGCCGGGAGGGTTTGAGAGGGAACTCAACAGGACAACAGAACGAGTATGCCTCGTAACGCAGTCGGTAGGTGCCCAACTACCACGGTTAATAAACCGGATCGAAACCGACAGGACGTCAAGCCCTTGAACCAATGGTGAGGGCGCTGGACTTGTAGCGGGTCGTGCCTGGCTGACTAGCTCGCGTCGAAGTGCACTTTCCCAAACGCTCACCGATGTGCTTTCTCGACGTCTCGATCAGCCAATCATAGTTCTCGCGTCTATGAGGCGACGAATGAGGAGCTCGCATGCGTGCCCGACGCAAGTTGCCTCTCTGCCCAAAATCTCCAAGCCGACCTAGCCAATGAAATCTATCTCTCTCTGTCTCCTGGCCCGACTACTCAAAGACCTCACTTGGAAATCGGCTCTGAGCGAGATGGGTTGGAGGCCGCGCGCTCATGCGCCCTCCGGCCGTACAGCCATGCCGAATGGACTGGCAACTTTCCCATAACTTTTCTGTGAACAATACACTGTTCCGTCTACTCTCGCCTTTCCACCATCTTCTCTCCAATCTCCTAAGGAACCAGGGTCTGGAAGATTGTAGGTGTTAAGGCCATAACCATCGTAGCCTTAGCTCCTATAGACTTCCGACCAACAGCCACAGTTGGGTAGGACTGACCAATGACTGTTTGTAAGTCCAAACTTGCCATTCGTCTCCTTATATTTGTTAGTAATCCAACTCCTGTGATATTAAACGTTGTATAGCTGCCAACGGAGCTTGAGAGTGAGCCCCAAGGCAAAACGCGATCGATGGGCACTCCGTTACGAAGGTTTCCATTATCGGTTCTTAAAAAGGTTTAAGTTTTGCAAACATACGCTTTTAATCATTCATCACCAGGCCTCTACAGTAATATAAGGGAAGGTAGAGTAACAAAAATTAGAAAATCGAATAACGAGTAGGTATAGGGGAGAGGATTGAGGGCGTTCAGAGGTCATGCGTTATAATCTAGTCCTAGCAGCAGCTAAAGAAGTGGGAGGGGGGGTTAAGTAAGTTCAACCCTAGCAACTGCGATCTTCAGACCATGGTTCCTTGGGAGAGAAGAAGTCGGTGGAGGCCAGAGTAATAGGAGTAGTTTATTATGTACATAGAGGAACGAATAATAGATGGAAGGAATCTGACTACGGCGAGCACGACCTTCAGCTAGAGCGGCGTGATCCGAAGTGGTGTCTGGCGGCCGAGGGTGGGGAAAAAGGGACATGTTCGAGTGGTGCTTGGGTGGCCGCAAGAATCTAGACGCGCGTGTGTCCCCGAGTGGAAGTAGGTCAAGCCTTTGCAGGTCAGCGCGTCTGTATGCGCTGACCGAGGCATTGGATGACCTTGAGGCAACTGGCCTTGAACACTGACGCTGGACAAAGCATTGGAGGACGTCGGCCGGCAGCGACCACTACATATTCTCACAGCTCGATCGGTAAGGCAGCGGAGTACGCTTCGATTTCGACTTGGTGGGAAGTAACTGTACAAATTTATGTTTTATCCTGTCCATGTTTTGTTACAAATACACTTATATGAATTATTTCCTCAGGTGTTCTAATAAGTGGGACGTCCAGAAAGGAAAGTCGCTCTCCGTTCTATTTTTCGAAGATGAAGGTTACTGCTGAGTGGATTTGCTTTACTTTATCCAGGAAGGTGTCCAACACAAGCTTTTCATTTGCTATTGCAAAAACATCATCTATATATAGAACATCGAAAAAAAATCCTTTTTCACTCGAGAGAGCTGGTTTTCTAGCTTTCAATTAAGCAGTGATTCCATCACTATGCCATCGACTTGGTGGCAAAATTGACCATCAAAACTGAATTAAATATTTAACGGGCAGTTAAAAACCAATTACTTGAGGTTTCTGAACATCATGGCGATTGGGAAGTTCTGTCTGCCAACTTTGTCATTTCAAAACTATAACTCCCATGAGGGGATTGCCAGTGAAAAAACACGCGAAATGTAAAGACAATATCGTTTTCCCATTGAAATTTATATTTATGGGATCGATGAAGTGAAACGTGTCCCATGAGATACATGGTGCCATTTGGTGTCGAATCGGTTGAAGTCTGTCTGTTATTCATTTTGCAATTGCATGATAGGGTTACCTGCGCGTGTATTGGGAAGCGTTGTTTGAAAAATCTTCGGCATACTATACGTTGTGGTCAAAAAACAACAACGCGCATACTCACGCGGATGCGAGAACACCATCCCTTCTCACTAAACCGAGGCATGGTAAAGTCTATATCATCTGAGCCTGCAGTAGCCTTTGTAGAGTAGGCTACATTGGTCAAACAAGTAGGCGCACACCCGCGCGGATGTGAAAAAATCTGCTTTGGTAAAACCAATGTATGGTAAAGTCCATATCTAGCTAAATTTTAGCTCACTTGGTTAACAGCAATCACCGTGTAGACACCAACCAAGCACTCCCAGTCATCTACTGACGAAACACTCCAAGTTCCCGCGTCAGCGGATACTTGCAACGGCAGAGACAGTGACCACACGGCTACCTAATCAAACTATGTGCTCACAGAAAGTGTGTGCACAGGTCCTTGGGCTCCTCTATCCGAAGACGAACTCTGCGTGTGTTCACATCTGCTACGACACACTAAGGTGACGAATCAGAAACGTAACCAATTGTCGGCCACTTCATTTCTGTCCCCACTCCCTTAGCTGCTGATAGGATAAACTATAAGCCATGATCCCTGGACACCCTCAACCCATTTCCCCATGCTTGATCTTCATTGGATGTTCAAATTTTTGTTACTTTTCCCTCCCTTATATTACGATAGAAGCCTGGTGATGAATAATTGAAAGTGTACGTTCACCAAACGTGACGTCTAAAACGCAGCTTACTAGATATATGTATACATGATATATACATTTTATGAAGCACTCTTGGTGACAATTGTTGGTCGTAATAAGCAGAAACCAAACTAAACCGAAAGTATTTCACATGAGCATAAAGGGCTTTCTGTGTATTCATTCAACCCAGGACAGTTAGTTCACTTAATAAAGACATATTCGACGTATGGAAGTGCGATTGCTCGAGGGTCTGTAGCGACCCCACTATGAGCACAACACTCGCTTCTCGCGGCTGCTAGCACGTGCGCAGGTACTGGAGCCTGCCTACCCTAATCCAGTCTGCGACAGAATCACACAAAGACCGAGCTGTAGACGCTATGATGACTCCCACGCTCAAAAAATTCAGTCACCGACCCTCTCGGAGGCGGTCGTGCATTTGTACAACTTCCTCCAGCCTATCCTCAATTATCGCTGTAAAAAATGAATTATTCCTCCCTCTTAGCGTCCCACTTCTTCTCGTCCCACACGGAACCGTGCCTGAAGACCGCAGCGGCAAGCGTCTTCCTTATTAGTTCAAGTCACTGCGATAGATCTGCCATCGCATCAATGTTCACCAAAGATTTATGACCAGATTCTGGTCTTGTGTACCATAACCTGACAAGTTGTTTTGTGAACTTGTAGTGGTCGCTGCCTGTCCAACGCCTGGCTTTCCTGTCGTGAACTCAATCCGTCTAGACCTGGCGCGTGAGACATGGAGCGATGTTTATCAACACGCTGTCCAACCAACCTTCAAGGCCGACCCAGCCAATGAACGCTGGCCTGAATGCTGTCAAACCGGCATTTGGACTTGGCTGGCTCTCCAAGTCAAATCTCCTTCCATCTACTCTCCGTTCTTCTGTGTACACAATATACTGTTCCTAACAATCTGGCCTCTACCGACTTCTTCTCTACTAAGTAACCATGGTCTGAAGATCGCAGTTGCTAGGGTTTAACTCACTTAACTCCCTGCGATGAACTCCATGAGGTGGAGTATATGGAGCCCTTTTATTCATCCGATTCCGCCTAAAGCCAAAGAGATCATCATATGGCGGTAAAACCTACTCCTTTATCCTTTAAAATAACCATTGACTTCAGTGGCCTTCAATACAGTTCTTGAAGCGACCGAGCTAAAATTGTCATTTACAAATGGTGATTTGACTGCATGTTTAAAGTAGGATGATTCTGACCAACATTAATTTCATAATCTAAGAACCAGATTCTCAAAAAGGAGAAGATGTGACCATTGGGACAAGACTTTTATTCACCTGACGTTCCGAAATACGCCGCGTATCCTCCATCAGATATCTATGTGCAGGTCCGTTTTCTGCAGAGGTGTCTTGACAACACCAACGCCGGGGAACCAGATGGCCGAGCAGGTATCATGTCCAATTCCACCACGTGTGATGGAAGTTTAGCAGGTCACGGCCCAAGCGCTGGTTATTCCATGTGCCCGACTTAGATTGCGGTTGCTCCGCACGGTCCCTAACTGCCATCCTAGTCTCAGAAACCATATCTTGCCTGGAGGCCACACCCTAGTCACCGCGTCGGCGTGTGGGCTAAGCCAGGTGAGCGTATTCGGTGTGTCTGTGTGCGTGTTTATGTACACTCTTGCCCTTAACGACTCACGTCGTAGATGCACACGGGGATAAATCAGGGCATGGCAGGCGCTATTCGGGTTGCGCTCCCATAACAAATGCCGAACATGGGTGGGGAACTTGGTGGCACGCGTAATTGCAGGCTCAGGCGCTAGCCACACTTAGTCTTTATGGCGCTCCCACTCGGTAGGAACTGAATCAGACATATATTCCTACCGGCAAAGACAAAGGAGACTGGAATAGCCATTTCTGGCTTGTTAGCCGTCGTCCCATCCGAGCCTCAAACTCGCGACCCATTTGATCAGAGTCAAACGCCCTAACTATTGAGGCGCGAGCTCATTGTCTTGCCGGGTTAGGTCTGGGTGAGTTGATCAAATGACTCAAACAGCTGTTCCTAATGCTGCGAGAAAAGAAATGATTCGTTTCTGTTAGGTTACGCATTTTCGGGCCCTAAATTCGAGCTGCGAATGCTCCTAAAACAATTTTGCTTCTCCACTGGATGGTTCTTCTGTGGCGGATGGCCAAAAATGCTGTCTAGTCCCTCTCCGAATGTTCCATGTGTCCAAGCCAAAGCAAGTCGCCGCTTAGGGAACGCACAGCCCAACGCGTCATCCAACGCCAACTCCGGAGAACCAGATGGCCGAGCAGGTATCATGTCCAATTCCACCACGTGTGATGAAAGTTCATCAGGTCACGGCCCAAGCGCTGGTCCTCAAGCCATTAGTGCACGGGCGGACAAATATCCTACATAGGAGAGTCGTTTCTTGTTACAGGTATGCCGTATCACAGTGACTGTATTCCATAAATACAGGGTGTCCCAGAAGTAACTGACCCTTTTGATTTGCTAACAAAGCGAAAATAATTAACGCTAGAATATTGAAACTTGTTTTATTCGAAAAAAACCCTTTCTAAAATTTGGTGCGATGAAAATCCAAGAGAAATTCAAGAAAGGCCGCTGCATTCTCTTAGTGTGACGGTGTGGTGCGGAATAACTGCTTCTAATGTGATTGGCCCATACTTTTTTGAAAATAATGATGGCGCAACAGTAACAGTTTATGGTGAAATATACCGAACTATGATAAGCGAATTACTAATATCTGAAATTGAGAGACATGGCCTGAGCAATACTTGGCTTCAAAAGGATGGAGCCACGGCCCATACAGCAAGAGAAACGATGACATTGTTAAATGAGTGCTTTCTAAACCATTTGATTTCACGATTTTGTAGCATTCCTTGGCCCCCTCGATCTCCAGATTTGACCACATGCGATTTCTTCTTATGGAGCTACCTGTATCAAGGGTTAACGTAACAAATCCAACAAATCTGCAAGAACTTAAAAACAACATTTGTTCTGAAATAAGACAACTATCACCTGATTCACTAAGGAGCGATGTGGAAACGACAAACAAACGAACCCTAAGTTGTCAAAACAACCATGGCCATCATTTAAAAGACATTATATGCAAAACCTAGTTCTAATAAAGCATTAAAAGGGTTTTCTTTCGAATAAACCAAGTTTCAATATCCTAGCGTTAATAGTTTTCGTTTTAATGGCAAATCAAAAGGGTCAGTTACTTCTGGAATACCCTGTACTACTAGTGCCTCTGTATGAATTACTGGTTTCTGCTACTGTCTCTGATGAGGGATTCGCAACGGATTTCGAAACTTCAGGTGAATAAAAGTCTGGAAAGAAGAAGACTCGATAGCTGGGACAACAAATCATGCGAATAAAAGTTTTGTCCCAGCGATTGAATCTTCTTCTTCTCAATTGCTTCTTTGGCCTCGCATACTTGCTTGCATTGGCAAGAAGATTATCAATGACTTGGTATCGAAAGCGTTAATTGAATTTTATTCGGGCGATTGGGAAATAAAGGCTTTTTTTTCGAAATTTATCATCAAAATTTACTCATACAAGGGCGTTTTATTCAACACCTATGAACGGAAGCAGTCGAGCTCAAAACAGACGCTTTTAAAAGTGAGGGTATCTGACCTTGATAAAATATGTTCGGGAATATGCAACAACTCCGCCTGCCTATTGCCAGCTATCCACGCAAATTTCCAATGAATTGCATACCGTTCGACACTATTCGTTCTTTTGCTTATTAAAAAAACTGGATGATCATAGGCAATTTTTATAAAGAATAAACAACAGTTGGTAGTGTCTATGCTGAACGTTGTCCTTCACGACCATCAAGACAGATCCATCACCCAGACCATCACCCATCAGAATGATCACCCACGTAACTCTCTTGTACTTCAAGGTTCTTTGTTTTATCGTCTTCCATATTCTACGGTAAAAAAATAAACACACTGAAGAAAATGCATGAAGCTATTTGCAGAGCCCAAATAAATTATCAACTAGAAAAAAAATAGAAAACTGCTTTACTGAGTTCACAAGAATGACTAAATGTGGTTGAGTTTCAGAGTTTCATATCTTATGGTTTGTTGGCTGACGAATTCAAAGTGCCAGACGTGTCACATCAAACGCGGCCGAAAACCATAAATATACGTTTAGGGTAGCCGGAGGGGCATAGGAATATGAAGTTCCATTCTGGGTCTTGTGCTAAATTCAAGAACGATTAAGGCTCGAGAGTATTTACTATTCCTGGAATCTGGCGCAAGGTTCCAATGCCCATGTCCTGTCAGGTAGATTTGAAAGCCTCTTGCGACTTTTAAACGAAAGTAATTTCTTCTAAAGAGGCTGAACCCGTAGTAACTCTTACAGTCTTTCGACCAACAGTCAGCCCCTCTTAGAATGTTGTAGGTATAGGCCATAGTATGCCAAGGTTTACAAAATACTGAATAGCTTTTATACTCAATGCCCTTTAATTTTATATCAAAATAAATATTCAGCATGGACGAAGGAGACAGTGAAAAATGTCTGACTAGTCTGCGCGATTAGTTAGGTTTCAGGTTATTTGAGTTATTCCAGTAAGAAGAACTGCAGGACTAATTGGCACGAGTGCAATGGTTTTTTTGCGGTCCCAATTCTTTTTCATGGACGGGGAGTTCTGTACGAGTAAACAGTACATGGATGAAAAGGTGTTCACGTCGTCTGTATACCTCATCTCCTATGTTTATGAAAGCAATATTTTTGCTTTGTCTAACAAACCAATTTCTAACCTCATAGGCGCGCTACACATACTTCGATTTTTCGACGTCGGCTGACACTCGCACGAGACAGAGCCCAGGATCACCGTCACAGTATAATGCAGCGCCGATTCAACACTGCTAATATCTGTTTTCTCTACATTCAAGTGGGCTTGGGTTTCGTTGTGGTGGTTAGGATGTGTCCAGTACTTCGCTCGCTGCATGTTGTTTGACTCTGACTGAATTGAATCCGACGATCGTACATCCACCACCTGGATTTTTTAACGGAACGAGTCGTCCTCATGCATAATACGTCCATGCCTTATTGACATAACTCTAGGCGTGAAACACACCTCTGCACGCCAACCATGAACTCTGGATGGCAGCAAAACTCTTCAATGATGCCTGCATTTTGTTCAGCATTCACCGGATAGAAAAGCATCGGATGCGTTCTCACTTTGCTTAACAATACGCCTAAACCTTTCGTGCTCGCTATCGGAAGCAGCATGACAGACTATTGTTTCGCCTACGTGTACGTGCAAATAAGTAGCAGTACCAGACCATGCCCTCGGTTCTACCACCTCCTGTCCCCACTAAAATACAGCATCCATCTGCATTGATTTCATTATTTACTAGCTTTTCCAACTCTCCACATATTCATTTCGGAGTCAGGGAGGTAGGTCTTGACCCCTACCTCGTACCTCGGCGTTCTGTCATTGCGTGACGGTCTTCTCACATCGTATCAAAGGTACGTGTTTCACCTAAATGCAATATGAACACACTCTCGTACTAACATGCGCTCACTCACGCTCCCAAAGGAAAACACTGATATTCTGTCCAAATGTGCTTCGGTCGCACATCCGGGGAATTTGTTTGCGTGCATGGGCTGCTGCCTAAACAAACGCCTAAAAGCTCTGATCTAGAATTTATTTCCTACATATAAAAAAAACTAAGAGGAATGAGAAACTCATGGCAAGGAAACTGTGCCTCCAGAGGGAATGAATAGTTAACTTCTCATTGTCATAGGACTCATAGATTGGAATGACTGGTTTTTCTCATGGGTCACGGGGCGTTATTTATAGCATAGCTGGTAGAACAACCGGCCCGAATTAGATAGAATGGTGGTTCGACCTCGTCTCCGTTATTTCTCATAGTTTTAAATATGACAGGCTATCCCGGGAGTCTGGCAGGGTGAAATATTACCAGGTTATACCTATATATATATATATAGCAGTAAGGGGGGTATGACAGCGTCTGGGGGTAACCTGATACAGAACTGTTTCGGGCTTATTAGCCTTCATCAGCCAAGCATAACCCTGAACACCAGCTGGTCGGACAACACAAACAAACGCACTCACAGACGGCGCAGTCGGTCCACCACTGGTGTCTATCAGATGGGTCATAAGCACTTCATCGAACCGCAGTTCATCAGCGCCTCGCCACCTGCCATTTGCTGTCACTGCTGATCGGGTTTATATTCACTCAGGAATGTGTGAACACCGATCGAATAGGCTTCCAAACTAAACAAAGTTCATGTGGTGGTCAGAGGTCCCCAACTGATAGACACCAGTGGTGGACCAACTGCGCCGTCTGTAAGTGCGTTTGTTTGTGTTGTCCGACCAGCTGGTGTTCAGGGTTATGCTTGGCTGATGAAGGCTAATAAGCCCGAAACAGTTCTGTATCAGGTTACCCCCAGACGCTGTCATACCCCCCTTACTGCTATTATGACTTGGCCGGAATCGGCCTGGCAGGCGGTCACCCTTTGGGGACCTCTGACCACCACACGAACTTTGTTTAGTTCGGAAGCCTATTCGATCGGTGTTCGCACATTCCTGAGTGAATACATACCCGATCAGCAGTGACAGCAAATGGCAGGTGGCGAGGCGCTGATGAACTGCGGTTCGATGAAGTGCTTATGACCCATCTGATAGACACCAGTGGTGGACCAACTGCGCCGTCTGTGAGTGCGTTTGTTTGTATTGTCCGACCAGCTGGTGTTCAGGGTTATGCTTGGCTGATGAAGGCTAATAAGCCCGAACCATTTTTGTATCAAGTTACCCCCAGACGCTGTCATACACCTCTTACTGATATATATATAGAGAGAGAGTATCCCTCTAGCTTAAATTATTCTACTTCCACTACAAAACGGAGTTCTGAGTGACGCGGACACTTGAGCTGCACTCACTATCTTGACCTTCTCACAATTTTTCGTGGAGAAATTGGCATCCTTTGTAGACGGGACTAGGAAAAACGCAAGCGTCCGACTGTATACAATTTGTCACACTGAAACAGACGAGCTACAAATAGACTAGTCTTTGAGAAACGGCTATCATAATTGTACATTGGCTTTTTCTTTCCATGATGAATTATTGTTATTATATAAACAGACACCAACAAAGCAGTAGTAAATGCTACTCTTACATTGGATCATTTTAGAATGAAAAAGTATTTGGCGTAGAAATTCTTAAATGGAAAAACCATAATGGGCGACCGAATATAAGATGGTGTTCTAAATTGTCAGCACTGTCATTGTCCGAAAATGCTTAACGTTAAAGAACCTCTGATGCACTCTTTATGTACTTCAAAACTCCTAGAAGTCCGCACATAAACTTATAGCAATATGCCAATTGGCTGTAGACATGGGTCAGAAAAAAAGCAGGAATTGCAAGACTGACCTCTAACTCTTGCATTATCTGATCGAGAATATCGGTTGAATTCTCCTTGAAGGCAACCGCAGCGCGAACAGCATCAGTAAAAACGCGAACTACATTTGTGCCATTAGACGCGGACACAAAATAGAACGGCATGTTGTGCTTTTTTGCAAAATTGAATGACTTTTTAGTCACTTCCAAGTCAGCTGAATAAGCAGGGTATCAATAGGGTACGCGCAGCATACCATCAATTTTATTAGCCACACAAAAGCAGGGGATACTTTCACGGTAAGTGCGCAATTCACTCAGCCAGTTCGTCAAATTCTTGTAGGTTATCTTCCTTGTGACGTCAAAGACGAGAATGCACGCGTGAGCTTGATAGTAGTAAGAGGGGTGCATGCTTTGGAAACGTTCCTGTCCAGCAGTGTCCCAAAAGTCTCAAAAATGATTAATTAAGAGGCGCACAAACCCACATCTACTTTCTGGCCTTCAATCTCCATCTGGTGTTTGTAGAGGTTGAGGGCGTAAGTGGATAACTGCTGAGGCTGGCTAACATATTAGTCAAGGAATAACTTCATATAACAGAAAAAGACAAAAGATAATTTTGACAAAACTTGCAATGATACATCATCAACGTATATTGAGCTAAAAGATAAAGAACGTTCTTGAAGACATGACAGACTCAGTGTGAACACTGTGAACCGCTGCGGCAAAAAAGACTAGTCCAAGTGTCCTTTAGCCGGTATTTCGGTGGATTATATATTAATTGGAGGCCAGCCTAAGCACCTCTCATAACAACTCTTCACTTAAATGCTTTGAACAATGTAATGGCGTTGGCCCATTCGGAGTAAAAATAAGCCACTTAATACTTCATCTGTCATAAAGGGACCAGTAAACTGACCAGAGAAGAATTTGAGCATATCAAAGCCCATTCAAATGGAACAAAGTACTATCCTGATTAAAATCGCCCTGATACAAAGGGCTCATCTCCAGGACAACGGTAGGGCTATTTGGTATTGCAGTACAAGTCTTGTAAGAAATTTATAATTTTTTTATAAAACGTGAAAACAATTTCGGCCTGTTGAAAGTCGACATAAGACAACCCCTAATCTCCAGAAATGTCTGTTTATAGTGGCTTTACAATTGCTATTCTACTGGTGTACTCTAGATGGTATAACTCGTACAAAAAAGGGGCGAAAATATGAAGTATTCTTTTGCAACAGCTAAAACGTTGGGCAGTCAATGAGTTCATTTGCACTATTTTACAAGTAGTTAAATATGTTTCGTTAATTTATGCATGTTTTATGGGTGAAGTCAGACGATATTCATCAACAATCTACAGGCTTTGAGAATCACTCAATGCACAACATTTAATACATTTGCCCTAACCTTGTTGGATAAGATAGATATATTACTTAGTCGATCGGTGCTAAAAAGAGTAGAGTGCGAAGAACACCATTGTGTGAACCATTCCCATTATTGAGCAGATACGCTTCAAAATTTTTACTGCGTCGCATAAGTTACGGTACAGCACACCAGATAATTCTTAAGAATGCTAAAAGGTTATTGATCAAGCCAGACCCGCAATTTCCGAGAATATTTGTGATTTTTAGGAGATTCGTATGAATATAAATTTTTGACGAACGGCAATTATGAACGGAGTAACTGACCAATAGAAGAAGTTATCAGACGCTGTAGTTAATGCTACTGCGCGCAGGCAAATTATTAAACCTGCATTATAAGCTAGTCTGTCATCACTTGGGTTAGCTGTCCACTCAAAATCACTGTGACAATGTAACACGTGTAAAATAATTTTGCAGCTTTTCATTAAAATGCATGCTAAGATTATTTTATACAACAGAATTTAGAAACGCTTTTTATTGAATACAGTCCCAGACACAGAATTTTGCTTACAAGTTCAACCAACTCTTGCAGCAGTCTTCAGTTAAGCTTCTATTCTCCATATTTTTATCCTTACTTCATCGTTTCCTGCGAAGGAGTTCGCCGTAAAAAGAACATACGTTGTACATCATGGTAAGAAGAAATTTTTTTGTAAGTTTAATGTATGCCACGCATTAAAAACGAATTCTTGCAGGAGTAGTATGAGTAATAATTACCAATGAGTTGCTTTACGAATAATTCGGTAATAGCATAAGTTATAGCCGGTGGTGCTGCAGAATGAAATATTGACGAGTCACCTGCAAGATAAATCTAGCTCAGCTCTACTTAAATTAATTTAATTTGAACAATGAACTAAAACGATGTACCTAGTATACACACTAGGTAGAATAAAATATATAGGAATACATATTCCTGAAAAACGTAAAAATTATTCAACGTGTTCCTAAGCAATTAATAGTAAGCAGTGACGGACCATATTTAGCCATTTAAAGCCTGATAATAGGAAAGGAGGTGAAAATTGCAACCGTTTTTTCGAAAAAAAGTTTTTGTGAAATGCCGATGAAGGATACTATCCATCGAGGAGAAATCTTTCAATTAACCTTAACTTTCATGAAAATTATGAACGAAAAACGATTACTTTGATTTTCCGACTGCACTGTCACCAAGGCATATGACTTTTACGGAAATAACTTTGTTGATTTGGTTGTCGATATGAGGGTCAGGAATCGCGCACATTTGAAACGGACAATGCGTTTTGTTGTAAGGCATTAGCGGATTAAAACAAATAAATGGATAATGTGTGTCCCAGCTACCGTGCTGCAGACCCGCACAGATTACAATAAAAGCATACCACTCTATGTTATTTCAGGGAGCATAAGTAAAGGTCTGTTATTCAATGCAGCTACATTAGGAAGGCCGACACTGGTCATTTTCACACTTACCTCAATTTGCCAACACAACGACAATAAACGATTGCATACCTGATTCAATTTTAACAAAGTGGCACTCACCTTTTAATAAGAAATTTTCACGGAAACCTTTTCACAAGTGGTCTCGTTTTTATTAATTGTTCTCCCTCAGTCTCCCTGGTTAAAGCCTTAGGCAAAAGATAACTGGATCTACTTCCCTCATATTATGAAGGAATTTGTAAAAATGTTTACCAGCACCATAGATTGGAAGAACGTTTTTCAGATAGTGATCGAAAAATTAAAGAAGGACTCCTTGCCTTTGTTCAGGAGAATATTATTAATTTAAATCCTGCTCCTTGAGCTCTTCCACACATCTATCAAAACCGAGTTAAAATTTAACGAAAGCATCTTAAAGATCCATTAATAAGCTCATACATAAGCTCATTAGCAATCTACATAACGATCACGCAAGTATTTCGATTACCTTCAAAAATAAGGCTCGCGCGAAGTAGGTATAGAGGGTCATGCTAATACTTCAACGTCTGTCCGCTAAGTCACACAAATACATTTCATCGTTACGCAGTTGCAATAAAAGATCTATTCCAGAGGATATGCATGAAATAGAACTATTTAAACCGTCTTCGCCAAACACGTTACCTTTGAAACCAATTCAATTCCCTCAATTCTCCTGTCGTCTAATGAGTTCCTCACTACCGTTGACTTTTTCCTTACACATATTCAGAAACGGATAAGCCGCCTAATAAGTTCTCATTCAGTTATAACTGACAACATACTGAAATTGCTAATCAAAGAAGCACGAGATTTTTCCTATTTGCTGGCAAATTCATCTCTGTTTATCCGGAAATTCTTTTTCTTGATTATTGGAATATTTTGATTATTATTCCGGTGTTAAAGCAGGTTCTCTTTTTGAAAATTAAAAGTAATGCGATGTTCCTAGAGCGACCTCTTTTGCTAAATTATTTGAGGAAGCCTTTGCCATAGAAGTGACAACTTTCGCGTACCCAATCAACTGTTAAGCTCCTCCCTACATGGTTTTATATCCTGATCGCTCTTGTTAAACACGCAGCGTGTTCTTTTTTCATCAAATTTCACCCTTTCGAAATTCGCTTGCATCGGGACGCCAGTTTGGTAGCTGTGCGTCCATTCTCCCTTTTTGCAAAGCCTGAGGTAAAATGCAATAACCTCGATTTTGCTAATGCAAACCATGAACACATAAATGACTTCGTAAGTACTCTAGATTGGCATACTATTTTTTCAAATAATGATCCAATCTTTTTCACTGAACTTTTACAAAACTTTACAAAAACATTCATACTTTTATCCCACTTGAGCATATTAAATCAAATTCAGCTTCCTCTACCGTTCCAAATTTTCGCTAAAATAGACTTAAAAATTATGGAAGAAACGTAAGGATCCGTCTCATAGCTCTTTGTCGGTGCACTAAAGGATACCGCAAATATTTAAATTAGCGCTAAAAATAAGGCTTGCACGAGATAGGCGTAAAGAGTCCCTGGCACTAAATGATGCTAACTCTTCCACATTCGTTGCTCAAGTCTTCCGTTTTCGGTCATCTGCTAAGCTTCAAAAAGTCATTCCGCCTTATCTCGATAGTAGTAATCATTTTGTTACAGAGGATTTGGCAAAAGCAGAAATGTTAAATTCCTTCTTCGCCAAGTTCTTTACAATTGAGACTATTCCAACACCCTAAATACCTCTGATGTGTGATGCAAATCTCATTTCAATTGATTTCTCACCTACAAGTATTCATAAAGAAATTGCTCGTCTCAAAAATTCACATTCAGTCGGGATGGATAACATTCCAAACTCATTTATTAAGCAATTAAGAGATTTTCCTCTTTTACTGAGCAAATTATTTACAATATTTCTCGAAAACGGTTTTTCCTGATTCTTGGAAAACTTCTTTTGTAATTCCAGTTTTTAAATCTGGTTCCAGATCTGACATTAAAAATTATCGCGGTGTTCATAAAACACCTTCTCTAGCTAAGCTGTTTGAAAATTTAATCGCCAATAAAATTGCAGATTTTTGCATAAGCAATCAAATAAAAAATATATATGTCAGCATGGTTTTTTAACGGACCGATCTTGTGAAACATAATAATAATAATAATAATTTGTATATTTAAGGCCCAAGGGGCCCTGTCGTTACAAACTTAGTGCTATCGTGAAAATAAAAATAATAATGATAAGCAGTGAACTCTTATAAAATAATTGTCATCGGCAGTAAAAGAAACTCCTAGATCGGTGGATGAGTTCAGCGGGCCACCGAGTTCCAAAAAACTTTAGGAGAAAAAACTGCCTTAATAGGTAAATAGGTTTGATGTGGTTAGTTTGGGACCTGATTTTGAGGGTTCGGGACGTTTATGGTCATGGGAAAAAATAATATATCGTTGAGTTAGGAAGGGGTCATCCGGAAGGCAGGAGAAGGCAGTAGAAGTCAAGGCAACATCATCGAGTTGCGACCCACCAGATTCCAGAGCCAATCGCGAAGACCACAGCGAAGGTTGCAAAAACGGAGAAGAATTCGCAGCCCTTGGAAGTGATGCTTGACTCTGCAGAGGGAAATGCTAACATATTTAGAAACCATTTTAGTATCCTGGGAAGAGCTTCAAATGCCAGGAGGACCCTTTTCAAAATCTACAACTTCTCTAAATTTAAATGCTTATATAATTTGCCTTTAAAAATCGACAGTGTAGAAGACAGTCTAATATCGAGAGGAAGGTTGTTCCAAATAAAAGCATATTTGGAGGTAAAAAAGCGAGAACGGTTAGATGTGGAGCTACGGGGTGGTAAAATTATCATGGAAGAGTTACGAGTGGCGTAAGGTCGGTCAACTGGAAGGAGAGCGTTAATTTGTGGAAGATAAGGACTATTGTTAACGCGAAACAGAAAGCATAGACCAGCTTCGAGTCTTCTTATCCAAAGAAATTTCATGTTTGCTAATTGACATCTATCTGTATAACACATACCAGACCCAGAAACAGAAAATATTTTACGATTGAAAACTCGCTGAACCTTTTCAATCTTACTGCGGTCATGCTGGGTCATGAGGCCAAAAAACGGGCAGCAGTATTCTAGTATAGGAAGAACAAACATGCAGTATAGTTTTAACTTCATTTCTGGAAGGAAAATGTTATGCGATATAAACCCACATATCTGTGCGGTCTTGGCAGAAATTCGATCTGCATGAGGTGATAATGCAAGCTTATTCGTGTAAGTAAGACCCAAATCCTTTATCGTAGATCTTTCTAACAGTGGACTATTTTGGAAGATAATGGGTCCAGGAAGCCTTGCGGGACCAAAACTCAAGAAACTACATTTTGATGGAGAAAACTCCATCTGCCATGTTGCGCTCCAACTTGAGAGAGAGCGCAAGTCTGCGTTAACTTTATCAAAACAAGTACTGGCCGTGTCCTTAGAAAACGAGAAAATACACTTAAGGTCATCAGCATAAATGAAATTTTCCGAATTATTTAGCACTGTTGAAATTTCATTTATATAAAGAATGAAAAGGAGGGGGCCTAAAACCGTGCCTTGTAATACACCACTCGTGATCGGCTGAGGCATCGAGTAGCTATTGCCTACTAAGACCTTCTGGCTACGGTTAGACAGGAGGGGAGGCCTGATGCCTAGGGCTTCCAGTTTCACTAAAAGGCACCTATGAGGCACCTTATAAAAAGCTTTACTAAGGTCAAAGTAAATCACGATGACTGATTGCTGTTCATTACGAAGTGAAGTAACCAGGTTAAGGAATGCCAAGTGGCAGGTTTCGCATGATCTTCCAGGTAGAAATCCATGCTGTGAGGCACTTAATAGTTTATTTTCTACACAAAAATCGAGAATTTGATTAAAAATGATCTTTTCCAGAAGTTTGGCTAGGGCCGGGGTTTTATGAACACCTCGGTAGTTATTTACG
Organism: Ligula intestinalis; assembly: GCA_036362985.1. Classification (NCBI taxonomy): domain Eukaryota; kingdom Metazoa; phylum Platyhelminthes; class Cestoda; order Diphyllobothriidea; family Diphyllobothriidae; genus Ligula; species Ligula intestinalis. The sequence goes on along the minus strand of JAYGXS010000003.1, from coordinate 67,962,653 downwards.
TCCGAACGAGATCCTGACTTGAAGACTGGAAGAATAATAGATGTCTTCCATGAGTCAGGAAAGAAACCGTTTAGAAGATAAGCTGAGAATAGATAACTTAGCAATCGGGGGAAGCTGAATACTCTCTTGATAAGTGAATTTGGAAGGCCGTCAGTTCCCTAAGACTGCGAGTTTTTTAGACGGATAATGTCATATGTCTTTTCTTAATCTCCTCACTGCTCTTCGTAACAATCATTTATCTGTGGTGGTCATCTATTTTGATCTTAGTAAGGCATTTGATAAAGTACCTCATGGGAGACTACTAGCCAAACTAGAGGCTATAGGATTTTGTAGTCCTCTCATTGACTTTATTAGATCATATCTTTCTAATCGACAACAACAGGTCTAAGTGGGGTCCTCATAATCTACCCCTACCGCTATTTTAAGCGGTGTCCTTCAAGGTACCGTTCTGGGCCCCCTGTTGTTCTTGATTTATGTAACTGATATTTCAACAAAAGTTAAACACTCTCAATCGTATATATACGCAGACGACTTGAAATGTGTATACTCCTTCTCTTATTCCACGGCCGAGCGATGCTTAGAACGCATTCATTCGGATTTGGACGCTCTATCTGCATGGAGCTCCACGTGGCAGATGGAGCTCTCGTCTTCTAAGTGCCAGTTCATGTGTTTTGGGCCTGAAAAGCTGCCACAGCCTATCATTTTTCAAGGTTGCCCCATGACTAAATGTTCTAACATTAAGGACTTAGGTTTAAGTTACACCAATAAATTAGATCTTTCACCTCACGCTGATAGAATTACAGCAAAAGCTGCTCAGATATGCGGCTTCATCTCTTATAA
>JAYGXS010000003.1:67949187-67961803 GCA_036362985.1 Ligula intestinalis | reverse complement strand
AAGCTGCTCAGATATGCGGCTTCATCTCTTATAATTTCTACCTTCCCGAAATGAAGCTAAGACTTTATCGTATGTATGTGCTTCCTTTTCTCGAATACTTGTGTCCATTCTTCTGTCTAATGACCGAATCTAGCCGTTCAAAAATTGAAAGTGTCCAAAGAAGATTCACTAAAAGAGTCCTATATCCGGCATATTCAGGTACTTCTTAGTCATATAGATGTGAGATAATGAAACTGAAATTTATTTGGGTCACGAGACTGGAAGCAGGGTTTTGTATCCTGTTTCTTCTTAATACTATTTCAAATCTCCCCAAGATTTCTGCCCTTACTCCCGTTCCTCGCCATTACAACCTAAGAAATTCAACGTTGATCATACCTCCTCCTGCTTCTTCCACTTCTAGAGGATCTCTATTTTTTGCTACTAGGTATAGCTATCTTTGGAATAATTTGCCAATCGATATTTGGTTGTTAACTAGTCTATGTGTATTCAAGCGAAGACTGCAAATTTATCTTAACACTGAATCTATGAACCATTTGTTTTCCTCATTTTTTCCGAGCATCTTTCTCCCCGATCCCGAGAAAGGACCATCAGAAATTTAGGATCACTTCTTGAAACTACCTTCCTCTGACTCGTGTCCCCTGAATCAGGACGCAGTCTTGATGGCTCTCGTTTCGCTGGTCATCAACCATCATCAGGGCCTTATATTTGGTCACATCTCAGACATCCCCATTGATGGTCTTGTAGATTTGACGAACTTTTGGATCTCATACGGCGGTGCCCATCACGATCATAAACTGGTGGGTTCCCTATGTTCTATTATGCGGCACCGGTTTGGGAACCCGAGTGTAGTGCCGGAAACCCGTCTATACAGCAATGTTTTGTTAACACCTTTTGTTCTGCCCCACGCTGAGCTTCGACTGAGTTTGCTTCCAAGCCCCCCCCCTACTAACAGAGGCAGTGGGTATCAGAATACACAGTCAGAATATAGATAACGATGTGGCCCATCTGTGTGTGCACTTGAATTTCACTTTCCGCATGACACTGCTATATTCATTTTTTTTTTCGAATCTAACAAATTTACTCGTCTTATAGCTAAAGACTACGGATACTGTTTGCTAAACCAATTATTTCTAGTACTTCGTGTTATCGAATTTTTTGGTTTGTTGATGAGGCCCATTGAACCTGAAATATACAACTTATTATTTTTATTATTCCTGTGTGAATATATACCCGAGCCGCAGCGACAGAAAATGAGAGGAGGCGATGCGCTGATGCACTGCGTTTTGAGGAAGCGTTAGTGATCCATCTGGTTCACCCCAGTCATGGACCATCTGCACCGTGTGTGAGTTATTGGGTTCCCAGTTAGGGGGGCAACGTGAAGGTCGTCGTTAGTCACATTATCCATCTAGCGTAGATAGTGGCTACACCTAGCATCAATTTTTAGCACCCAGCTGTCACTTTTGGCCCGTGAAGCTAGAATTTGCCTTGTGATCAACACCTTCTAACCAATCAGATCAGCGGGCGAAACCAAGTGAGGATCTCCGGCATGTGTCCTTCTCCCACTCTCGGTATTTCCCGGGTTGCAGTAGTGATTATCGTAGTAGAATTAGTAGAAGGGAGGCTCGTAGCGACCAAATTGTGTGTTCCCGTAGCTATCGTAATAATCTAAGGAGCAGTTTTCGTAATCTAGTACATATTTTAGTAATATAAGGAGCAGTATTAGCAGTGCCAGTAGTAGAATAGCTCTCGCAGCATTATCATTTTATCATTAAAAGTTTTTCTACTAATAACGACAGTATTTTATGTTAGTAACGCTAATATCGCTAGTATTCCTAGTTTTATTACTAAGTTATTATTTTTATCCTCATCAGTCTTATTATTTATATCAATAGTATTACAATAGACATTCCATTTACAGTTGCATGTTATTGTTTTATTTTATCTGCTCTATCATTGTATTATTTATTGGTGTAAATTAGTGTGACTATTAGTACCAGTATTATTAATATTATTTGTATATTAAGCATTAGTATTTATATTACCATAGGTGTAACCATTTCGTTAGCATTAGCGATAATAACGCCTTTCGAAATTGCTACTACCACTACCACGATGACAACTGCTGCTCCCACACCTTATCTACTCCACTCCTCTTCTAATACCAAAATGTTTTGCGGTGAGGACGAAACGCAATCAATAAGGGAGCCCTGGACATATGGGCGTTCTCTTAATAAGCAAATGTTCCATATTAGGATCCAACAGCCATCTGGAACGAATAAGAAGCCCTATTTAGGGATATCAATAGCTCGGGGTCTTCCAATGAAAATATATCAGGAGTTCTCCTTGACCGCCAAAAGTGCATAGTTGTTCAAGGCCTACCTTAGTCAAACAGAACTACTCCAACGGAAAGGACGGACGCGGACGTCGAAAGTTTCGGGACCTGCTTAAAGACATTCTCAGACAGCGAGGGACAGAGGAAGTTTGTAGAGCCTTCAGGAAAGGCAAGCAGGTTAATGAACAGTCGAAAACTGTCCGACCTCGACCTATCAAGATAGTCTTGGATAACAATGAACAAGTGAACTTGGTTCTGTCCCGGAAAACAGCCCTCCGCCATTCACATAAGATGGTGTTCTTTCAGCCGGACTGCTCTCCAGTGGAACGTCTGAAATGCTGAGAATTGGTGGCGGAAATGCAGGGGAGATTAATAGCTGGGGAGAGCAATCTGGCTAACTTCAGGGGACAAATAATACAGAATACCACCATTTCACTCTGGAATCAGCCAGTATTTACGACGGCTGCGGTACAGTAGTACTGGCAAACTCGCGCTCAAACGAATTGGATACTGCGGAGTCTTGCCGACTAAAATGTCTGTATAACAACGATCAGAAGCTATTATCGAAGTTGGATGAACTTCGAAAACAGGTAGCCGATGTGTCCCCTGATGTTATAGCAATAACAAAAAGTATGGCTATCACGGAGCATCAGTGATACCGAAGTAGCGCTATCCTGATACCAATTGTTTCGACGCCAGGGTGGAACGCCAGGGTGGAGAATTTGCTACGTACGTTAAGAGCGAGTTAAGTGTGTTCAGAGGACTGAAAGGATTACCCATGGTATGGAGGCTATTTGGTTGACAATTAAGTCACGAACGTCGCAGCTCCTGGAAGGCATGACCGTTTACCGACCACCACGGACAGACACCGATTCAGATGCGTGGTAACAGGAGTGCATACAGGCGATAGGTAGTCAACCTGATGTTATACTCATGGGTAACTTTAATGCACCCGGCATAAGTTGGAACGATTTGCGGGCGAATTGTTCCAAAAACGCCTTTTCGTCACCACCTTCTAAAAACACTACTTGAGGTTCCTCTCATACAACACGTCCTCGTTCCAACTAGAGCACGTGGAGGACAACAGGCTAGTTGTTTAGACCTAGGCTTCGCCAAGCATCCCGACAGTATAGACGAGGTATACTGCCTAGCCCCACTTGGTCGAGGTGATCACGCTGCACTTTCGTGGGATTATGTTCAATATTCTGTACCCCCTACAGTACACGAACTAAGCCCGAATAAATGTTGAGGCGACTTCTTTCAAATGAGAGTAGATGCATCACAAATAGATTGTCATCTTCTTTTCTCCGGCGATATCACTGAGGACCGGAATAACTTAAAGCAGCGGTTTTTGAATCTAATGCAAAGTCATTGTCCACTATCAGTGCCCAAGTTATCTAACCGCCCTCAGTGGCTGAAAAGAGATCTGAAAATGGAGATCAATAAAAAGGGAAAGCTTTGGCAGAAGTTTTGCAAAACAGGCCGCATCGAAGCTTTTGAGCAGTACAAAATACAGCGGAACAATGTAAAAAAGTTGGTTTTCAAAGGAAGACGGGACTTTGAGAACGATTTGCTGTTCGAGCTGTCAAGAATCCAAAGTTGCTTTACAGCTAGTTAAGGATAAGCACACGCAACAGGAACCCGATTCCTGCTATGCAACATGATGATGATCTCGAAATATCCGACGGTAAAAAAAGCAGAAAATTTTGCTGAGTTCTTTCGGTTGGTTTTCACCACGGAACCTTCCTTCGTCGCAACTGTTGACGAGGTCGTGGGAGCACCAAATATTGACGATATTTTGTTTGGAGAATAGACGATTTTCCAAGACCTAAAAAGCTTGAAGGAATGTTAATCTCCGGGTTCAGATGAAATTCCTGCAAAATTGCTAGAAGAACTTTCTAGGGGGCTGGCTAAACCGTTTTCCATGATGTGCCAGAAATCGTTTGAAAGTGGAATTATTCCTCTGGATTGGAAAACAACGCATATGACACCGCTTTACAAAAGTGCAATTCCTGCAGCTGCGAACAACTACAGATCTGTGAGTCTGACCACCAGATACTGCAAAGTAATGGAGAAGATCATCAAGAAGGGATTGATGATTTATTGTGAAACTGAAAATATTTTGTCTAATACACAATATGGCTTTCGTAGGGGTAAGTCATGTGCAACAAACCTGCTTTACACGATGCAAAGCTGGACAAAGGCACCTGATGCAAAAGAAACGGTACATGCGGCCTACATTGATTTCCAGAAGGTCTTCGACAGTGTTCCACACCAATGTCTCCTGTGCATGTTGAGACTGATACGTATCAGACGCAGACTTCCTACGTGGATGGAGAATTTCCTCGCTACTCGTTCCCCATCAATGCGTGTAGGTCCACAACAATCAAGGCCGACAGTAACCGAGAGCGCAGTCCCTCAAGGTTCAGTCCTCGAACTAACCCTCTTTCTCTTGTTCGTTAATGATTGTGTATAGGAATTGGACTGTGAGTGTGCCATTTTTGCAGATGACGTAAAAGTATGGGAGGTCATCAAATGTTCTGCCGATGAAGATAACTTCCAGGAAAATCTTTGTGGATTAAACGATCGGTCACATAGATGGCTGTTGTCCTTCAATTCGATCAAATGCACTGTGCTGCGCCTCGGAAATCGACATCCAGTTCCTAATGCGTGACCCTACCATCTTAACGGAATCCCACTCCAAGAAGCTGCTCAACAAATCACACCAAAAGCCAATCGACTATGTGGCTTCATAAGTAAAAATTTCACATTAATTACACATAAGACTAAGCTTTACAAAATGTACGTTTTACCTATACTAGATTACTGCTCAATATTTTTCGGTACCATGTCATCAGATGACAGACAGAAACTAGAAAAAATCCAGCGAAGCTTTACAAGAATTCTGTGTACACGCGATGACGCCCGAGACTCCTATTCAATAATTTACAATAGATATGGTCTTAAACCCCTCTGGCAAAGGCGACTCCAAAATGGTTTTACTTTCCTATTTAAAGTGACACATAATCAGAACATCCTTAGCAATAATATGTTAACAAATCAAAACGGTTCCCGTCCCACTAGAAAAAACCAGCATACAATTCATAACGCTAAAGCAAGGACGGCCCAGCGATCAAATTTCTACACCATAAGATATGCGATCATATGGAATGCCCTATCCAACGATATTCGAAAAAACCACATTTTAGCCGAATTTAGAAGAAAGACCAAGCAGTTCTTCTCAAATGACAAGACGCATATATTTCTAAACAAAATAGGACACTTTGCTAACCAGTTCTTTGACGTCCAATTCGGACCAAAAGGGATCTAACGGTCCAGGAGAGTTCCCGCACATTTAGGAGAAAACTGGCCACTGATGGAGGCTTTCCAGTCGACGGTTTCCAACGCTGATCAAATCAAAGCTTAAGCAAAATTGTGCCTTGCCTCCTTTTCCAATCCTTAAAAATAAAAAAAATAAAAACAAAAACTAAGAACAATTTATCTATTGCAATATTCTTCGACTAACATCTCAATGTTTATAAAAAAATATTATTGAAGAAAATAATTTTCTCTACAACTATACTAAAATATATATTGTTACCTCTTATAATATATCAGAAGTATAAATACTATTAATGTAAATCTCAATGTCACTTAGATATTTGACAAACGAAAGGCCAACCCTAGTAGCAACTAGATATCTATTAGATGCACGTTCACAGGCTAGTGCTAGATATACGCGATGCTGTAACGTAATTGGTTGCCGCAATAATGCAATCTGACATCTGATTGGTTGGCCACTTTAAGCGCATTGCGACATCCGTCCGCGCGCGTAACCGCATTATTTGACGTGCGTGGCGTGCAACGTGTATACGTACTGCAACTACTGCCTGACAAATCCACTGCTATTTCACTGCTATTCCATAATATTTCTGTTGTTATTCCCTTTAATATTTCTTATCTTTACGGTTTTTGCTAACAATGTTTAAGGGTGAATCCAGGAGTACGCGAAAACGCCGTTTGAAGAAGTATTTTGAGGAGGAAATGTTGGCTGTGGAAGAGGCCATGAAGAAGAGAGCGGAAGCCGACTATATGGTCGTAAATGCAGAAATAGAGAGCCCAAACGTCTCTGATAGTGAATTAAGTGATGATATTCCGGAGGCGTTGTCCACAGTAAGTGATGATGATTGGGTTCTTACAGGAGACGAAGAGGAGGAGGACGAGAAAGTGATCGAGGAGGCTGTAAGCACGGAAACGGAACAGAATAGCTATGTTCAGTCGTTGCGAGAATGGGCCGTGCGAAACCATATAAAACACGCTCCTTTGCGCGAATTAATGGACATAATTAGGCCACTCATACCGGACTTGCCAACCAACAAAAAGAGGCTGTTGAAGGCAACGAACGACTTAAAGGTTGTACCGATGGGCAGCTGTGAGTACGTTCACATAGGTTTAGAACGAAAACTGCGCCAACTTCTGCCGAGTAATGCAGAATCTGTGCCTGAGAGCGTTGACGTGCAGTTGGCAATAGATGGGGTGCCTATTTATAAGAAAGGGAACACTCACATGTGGCCCATCTTAGGTAGGGTAATTCGACCCTTCCGAAATGATGTGTTTCCAGTAGGTATTTACTATGGAGGCAGTAAGCCTTCTGACGTTCATGAGTACTGTAAGCAAGTAGTTGATGAGTTAATTGCTCTACAGAGCAACGGAATTGTAAGCGACGATGGCTTGCAAAGTACGCGGGTGAACGTGAAAGCGGTCATATGTGACGCCCCCGCCCGAGCTTTCGTTAAGCAGGTTTAGATTGTGAATGCTTTCCACGGATGCGAACGATGTTCAGTTCGTGGTGAGCATAGGGGTAAAATTGTTTACGCCGAGGAAGGCATCAGAGTAAGAATTGACCACGACTTCAAAGAGCCGACAGGAGATGAGCACGTGGTAGGAATTTCTCCATTCATCTCGTGTAATGTAGGACTAATTACAAAGTTCCCTTTAGATCCACTACACCTGGTGTACCTGGGAGTAGTGAAGAAGTTAGTAACCTTGTGGGAGAAAGGTCATAAACCCAAGGGACGGCTAAGCACCATAGAGCAGTTAGAGTACACTGCGCCAGTTTTGAAGCCTGCGGAGTTAGCAGCTGTCGATGAACGTATGCGGTAAATGGGAACATACCTACCCAGTGAGTTTTCACAACGGGGTAGAGCTATTAGTGACTTCGAATTCTGGAAGGGTACAGAATTTCGCCAGTTCGGCCTATATGTAGGTCTCCTAGCTCTTTATGGTATTATGCAACCAAATCATTTGAAGTTATTTGTTATGTTATTTACTGCTTTACGTTTGTTAGCATTACCTGAAACTTGTGTTGCCCATGTTGGTCATTGTAGAAAATTGTTAAAGCTATTTACTCAAAGGTTTTGTCATATGTTTGGCAAACAACACATGGTCTACAATGGTCTACATTTTCTGCATTTCCCTTTGAGAGTTACTTAGGTAGGTTGAAGAGGAAGCTCAGCAGCCCTCCACGACCTTTGCAACAGATAGCTAATAGAATTAGTGAGGAAGAGGTAATAACTCCTCGACCTCTACAACTGGTAGCCAAACAACTATGTGAAGAGGAGACACTAAGTCATCCTTTACAAGCATTTTCCACGAAGTTACTTCATCCACATAGCCTAGGACCCATAGTTGTTGGACTTGACGGATGCAAACAATACAATGTTCTGTTGACTTAAGTGTCTTCTGCCGATGCACTTGAATGACGATGGTGCTTCGCAGCTGCCTCGACCCACCTCAGACATCTGCAACGTCCCATCTTATTATCAAACTTGTGCCAGTGGACAACGATTGTAATCTCCGTATCGAGCAGACCCATGCATACGGTAGATGCGATGTTCTCAGCTGATTTTTTCGCCTTCAAACTGACCGCGGCTAAGTATACCTCAGTTAAAGGACATGAAAGTTTTTCCAGACCCCAAGTATTCTTACTATAAAACTGTAACACGTACAATGTATAGCTATTTTATTTCATGTTTTTCTAGACTTGTACCTTAGAAGTCAGGTTTTTTCACTTAAAACAAACTCCTTATTTCGCACACTATTGACCTGGCATAGACCAAAACAAATACAATAGTCACTGCAAAAAAGGGGTTTGGGTTAGGTTTTTTCCTGCTTTCCGGGGTTTTTGACGGCGCCAAAGATGTGCTTTACATATAAACCTTATTATTATTATAAATACTGTAAAATCTCCTCATCTGAATGATAGACAATCTCAAAACTTCTATACAATATTTTAAGGCAGCTAAAACTGCAACTTCAATGTTGTATGCCATCAAGCGCGCATTCACGGTTTTTGATAAAGACTGATTTTCGAAAATCTTTTGTACCTTCATAAGGCCACATCATGAATACGTGATACAAGCCTGGAGACCGTGGATGCGGCAGGATTATATCGTACTTGAAAGGGTGCAGCGGCGTGTCACAAAATTAGTAAGACGCCAAGGTGCACTACCATATGAGATCAGCCTAAATAACCTCAATGTCTATCCTGTGATTTAAAGGCAGTGACGCGGAGATTTGATACAAACCTTCCGTATCGTGCGTGGCTTCGACTGCGCCCTCATGTGTGACGACTTTTTCCAACTCGCCACTACAAATAAACTCCGAGGACATCCCTTCAAACTGTATGTATCCCAAGGACGATTGGACGTAAGGAAGTATTTTTTCTCTAATTGGGTCGTGGACCGGTGGAATAACGTTCCTGAGGCGATTGTTGTGTCCCAATCCGTGGAAACATTCAAAAACCGACTTGATATACACAGGCTACAGAACAATGTGAACTATGTGATAAATTAACCTTGAAACACCACTGCACCATGTGACGGTTTACATTTTCCTGACTGAAAACTTGTTAACATTGTTTGTAATTCTTGAGATTTTGATATGACAAATAAGGAGTTCAAAGGTGCAAGCTCCTTTTTCTTCAAATATACTGACTGACTGAATGAAGGAATTTATTTACCGCATTCAAGACTACTACGCCTCAAAGTCAAAGGAATTATAGTAGGAATAAATGGTATGGCTGCGCAATGCAAAAGTCCCCCAGGCAAAGTGTGTGACGGGAATCATGGGTAAACGATTACTGTTTGATTAAAAAGCAGTTAATTCGTGTTTAACGTGCGCTTCTCGCACAGTAAGAAACGAAGTGGAGCAGCTTGTTATTGTTTAACTGAATTAAAAGTACATGTGAAATGCACGCGAAAATGACAGTGCAGACCAAGAGAAACTCCCATTACTTAGCGAAGGATGCATATATGCCAGGAAAATTATAAGAATAGCCTTTTGGTAATAGACGAATAACACGGCAAGTAGGATTAGTGAGGCCAAGCATATTTTTAAAACTAAAAAACGACTTTCTTCTTTTTAGTAAGCATACTATTTTTCGTGCGGAACGTCTCGATTTAGATGCAGAAGTTGGTTCGCGCGCCAATTTTAGTCAACACAGCTCGCACTTTTCACCTCTTTTCCCGAATCGTTGCCTCGGTTGCCCTGCCCTGGTTCCGCGGACACCCGCGCCACCCTTTCCGTAAACCACGTACCTCGCCAAGGGTCGCCAAACACCCGCACCTTACAAGTGCTCGCCATTTGTCCAGTGGGGGATTAGTGATGTGGTAAAAAGGTGTACCTCAGTGACCTCGCCAAGGGTCAGCAAACACCACTTAACTTATGTTTGCTCGCCATTGGTCCAGTAGGGTTAGTGGTAATGTTAAAAATGTTGACCTCACTGACCTCGCCAAGGGTCAGCGAAAAACCCCCAAACTTACACGTCTTCGCCGTTGGTCCAGTGGGGGATAAGTGATATTGTAAAAAGATGCACCTCAGTGACCTCGCCAAGTGTCAGCGAACACCCCCCCGAGCCAAGAGTAAGCGAACACGCACGTAATTACACGCGCTCGCCCTTAATACTATGGCGGATATGTGATAAATTTGTAAATTGCATGTCAGTGACCTCACCTATCCCAGTGTGGATTGCCACAGCCCGCTTCGAAAGCACCATAGCAGTTATCTGTTTGGTTGCCATTTTTGTCCCACCATTGCAAGTGGGTGAAGGAGTAAGGACTGAGTTTACTGAACACATTACAGCTACGGTGGTCAGGACGACCCGTACAGACTAGCTCTTCGCCGCTGGATACTGGAGTGCCAGGAGCGGCCCGAGCGATGATACCGAGATCCATTATCGGAAGATAAGGACTGGGCCAACATTGCGACAACATAGAACGATTGATGACAATTACTGACAATAATCTTCTCGTCGTTATACGCACTCGTTTCCAACACATGACCCATCGGCACTTGCAAACATGTTGTCCAAGTGATGGCTGCACGTCAAACCACATAGTCTATATCTTAGTACGCTCGAGGTGGGCCACCTTCGTGTTCCACAGTCGATCGTTTGGAGGTGCGAAATTTGGATCAGATCATGTACTTGTCCGTGCCCGTTTTAAGCTCCGATTGTCGAATCGGAGTAAGAATCTGCGCCCAAAACGCCTCAAAGTTATGGCACTGTCACATCCAGAAGCCCATGTAGCGTTCAACGAAAGTGTCTTTGCACGGATCTGTGATCAATTCGCTATTCGCATCGAACCTGTACATAGCGTCGATAACCAAACTTCGCAAATACTCAGTTGCAAAACTTGACAGACACGCTTCTTTGTGCGGTGAATTTTGGCTTGCAACAGGTTGTACCGAGGAAGGACCAGATCTCAACACCGGCACTGCATCTCTTGGCACAAGAAAGAATCGCTCGGTTATCAAACTCGGATAACTTCCGCTCAATCAGACGTCAAACTACACGATCAACAAGATGCGATCGTCAGAACCATTGGACCTAGTCAGCGGGCTTCATGGAATCAGCTCGGGTAACTTACGCCAGCTCAATTGACTTTTGCGTAAAGCAGCTGGCAAATATAAACCTCCTTGCGCTACCATTCGGGATAAGTCGGGTCAAGTGATAACTGATATCGCTGAAAAAACCGATCGATGGCTAGAGCGCTTAAGTTAGCTACTGGTATCACCCATATGTTCGCCTGCGAGCCCACAGCTTTCAATTGGAATTCCATAGATTGTGGCTGCTAGCCACCTACGAGGTTTGAACTGCAATCAGTATTCCAACGACTGAACGTTCAGAAGGCAGTGGGTGAAGATAGTATCCCAGCAGAAGCCTTCCAAACTTATTGTTCTGCTTTGACGGACTCACTACACCGGCTGTACTTGACTATATGGACGACCGAAGTCATCCCTACTGATTGGTCACTGCCCATTACCTTACCGATACCGAAACGAGGTGACGTGCCATTATGCTCAGATTACCGCGGTATTCGCCTCATAGATATAGCCGCCAAAGGGTTTGCGACCATCCTTCTCCGCAGATTGTCGACTGACTTTCCTGAACGCCTTCGCTTCTATCGCGCTTGCCAGTGATCCGATGCAGTTTTTTAATCATCGATTTACGCGGATGCTTTGCGTCTGTTAGCCAAGGGAAAAAATCAACAAGACCATGGAATAAAAATCTATTGCCTTATTTTGGCACATTAACCTTTAACGCAGGCGGTAATAAATAAATTTTATATTTCAGTCATTGCAAACTTAGTGCTTTGGAATAATAAATACAAAGTTGGTAAAGCTAGTAGGCAGCGGGAGCGTTTAGTAATGTAGGCAGATTTATTCATATTCACCAACATATCGTCATTTTAAAATAATAGTCAACACTCCTACAAATTCGGCCATTCGTGTAAAATGGTTCCTACAGCTGTTCGGATTCACGGGTTTCATCAGGTTACCCACTTTCTTATATCCGTCATCGTCAGTATGGACTTCTTGTCCTGTTTCCCTGAGGCATCCTTTGTTCCGTGTCCATATGCCTTCCTAAATTCATCTCCACCGTATAATTCGTGTCTGCCAGGTCGATCAGCATTTCATACGCTTTAGTTTCGTTCGGCCTCGCCTAGCAGATTCCACTGCTCTCATCCACACATTGCAAAACATAAGATTGAAAATGATTCTCACTTGCCACCGCGCGTCCGCCACGCGTCTACTTCTGGTCTGCATCTGCGGTTTTGTAAAAAAACAGAAATTGGTTTGCATGCAGACGCTTCTCAACCCTTAGCTCGCACGCCTTGTGGTTCTTATCTAAATAACACATATCATAAATGACAAGGTTGCCCTTACCTTCTGCCTCATAGACCTTATAAATATTTTCTTGTGGAATTTACCGCAACGGAAAAC
>JAYGXS010000003.1:67909683-67934187 GCA_036362985.1 Ligula intestinalis | reverse complement strand
TTTATAATCTTTAGAGACCACACGCCGACACCCGGGGCTACATAACGTCAAACAGGACGTCATAACGAATACCACCATTGAGTGGTTCCATGGTTCGCGGGATCGGTATGGAGGCATCCGAGGAAAACCAACAGAGACCGCATTGGGCAATGTGATGGCCTCATACTTTCAGTCAGAGAACACTGTAAGTGCCATTGCAAACAATGGTCTTATTGGTTACCTTTTGCCGAAAATGTACTTTTAGTTACAATTTATAACTTTATTCTTGCTAACATATAAAACAACCTTATAATTCACGTTTTTTTCTATTATAGGAGCCAGCTATCCTGCCATCCACAAGTTATGCCTCCCCTGAACATTGACAAACCTTTATATATTGACATTAACATTGACATACGTTTGTACAAATTTTCTAATATCTTCTTTATCTACTAATATAACATAATTTCTATTTCATTAGGACTTGTCCTTTACCCAAAAGCTTGAATAAGCAGGTTTGGGGGGACCTTCGGGAGGTTAAAGGGGACCAGGGTGGTGGCGGAGGCATTTTACGCAACGGGATGGGAGCGTTTGGGAAAGGGGGAGGGGCTGAAATGAGCAAAATAACGCGTCGTGTTGCCAATTTTATTCGGCGACGGGGGAAAACGGGTTGACGTCCCCACCCTCAGCCCCATCCTCGGCAGGGGTATAGCCCCGTTCTGCCCCGTTTTCCCCCGCCGCTCGACGGGGAAGAGCGGGGATTGTGCTAGCAGAGTATGCACCGAAATATAGATCTGACTAAAATGCTCATTTGCCTCTTCTTAGGCATCGTATGACCATATCGTATAAAAAGAGGCCAAAACAATGATATCATAATGTAAACAATAAGAATGGCGGTGAAAAAACACTAACAATACACAATTAAGAATCAACAATGAACATTATGCAAAACAATTACAAATAACAGTAAAAATAATACAGTAATATTCAAGACAATCGGGCCAAATTAAGTTAAAACAGCACTTAAATCAATAAAAAAAGTATATTAATGAAAATAGTTGCACAAACAAATAATATATACTCCCGATCTACAACCAGCTAGACACCGAACTCGATGGCTCAATGGTCAGGACGTCTGCCCCTGACCGGCGAGGCGCGAGTTCAAAACTCGGGTGCTGCGGAAATTTCAGCTGCTACACTAGGGTTGGCTGCCTGTGGCTGATGAGGGCCAATAGCCCGAAATAGCTTTATCACAGTACGCCAAGTATGTCGGCAGGAACACTGTTATAAATACAAACTACGTAAAACCAAGTCACTTCTCGAAGAAATAGCCAATGAAGAAACGGCACGGACGTCCAATAGGAAACGCGCTTCCGCGATTAGGATAGCTGATTATTGGCCTTCTATTCGTGAGTAGTCGTTTTTCCATCTCCTATTAAAATAGATGGAAATTGACGTTGGTTCTCTGAGTACAGTGACTGAACTGAATAATGCCCTCTCTGAGATTGAAAACTACGAGGTTTACTTTCTTTAACGTTCTGATTTTCAAAGCAATCTATAATTTCCCGATTTTCAGACTTTTCTGATCAGAAGCAACAGTATGACGCAAGAATAACGGCCTTGCAAAATTCACTGTAGCTTATTTCTGAAATGGTAATAGTTTTTTTAGACCAGACTTACAGTCTCTTAAATCCGATGGAACGAGTCTCCAGAACATTGTTGCGGTGGCTGCAGACATCGGTGTGCAGTTGAGCGCAAAAGTAAGGCAACTGGATTTGGCAAAGGTGAGTGTGTGAGTATTTGGTTATTTTTAGACACGTGTTAGAAATGTTGAGGAATTAATCGAAAACATAATTTCATTAACTAATGCGGCGTCTGCTGCTCGGAGAGCTCTGGACACAGAAGATATATCAGAAGTATGTGCGTTTTACTGCCTTACGCTCTCGTTTTAGGCTGCCTCTAAGATTGCCATTTTTCTTCGCATGGATGAGCGGACAATTAATCTAATACGTTTGCTCGAGAAAGGTATCTATGGTTACCTAGTTTTAGCGTTTTCACTGTTGACTTTCTGTCGAATTTTACCTAAGTTGATGTGTGTACATAGTACATAATGGTCCTAATTTATCAACTATTTAATAATACTATTATAATTGTTGTTTTCCGTGCTCACGAGAATGCGGACGATTTCTCTAGTCATATTTTCATCGCCTCCCTTGATTTATTTCGACCTAGCTCTCCAGTGTCCTTGGTGGTACTGCCAACCCTTTTGACTTGTTGCTAACTCTGAGTTATCTATCCGGGCTCTGTGGTCCGCCTATGTTAAAAGTGTCAAAATGGTAGAAGATTCTTATTTGAATCTTCTTCCGGTCAATGAATAGGTATTTTCTTTTGCTTATGAAATACCTTGCAAAATTCTTAATGCTATCTAATTCTAGACCTTTCTTTCAATTTTGGTTATAGAAGGGGTCGGAGTCGATTTGCTCTCTCATTTTACCACTCTCCACGAGGAGGCTGTCAAACGACTCTTCTCCGCCTTCGATGAGGCCTGCAGGGTCGGTGATGGGAAGGAAGTCAGGAAACTCTTCCGGCTTTTCCCACTCGTAAATGAGAGTGATACTGGTGTGGCAAAGTTTGGGGCATTCCTCGCAAAACAAGTTTCCGCCAAGGTAGAGGCTCAGCTGGCCTTATTGGCATTGAACTCTCAACCACCAAAACCCACAGCCTATGTTGATATCATGACCGAATTGTTAGAGAGTGTTGCTCAGATCGTACAATCAAACGAACAGATACTGAACGACTGCTTCGGTGAGACCACTTCACTTACCAAAACACACTTTAAGATATATTTTCATTCCTGAGATCTAACCATTTCCATTTCAAATACAGGTTCTGGTAGCCTTTTTAAACTGATTCGCGCCGTCCAGCAGCAGTGCGATGAGAAGGCAGCGTTAATTTTCCTGAACTTCAAGGAAAAACGTCAATTAGCCATTGCTGTACAAAGGGCCCGCCATGAGCTCACAATGGGTTCTCGGCCTGCACCGTTGAGCGGACCTTCACTCACCACTAACCAAGGTACTGTCAATGCTATCTTCGAGTACTGTCTCTCCGTGGAGGCTTTGGTATCGGAAATCGTCCTGCTGAATGCACGAATTGAACTTTTCCTGAACTTTCTACGACGACGTCTGCTGGTTTGTTTGTTTTCACTCTTCCTTTCTGCCTATAGATTTCTAGGAGGTTTTTAAATTAAAGACCTGCTTCATCTCATATTTATGTGTACCTTCTATACACTGCATCCAGTTCGAATCAACAGCCTTGGATCCAAGACCTATGCCTCGGAATTCGAATGAGCTTTTGAGTTATTCTAGATATTTTCAGATCCAGCGTTGCCGACCTATCATCCAGCATATAATGCGCTTCCTATATGACTCTGTTGAAGCGGAACTTAATTGTTCCCCTACTAGATCGGTGAAGCACATATATTCATGTTAATATTCGTTGAATTGAGTTGATTCCTGCGCATTTTTGTAGTACTAGTTTGAAAATTATCCAACGGGATAAAACGTGCGAATGTCGAATTTTTAATATTTTTACCATAAATCAGTCTGCGGAATATTTCTTCATTAATCAAAGCCCAGTGTAGCTTGTCCCTCCTGTTAATCACCACATATATAGATTTCCGAAATCCAGATAGTTTTACCGGTAACATTGTTTCCGTTGAATTTTAAACTGTTTTCGCTACAAAAAATACATCAAAAGGGCAGCAAAACCACTCCACAAATTAGCCAATCTTAGTCTACTAGAAGCAACACTGTTTCGAGTGTGCAGTGCTAGAATTATAGCAGAATGAATTTAAACAGCATATACTTCTATTCCCCCTTGATATTTCGGGTGTAATGGTTGAAGACCTAAAAAGCCCCTGTGTGGGTGCCACACACGATATGAGCCCCTGCGCAATTTTCGAAGTCTTAACAGCGAAAAGGGTGCGATTCGAACCTCGTAACTTCAAATTGGAGCCTAGAAAAGGTGCTTTTTAAGCCTAAAAACCGTTGGTAAAGTAACGATGACCTTCAACTGCAGTTGATAGTGCCTACAATGCTACTTTTACGTATTAAGCAGTTTGAGCAGATGGTATTTATTCAGATCCTGTCCGGTATCGTTACTAAACCACCTTATTCGTTCAATAATTGCATTAGATTTTCCGGTATAAATAGCTAGACAATGCAGTAGTGTCCTTTTGGCAACTTTGGCGTGTCAATCGTCGTTGGAGTATGCCAAATAACAATATGAATGAAACAAAAGTTCTCGATTTTTGATAGAAACAGTCATCTAAAACGCTGTTGTTTTGATTATACCTGCAAATGGTCTCCCAGCACAACACTTACGATTATCACAACCGCCGTTAACTGGATCGTATACCCAAAAACGGGTGGCCTGGGGGCATGGTACATGACCACAAATGAAGTGCTTAGTACAGACTTGCTGTGAACCTTTGATAGTGTTATTATTCGTGACTTCTGAGGGTAGTTTGTTTTCACTAAATCCTGAAACGTACGCCTTCACATTTATCAGCGCGAAGGAGATCTCTACTAATTTTATGTTTCGTGTGCATGCTTGTGCAAATATTAGTAACCTTACTCATAAATTCGGTTAAGGCCTTGGTCTTTCAAAACAGACAATCGCTCAAAGGCTGACACTGCTGAACCGTTGGGTTATTGCCTCGCAGAAAAAACGCGATACAAAGCGATTTGAGGGAAGTACTTTCATTATCGGTTCCGGTGCTCGCTATGAAGCCTGCAAATTGAATGACCTAATTCATTTACTCGGATTCTGAGATCGCCTAACCTTGTGTTTTGTTTCCATTTGTAGAAGAATCACTCCGAGGAGGATGCCGGCGACCCTTCTGAAGGTGAGTTATTTCCTCCAGGCAAAACCCCTGGCCGTAGTCTTTTTATGTCTTGCTAGTTCTACTGCCGTAGGCATCCATTGCGTACTGCTACCTAGGTATTTTTTTCCAATACAGCTGCTCAAATCAAACAGTTTTTCACTGACTTTCAACTGGTCAAGATATCACAGGAACTCGTGGATGCCTACCTACCTCAGGAGCAACTCTTCCTACGCGAACTCGTTAATAAAGTTAGTTCGAAGCTAATGTACATTCATATCATACCCAAATTAGTCTACCACTGTTAACTTTCCATATCCACCTCCCTCTAGACAATTTGAAATCGCTTTATTTTTCTTTGAACCCCAATCATCCATCCAGAGCCTCATATTCTACGTTTTCTTTTTTAAGGCGATTCTCATGGACGAAGTTGATCAAACCACAAAAGTCTTCAGCATGGTGGATGAGGTCTTTTTTGTTATTCAAAAATGCTTGAGGTGAGTACTCTCTATCTCTCCCTCTTCAACCTTAACCGACTTCAAAAAATTTCGATGAATTTGTCTTTGTTGTCTTGAAGGTCTTCTTTCGAGGAGGCCTTCATTGTGACGACAGACTATCTTCTTTATTCCTGTCAATGAATTACGCTATAAGCTTCGTGGCCTTTAAGGTTCGCCGGTAACGTCTCTTCCAGAAAGTATCTAAGAGTTGCGGTATTTTTCATAAAAAACAGTGTAGCGACTGGTTTTAACTTGAAATCAAATGCAGGGACGCCAAGGTAAAGCGGAATCTCTCACAGTCAGGGTAAATCGGGCGACAGGCCACTTATATGTGACTTTGAATATCCCGAATTGCAGGTGGTAAGACGTAGGCCTATAACCCAGCTGGCAAAATGTTTGACTCGAATGCTCGATGACCAAATAATCTGAGTGAAGTCTGGTCTGGGGCCGCTGATGGTAAATAAATAGGTACTCCTGTCTCCAATATCTCCTCATTAATAGGTGCTTCTTGAGCAAAGCTGTACAGAAATCAGGCCTGGCGAACTTTCTGTACGAATACTTGCATTTGATGGGAACAGCTTCCCAACTACTGATGAAGTGTTTATTTCGGTTGCAATACTCAATTCATAAATACTCTTGTGGCTGTTCTGCATCATCTTGTGAAGGAAGCTCCCCTCCCCTTCACTGGCATTCTTTTACCACTTGACAATTTATAGAGCTCTTCCCAGCCTTACTTAGCTTTGCAATTTATTCAGCAGATATTTAAACTCTAGTACTGGATTGCAGTTGACCTTGTACCAAATTTCCAGGAAATGTAAATATTTCCGTGTCTTCTACCTCACCATATGATTAACCCTAACCCACACCTTTACTCTAAATCTAAACTCGACCCTGCCCCTAACCTCCACTGCAAACTTCACCCTAATCTCCTAGTAATCTAGAACAAAGACATCTGTATTAAAGGAGGAGGAAGGTGCTATTCCAATACCCTGTCACGTGGACTTTTCACAAATTAGCTCTTGTTACTACTATTATTCACTAGCAGTCGGCTTATCCTTAAAATCCATAGTTTCCTAAAAATGTCAAAAAACGACTCTGTCATACCTCCAACCTAACGGACTCCTGTGTTAGCTTCGGTCTACCAAACTGATGAATGACGCTAAAGTCTTCGAGGAGTTTCATTTAAAAGTAGTTCTCAGTTCTTGTTACAAATTTTCTTTGAAGTTTACCTTATGGCCCCCATATTCTCTGATTTGCGAATAATAATAATTGGTCTCATCGGGTTGAACTTCGATTCCCAAACAGATACTTGTGATCCTTTTACTTTTTAATGATATTCCCATTTTCGTGGCTGAATTCTCGACCCTCTTACCTCTGTTGTTTTCCTTTAGCCATGACTCTACTACTCATTCAGTTGGTCTTTAAAGTAATGTCTACTATACCCGTATTAGTAGCCAATGCTGTTTTTTTAAAAAACAAACATACACCGTAAGCAATTCGGTTAACCTATGTCGTATCTACATTTTAGTCGTGCGATTTCCTCAGGTAACATCGATGCGGTTTGTGCGATGCTCAACTACTGTGCCAGCGTCTTGGCAGATCAATTTATCACCGATGTTCTGACGTCCCGATCTCAACAGTGTACTTCTTCTGGCTGGATTCAACAAGCCTATAATTTAGTCCATAAGCGAGCTGGAAGTAAGTTCCCTCTGTTCTTGCCAAATTATCAACTACGGCCTTCTCTGGAACTCGGTTAATTTCAGCTCGCCTTGCACATACAGTAGATTACATATCTAATGAAATGTGAAGAGCAAAATGAGTGGTTGATTTAGCACACATTTCAGGTTGTTTATTTTGTTCACTGAGTTGACTTGAGGTGCAAAATGCTGTTTACTAGAAATAAGTTCGGTTTAGATAAGTATACTAGGGGCAAAAAGGGGCAGAATGCGGACCAAATCGAACGTTTTTTGATATCCAAGAAATTTTCTGCGCTATTAAACGCCGCGGAAAAACCTTGTTTTTGCATGTTATACTATCAAAGAACATTCATAAAAGTGGAAACGTTTTGATCATATACGTTCAGAGGGGAGAGAATTTTGTTTTTGCCTTCATGAACTTGAGTTTAGTGAAATTATGAGATAGCGCATTTTTGGGAAAAGAAGAGCATAATTGGTTTAAAAATTCTATGTTGCAAATGTGCCAAGTTTTGTGCCATAAAATTGAGTAGTAAACTTATACCCCACCTTAAATGTATATTTTATATTTGAAGGGCTGCTGGCAAGGAATGCGTATGAGGACTTTATTAGTATAAAGTAACAAAATCGATTGTTCAGTCAATATAAATTTGAAGACAATTAACATTACACACATTTGAGTGAGTTGTCGCGGGTCACTGCGGAATAGTTTTCTCAAAATTGCCATTGATATTATTGCCACTGCTTTGCTTTTGTAATTATAGAACTGAACCTAGAAGTAACCAAATATACTGAAAACTATTCCGGTTTAAATAGAAAAGTTAGCAGTTTAATTTATAACAAGATGAATCCCTAATTTTAGGGAAGTCAGAAAACTGGCCAAAATGTTCGATTCTGATCTTGACTTAATCTTCAGAAAAAAGTACGCCAAAGTATATAACTAAAGCTCTTTTTTAAGAGGTAACTTGTTATATAAATTTTCTCAATCAATCTTAGGCATATTAATTCGAGACTGTTGTTGTGAACGTTCATTTTTCTTCGCAATGAGCTGACATGTTTGGTTCTAAAACCATGACACACACGGACAGCTAAATCAGAAAAAAATGTTTAAAAGCTCGTTATTTAGGTAAATACTTTAAAGATATTTTATTTTGAAGGTTTTTCTAAGCGCGTTGAATGTAATCATTATTTATGGTCAATCGACTGAAGCCAGTTTAAATTGTTAACTCTTAATTAGCATTTCAAGGAAGATCTGAACCTCTTCGTGATCAAAATCTCGAAATAATTACAAAAGAATGTGGCGGAAGGCAATTACTCTTAGCGTAGAAAAAGTGGCACGTTTACAATTGCACCCGACGATTCCATTTAAATTTAATAGGCATTAATAGGCATTTCCGCACTCGAGCTTAAGAAATATATTACTCCTCTGATCTCCCAATGGGCCAATTCAAGCGAACGTGTATTTGCCTCAGTCCAACGTAACTCAAGGAATGCATAAATGAAAGAAAAAAAACTAACAGTTCTCGTGGAAATGTGTTGGAATACATACTCAAAATGGTGGCTGTTTGGTAACAGCCATACATTATATTGAACGTAATATGCAAGCATATGTATCCGAAAGTTTAACAAAATGATTATTTTCCAACATAATTTTACTTGTGCTACTGTATTTTTCCGGTGGTTTTGCATGAACGGGCCGATTTCCACTTTTTCGGAATATTCTGTTTTTATAAAAAAGCCGGTATTTCTATAAAAATTTATATTCCTTTATAAATCGCAATATGTACTATTGTGAAGAACAACCATTACTTTATTGCTGTAAGACTTCCGGGGCAGCAGCTTGGGCTACCTTTGAGTAACAGGGAGTTACTTGTAAACATCCTTGGATTTCATGATTTAGGTAACCAACCGTAAGTAGGCCACCATTTGCATGTTACTAAGCGGATAACGCTGCTTCTGCAGTCTTCGTGTACGAGTACCGCAACATACCTTGCACTTTATAGCGGTATAATTTTTTTGCCCCTTTTTCACTAATTCTATTCAGTCAGATAAATATTTTAACAGTTGACAGCTTATCGTGTTTTATGCCTTATACGCTTGTCTATCATAGTTTTCCGCCTTTTAAGTTTGTTTAAACCCACTTCTTCGATGTCATCGTGCTGAGACATCATGATCTTTTCAACGTCTATCGCCATTAAAAATCTCAAGACATGTTTTCAAGGACTGAATTTTATAAACTTTCTGTAAGAAGTCCATATCTATCGATTGACCTGGATGACAGATGCAGTCTCATTCGTTTTTCTTCCATACTACCTCTCATTTGGTCAATGATCTCGGTCGTGAATATTTTGCCCTAAACCTGTACTCACGCCGTCTTCAGCAGCACGCCTTAATGGAGTCAGAATTCTTATAACTTAAATATTGGGCGGCAGAAGCGCTTCACTTATGCTGGTGAACATGGCCGACAAGGGAGACTGGATTGCCCACTTCTGGTTCTTATGCCATCATCATCAGCCAGCCATACCAAACCGCCCAAGGGTTGATCCTACAACCTGGGGTTGGGTGTGGCTAGCTGATGATAGCTAATAAGCCAGAAATTACCATACCAACCGGGGTATAGTAACCGTGCGACTGCTGGCGGGGCTCAAGAGTGCGTCCACACCATTCCTCCAGCCTATAAATACACATAAAGAGAGGATTCTTACTGTAGGCCGCCACCACCACCAAGGTTATACGTCCCATGCCTATTTTTCAGGTGGAACCTTGAAGACTGGCCTCCTAGGCAACGGCAGCTCAGGTGAAGGTCATTCTTCGAGTAACCCAAGCGGGAAGATGTCCACCAGCGACCCCCAGGCTCAATACCTCGTTACCCTCAATTCCCTGGAGGCGTGTCTTAAGTGTCTGCAGGTACTGAGGACGACGTTGCAGCACCTGGTAAAAGACGTTTTCGGCCTCCGTTCTGAGTCCGATCTTTCCAAACTTCAGGTACTATTTTATGCCATTGTTCTTCGTCCTGTTTATGCGGGTCTGTGCTGGTTCACCGCCTGACTGTTCAAATTTTCGGCATTTACCACTCTACTACTACTTTTTTATATTACAGACCTGTCTCTCGGATTTGTTTGAATCACTTGAAAGATCCTTCCACCAACTGCTCGACCACGGCTTTGAGCAGCTTCGAGGCGTCATTCGCCCGCAGATAGCTACACTTACACAGCCTCTCGCATCGGTCAAGCGTGAAGTAGCCGAGGTAATTTGTCTGAAGTCTCGACAATTTTTAATCGTTGAGTTGGGTTCTCGCGTATGGTGTCATCTGTATATTGTCAGCTGTCTTTACTGTTGACATTGCGTTTTCATTAGGGTCAATCGAAGACTTGTCTGCTTCTAAACGTCGCTCAAGGGTGCTCGAATCGTCCACTGGGGATAACTATTTTAATTGTTTTCAGTTAGGACTTGTTGTAAATTTGGCAGCCCTTGAATTCGTAATAAACCATGAACTAGAGTAGTATGAGGACACGGAACGTTGAGATCTAGTACACCTCATATCCCTTAAAAAGCCACATAGCCCAATGACAGCTCTGTTACATCAATCAAATTATCTGTAGGGTGAAGGCCTAGGCTAAGTAAAGGACTGTTCTCTCACCCTTCTGAGATTTAAGGATTGTGTGCGTATGCAACGCCATGGTTCAGCGAACTATGGTCCCTGTAGCCTGGTGTGCGCTGGCAGTTTTCTTGGGCCTGATTCCCTGTCGGTGTATGTGTTTGCACTCCCACTGGGTTTACGGGACATGTACATGGTTGCCCGGTGAATTGTATCTTCTCTTTCTGATCTAAAGGAGTGACTACCGGCTGGCGGTGCGCTGCCTAGCGAATTTTTGGGTGGCATGTTGGCGGTGGATTTCGACCAGGTCGTGGCTGCACCGACCAGATCTTCAATCTCCGCCGTGTACTGGAACTGAGATGGGGTCACCAACAACCCACTGTTCTATGCTTCATCGACTTTGCTGCCGCATTTGACTCTGTTGATCGCAGTTCGCTGTGGAACATAATGAGGACGGACGGCCTTCCACCTAATCTTCTCAATCTCATGCAGGCATACTATCGTGGCACTTCCACACGGGTGAGGACGCAGAACGGTGACACGGAAGCCTTTAGCGTCAGGACGGGCGTCCGCCAAGGTTGTGCCCTTTCACCAACCCTGTTCAACTATGCGGTGGACTGGATCATGACCAAAGCACTGGATGACTTCCCGGGAGTGCAGTTTGATCGCTCAAAATGGGTGACTGACTTGACGTATGCTGATGACGTCGTCCTCTTTGGCGACAACTGTAATGCAGTTCAGCAGGCCTTGGACAAGGTTAATGAGCGTGCCCGATCCATCGGATTACGCCTAAACGCGACTAAGACGCAAGTCATGCTCTCCTGTGTGCCCCCTACATCTGTCACTCCTATTGTTCTCGACGGCGCTCCTCTCGAAAAGGTCGACTCGTTTAGATACTTAGGCTCTTTGGTCACGGAAACGGGTCAAGGTGTCGACGAGGTTGTATCACGCGTCAACCGTGCCCGATCTGCCTTCTACCGACTGTGCGCTCCTCTATGGAATAGAAGGGAAATATCACTACGCACAAAGTCCCGTGTTTACCAAGCAGTGGTTCGATCTATCCTGCTCTATGGCGGAGAGACATGGCCTATGCGTGTTGAGGACATGAGGCGCCTTGAGGTGTTTGACAATGACTGCCTACGCCGCATCCTTCGTCACCGACGCGTCGACCGAATTCGCTGCTCCGATCTCCGCCGACGCTGTCACCTGGACGCTCTCCCTCCACTCCTGCTTCAGAGACGACTTCGGTGGTTCGGGCATGCGGCCCGGCGTGATGATGGTGAGCTGATTCGTGACCTGCTTGTGGCGACGCCTCCCCCCACCTGGCGCAAACGTCGCGGCGGGCAGCTGAAAACTTGGACAGCAACGGTCAAGCAGGATCTGTCGTCAGTTTCCGGCCCATGCGTCTACGGCCTACGCCAGTGGAACCGTGAATGGATGGTGCTCTCGTGTGAACAGGCGCAAGATCGACGCGCCTGGACAGCTGTGATTCATGATGCAGTCAACGTCAAAACTGATGCCGGCTCGACCCGCCCGAGGTGAATGCCGTTACAAGTACAAGTAAGTATGTTGGCGGTGGCGGTTGCTGTCACCTCATCGTCTGTGTAGTTGCTAAAGCCACCTGGCCAGTCGCTCCGTGCTTGTCTCGCAAAACTGACCGTTCTGAGCCTGGTGGCAGGCTTAGGGGCGGCCTCAGCCGCTCCAGCCACCTGCGCCATCCCCCATCTCCGGTCTTTTCGACTTTTGCCTTGACATGGGGTACAGCTGTGGTAGTGGTGAGCGAGTGGGGTAGATTCTGCGAGTCTTCTTTCACTATAATTCAGCTACGGTCACCGCGTCTGCCTTCAGTTTGCTGGAAATAGTCGGAAACGACGGCCGAACTGTCAAATCAATCAATTCTATAGATTATTGCCTCGAATGCCCCACAACCTGGTCCGCCACGTGTGAATCTCACTCTTGGCAAGCAATTTGTGATCCTTTGTGCTTGTACTTTTTACTTCCATCATTGCAAACGATGATTTCTACCCTATGCCAATCAGAGTGGGCGCAGCATCGGTGACTGGTGCATCATCTGTCGCAATTCACCCCCCCCCACTCCCCTCCGTTACCCACATGAGCTCGGCAGCCACATACAGTCAAGAAGATCGGAGGCGTCTACGCGGTATAGTGGTCGCTACTCTGATAACCTGAACTGTAAGGCGTTATTCTTGAATTCTGCCATGGCTATCTGTAACCGACGGCCGTCTGTTTTCACCATCGTCTGCGCAGTGTTGGACTCCCTCCGTCGGCAATCTCCCTAGTGGGTATGAATTAGTGTACTTCATTCGTAGGTCGGTTTCAAGGCAAGTAAAAGCGCCGCTGACAGCATCGATTCAGAGGCGTTCGTTCTTATTCTGTCGATTTGGCCGTCATAGCTGACTCGACGTATTTGCAACTGTGCGCTTCAGGTTGATAGCCAGTAATCCAAAATGGTGTATGCGTCTGGTCAGCGATGCATCGCCTCCCTCTCCCAAAAACGATTTAGTATTACCGGCGTCTATGGATAAACAATCTGATTTAACGCCTTTATTTACCTGCAACATCACAGTCCGTAGCTCATTAGAACTTAGGACGAGCAGAGCGATATCTGCAACACAGTCAGCGATGTGTAGACCCCTTTAGAAGATTCACTGGACGGCATTTTAAAACGGAATGTATGGCAGAGTGCAACCGTTTCAAACTCCAGATGCAATACCAAACGATTGGGAGGAGGTCGTGGTGGCCCGGCATAGTGGTGAAGATGGAAATAATTACTTAAGGCATGCGGCTTAGTTCCATTATTTGCCACGAGACCTCGGTAAACGGAATCGAATTCTGCAGTGAAGTTAACGAAACAGCTGGCCCTGCGGTTACTGGTAGCCATGACGGAATTCGCGAATGTGCCCCTCCATTTGCATATCTGGTCCCCGCATGCCCCTCCATCTTGAATGTCGACTCGATTGAGTTTCGTTCTCGAGCCGCGCACACTCTGGAATCGCTCGAGATTGACAATGTCCAAGGCTTTTGCTGCCACGTTGACGAGCCGTACGTCGCAGTATTTCGGACACTCATAGTTTTCTTCCTGAAGACGGGTTTAAGGATGCCCAAACCATAATAATCAAAAATCAACTCACCTTCCCATGCCTACTACATTACCCCGAGCATCGACACAATACTTTCAGATATCAGCGGGAATGCCATCCTCTAGGCGCCGTTTCGTGTTGAGTTAATCTAACGATTTTAGTAACTACCTGACTTATGACTTCCATTATGACTATTTTCTACTTCCTTCACTAAAAAAGAAACTAGACTTATGTGAATAGAGGCTTTCCAGTGCTTGTTGGTCGTAGTTTTGTGACATTAAGGTATCTTGCATTTGACATCTTAGGTGCGAATGATAGTTGAACTTTCAGGCGAATGCAAAGAAAAACATGGTCAGGCACGCAAAGGTTGCTTATCGAATTGCCCTCGTGAACCCAGCTACTGAGCCTTGAACCGACTACAATATAGTCGATCTAACTGGTCTTATGACCGCCGTTTAGACACCAGGTCAGTAGATATTTGTCGCATTGTTGTGTAAGCACGTGTTGGTGACAGCTAACTAGTTCAGGTCGTTATCGCATTGAAAACAGAGCCAAAGGTGGCCAATATGTCGACTGTTCGAAGAGTCGCCGTACCGAGTCTGAACATTAAAGTCTCCGACAACATTCAGCAGAGCGCAACTGAGGGCATCTTTCAACTAAGTTTTAAGTAGAAAATGTCCCTGTCGCATTGGTCGGCAGCCGATGTTGATGCGTAGACGGCGGTGTTGGTAAAGTGGCCCTTCAGTCGTACGTAAGCCAGTCTTATTTTAGTGGCCTCTGCGCAAGTAATGTCTGGTTCGCTTGTTGCCTGAAAATCACCACTCTTGTTTACCAGAACAGTTGAGTAGGTCATTGTCGTCGAGGATGAGACAGGAGTTGACCTTGGGGTCTTGATTTTCCGAGGGCCTGCGTTGGAAATTCGGACATTAAGCAGTCCACGTCGTATTGAAGACGGTGTGCTGTCTAAATTTTTGTACTGAAGTCTAGGAAAATTCTTGCAGTCCAGTACTGATAGTTCTTTTTCGATTGAGTGATCGAGCTTGCAATGCGAGCACGAAACAATGGCTGCAGAGCGTGTCGCCTCCCACGGACTGCTTAGCATGAATTATAATACTTGAGTCAGACACTCTTTCGATGTGGCTTTTTGGGCTTATCGGTAAAGGTGGCTCCCCAACAGCCATTTGATTTGTTCGGAGTCGTCTCCCCGGGCGCTTTGGCTGCTGCGACAATTCGACCGTCGCTCTCGACAATGTCCACCACGAGCTTCAGAAAGCTAAGACAACGCGGTGACTATTGCGAGATTATAGTGAAAATAGACTTGCGAAGAATCTAACCCGCTCTCTCCCCACTCCCACACCCAAACCCGCTATGAAGATAAAAGTCAAGAAGACCGGAAATTGGGGAGGGCGCAGGCGGCTGGCGCGACCAACACTCAACACGTGTCCCATCTGCACACATCGCTAGGTAGACTCCCGCCTGGGAACACCATAAAGGTCACATTAAGTGGGAGCCCTTAAGCCCACAGTAAGCCACTCCACACAACAAGACACACACTGGGCCGACTGCAGTGTGCAAGTTATCCCGTCAGTTGGCAACTCTCTGATCTACGGCTTTTAGCGCACCGCGATAGTTCCAAGAGCATCAGATGCTTTTTAGTGAGGAAAGAAATACAGTATGGGTTGATCTCATTCTCTCTCCCACGGCCAGCAACAGGTTACCGCCTAGCTGATTGGTCAACTGAGGTGGGGTGAGCGCAGCGCTGAAAAGGAATACAAAAACATAATTGCAGATCAGTGATGACAAGCAGGCTTATTTAATGATAGCCAATAATTGACACACCATAGTGCCGTCATCGCGCTTTGAGATTTTTTATAGGACAGTCGGTTTGCTGGACTTGGCCCGTCAACATCCTGCTTGCCTGTAGTTGTCATCTCGCATATCCTAAGCTATACCTCCTCAGAAAATCTCCGTTGAGCCCCGATAGACTATTTGTCCCCTATGGATGCTACAGGTAGCCGTCAGCTATGCCAACAGGGAGACCGTCTTCCCTGTGTGAAATTTCCTAGAGTTGAGGAGGCAGTATCAATTGTTAGAAGTAACGGTTTAGTAAACCCAGGCTTCTCAAGTTCATCCTCCGAGGTATGCAATAATCGGTACCTACGCGTTTTTTGTGATCTAGTCAATCAACACCGCTTTTATGCTTAACAGTCCCTAACCTTGTTAGCGGTAAAACCGACGTATGAAGGCGGAATGTAGGGCATTTTAGTTTTTTACTGAAGTACGGGTCACATGTAAGTGCTTGAGCAAACCTGCCAAGTTTTCTGATTGAGTTGGACTGTTCACTCCTTTGGCAACATTTTCCAGCTTTTGATTTCACCTGTTGCGCTTGCATTGCCTGTTAACGAAGAATTTTGGTTTGCAGAAGTCTAGTTCATGGGCCTACGTTTAGTTTCAATACATTCGCCCAGTCCAAAATGGAATCAAGCAGAACGTGTCAGCAGTTAGAGGAATGGATTAAAGTCCGTTTTGACCTACAAACGAGGTGTGAGAATATTCAGGGTTATAAGGGACAGTGAGGGTTATGAAGAGTCAATGCTAGGAGGAGGAGGAAGAGAGCGTAGAGGGTGGCGTGCAGTTAATCGACCTTTAATCACGGTAAGTGCGGAGCTTGTACGAGGCACATCTGTGCACACAAGTCCGGCTTATGTAACCTAATGACAGGCGCCTCTGGTGCCGCTAGTAGACGTGCTGGTCCAGCGACTTGGGAGTAGTTCTGTGAGCCTTCATACATCACGCAAAAATACTTAATCGGAGTGTGCACGATGCCTGGCGCTGTTTATTACTACAATTTCTCCTCCTCCTTAGTCATACCGAGGTATGCTTTTAGATTGGCAATGACTTTTGCAACCAACATGCCTTGCTCCATAGGAACAAATGAAGAAGCACATGCACATTGAGGTGGTCTGATGTGGTAACCTGTCCTTGCCTTCTCCACGTAGACTAGGTTCGGTTAGGAATAATACCCGAACAATTGGTGCTCGGAAATTGCGTGAGACAACTTGATTGGGGCGTTTTGTCAGAAGTTAACTGGCAGCGTTTCCTTGAAAAGTATGTAACTTTAAGGAACGGGGTTTTCTTTTCCAAAGCTAGCGTGGGGTGGGTTCTGCTAGTCCCTTGAAATTATTATTTGCAATAAACCTTCCAGGTATTGCGGAGTGTGAACGAGGGTTCTCACACCGTCCTGCACTGCCTTCTACTTAACGCTCGTGTCAGGCGAAATAGGCCACCTGAAAATATGCACCCTTAAATTGACGCATTTATTCGGGAGGTCTTCATGAGAGAATTGTCACGAGTGTGGGCCCCTCTTTCGAGGAGGCGCCATATAACGGAGATCATTGTCTTCCATGCGAGCGCCACTCTAACGCAGCCGAGCGCAGCCAACAGAATGACCGGGGAGTCCGGGTTCTAACCGATAGCTCTTTCAGGTGGTCCTTGCGCTGACTGCCTGATAGTGATAGAAAACAAGCCTACTGACAGCAAGATTTATTGGATTCCACAAATTTTGCGACGGCTTTTCAACTGCATCCCGTCAGATAACGATTAGAAGCATACTGCAAATTTATTTTCACAGAATGTCAATGTATTACAGCAAGGGTCATAGTTCAGCGTAAATTATGATCAACTGAAGGAAATCAGCCTATAGGGGAAAAGGGGCGGGGAGGAAGTTCATGCAAACCAAGTTTTGATTAAAACTTGTTAGCTAATTACCAAGGTAATTGGAGATTTACGACGTGGTCTAGCTGCTTGCATAGGTCTGGCTTCTCCCGCCGTATGTAGGCCGCCTCCAAGTAATACAGGGTCCAATTTATTCGTGCCTGAACAAGCACTTGGAAAGCCGAATCGAAACCCACTGCAGCACGCTGACCGCCAAACGAGACGAAGCAAAGGTGCTCCGGGAGCTTTTCAGAGCTAACGGCTATCCACGAGCGTTCACTGAACGGAGTCGTATGCCAGCAAAACCACGGACCGAGGAGCGTTGTCTACCGAAGTCCTGGCGGAGCATTCCGTACACGAAAGAGGTCTCTGGAACCGTGGATAGATCCCTCGCACCTCTCGGAATAGGAGTAGCCCACAGGCCCGCCGCCACAATCCGGCAACAAGTAATGCGGCCAAAAGGCTCTATACCGAAACAAGAAAAATTTGGCGTTGTCTACCGACTTCAGTGTAGTTGTGGGAGGTGTAACTACGTTGGAGAAACCGACCGACAACCTCAAGCGCGAATGCACGAACGTCAGCGGGCGGTAGATAGGCTAAACCCAAAGTAGGAGGTAGCCGCCCATGCTACAAAGGTCGACCATGTCTTCAATTTTGACGCTTTCGAAATTGTGGGCCGAGATGACGATCACACGTCAAGGCAGATTAAAGAAGCTTGGATGTCGATCGACTGTTCGGTTAACCGCCACATAAATTTGCCGGTCCCCTATGTTGTGTTAGAACATTCTTATCAAAGGATGGTCACAACACGAAACAATCAGGGCCCTCAACCAGTGATCCCCTCAACCTACTTATCCAGGCGGCAGATCACGTCGAGGCAGGGGGAAGCCCAACAAACACTGACGCCCCGGCTGCAGACAGTCTCAAAGCAGAACAGACAGCGGGGGATGGTTACCACGCTGCGGGTACTGCCGACGGTTACCAGAGGACAGGCGACGGCGAGACGGGGGAAGCCAAACAAACACTGACGCCCCGACCGCAGACAGTCTCAACGCAGAACGGACAGCGGGGGACGGGTACCACCCAGAGACGCAACCTATGTAGAGCGACTCGAACTGGATTGGCAGAATACGCCCGCGGACGAAAGGAGCGGCAAATATCGAGAGCCAGGAGCCAGAGTATTCACTCTCTGAAGATGAATAGTCGAGATAACTATTCGAAACGTCAGACCACAAATATACCTCTCGATAGTCGAAAATATCCGAGGCCCAGGTAATTGAATAGAAGGTTGTTCAGAATACTCCTCTCCCTCACAGTCAGGATGCCTCGGCGAACGTTCTTTCCGTCTGACTTTGCATACTTCAAACAACAGCGTGAATCCGCAATTCAAAGGGTGTCTTGTTTAGTGGTAGTAACGTTGTCATTAGCCCGTACCTACTCAAAACGTCTATTGCACCAAATGGGATAACTCCAATTCCTTGCCAAGAAACCTACGGATTTGTAAAAAAACCGAAGCAGTCGCTCTCCTTGTATGTTGAGTAAACTCGCCGTCAAAAACTTTCCAAAATGTCAGTTTGCATCTATTTTTTTGCCGTTTAGGAGGTTTATCCTGTTAAGTAGCAATCTGCTGTGTTGGCGCTTCCATTTTATTTGACAAAAATTGTTTCCCATCTCAACTGCTTTTTTTTCTCCTGCCCATAAAACTTTCAGGAGGAATTGGACCAATATGCCCTAAATGACCCCTGGATGGAATCTCTCATAATTGGTCTCCAGAACTTATTAAAACCATTTCAAGTAGGTTTATTTTTTCTCGACCAACCCTCTCTCGCTCCTCCCCAGACGGTCCTGTCAGAGGGGAATTATGAAAAGTTTGTTTCTATCCTGGCGGATGAGCTTCTTCTGCGCATTGAACGCTTTATTCAGCAAAAGACCTATACTAGGGTGAGTAATCTTCCCTTGATTTGATGCTGCCTGTTCTCACCACCTATTGTTCTTTGAGATATCCTCATACCCTATAAATGCGTAGATATGTTATGACCTGAGGAGTAGACAGAAAAGAAGGCAAATAACCGTTTCTGGTGGGCTTTATTCAGGGTAACACAAAGACATTTGATCTTGCAGCTTGCCCACTCCAGCGTATTTATAAGGTTTTGCTCCTTCTGAAACAGCCCTGGCCTATAGCGTGCGAATAGGGGTTCTGGCCAGCACGCTGATTCGTAGTTCCCCACGCTGCGGCCCTAGGAGGCGTTTCTAGAATATTCGTACTGTAAGTGTGAGCGATCGTCACATGTG
This sequence comes from Ligula intestinalis, assembly GCA_036362985.1. Taxonomy (NCBI): domain Eukaryota; kingdom Metazoa; phylum Platyhelminthes; class Cestoda; order Diphyllobothriidea; family Diphyllobothriidae; genus Ligula; species Ligula intestinalis. The sequence goes on along the minus strand of JAYGXS010000003.1, from coordinate 67,914,430 downwards.
CTCAAGGCGATGGCGTGTGCAGCCGGTCTGCGCGCACGACTCAACTCACATGCGTTTCTGGCCGCAGGCTCTGGGTGCACTGCCGCTCGTAAATCCTTCAGTTTATCGTTTGAGGGTATAATTGATGTAAAACCCTTCTCCTCCTCTGTTAAGAACTTGTCACGCGTCTCGCTGATTGCCCGTACAACAACTCTTCTTCCTGGACTGACCGAGGCAGACCTCACCAGTCAGGTTGGAAGAAAATGACTGGGTATGTCCAACAGCATCAGGCAACTGGGTCGGCTCGGACAGTGGTTGGGGCCTGAGAGAGAGAGAGAGATTGAGGTCGACAGCTCAGCACACATTCCTGACTATAAACCATCTAACCCACTAGAATCTACCACGGCACGCTAAAAGCCGTGGTTTCGAAGACTGCAAACTTACGGGGTAGTGTGGTACTCATCTGAGGACAGAGAGTCAGGCTGCGGTGGCTTCTTCCTCTTCTTTTTTCTGAGCTTGGCAGCCCTACTCAATTGGAATCTGAACCCCACACTTTCCGCAGGCCTCGTCATCCTGCGATGACCGGGCGTGCGTGGCACGCGTAGACAGACTGTTTAGCTTTGTCAGTCGCTGTGTCCGAACTCGCCTCCAGGCTTACTTTTTACGCATTTAGCCTGACCAAATGCTAGCAAAATTTGTAGGCTATCCTGAGGCGCCGAGTCTACCGAAATGTCTTGGTTTCCTCGCTCTGACCGCCTACCAGCGATGACCCTTACCACTGGACAGGATACAGACGCACGTGCATGCAAGCGCGTGCTTAAGTGGTCGCAGTTCCTCGAAGGTCAACTGGTTGCGTGACCTTATCCCAAGTGCGCAATGTTGCCACAAGCGAACGCGTTCGACAATCCCTTATAAGCCACTGTCACCTCTCAGACAGTGGATTTTGCAACACGGACTGCGAGGACACCCGCAAGTCCGCTCCCATTGCCGGGCGAACCCGAAGCAGGGACATTCAGGGTGATGGAGATAAAACAGCGGCAACAGCCACCCGAGAAAGCAAGCCCGGGTTTTGTACACAATGAACATTCCTCCGGGTGGATTCCAAAGTTACGCCCTTCTTATAGTGTTCTTCCTTGGGGATTCCAACGGGCGTAACTAGACGGTGACACACATTAGATGTTACCGTTCAGTTCAGTTTTATTAAGGAAATATAGGTTAATACCTTTGAACTCCCTCTTTGTACATAGCTATCACGCAGAACATGTGGCGTTGCCAGTGATGGAACTGCGGTAGGCGGGGGGCAGACATTAAAAAAAACTCCTTAGGCATGATTCATAAGTTTAGTTTTGAATGCCATTTGTGGGATTTTAAGGAGAAAAACTGTCGCCTGTGGAGGGGGGGCAAAGGGAACATGTAAATCGGATGTCCTGCTGCTGAAAGTGTTTGGATCATGTCAGGAGGAGGCCATCGCGGTTGTTCAATATCCTAATGGTCACACGGGGAGATGACTGCGGTGGTCACGGTGTCGGAGATGCGCCCATCGTATGCCCATGCGAACCAGAGGTTGAAACTTGCAATCAGTTATTCTAAACAAACATATTACTGAAAAGTAGCGGCAATATGTTTTTTAAACAAAAAAAGTTAGACTGTTATATAATTAGCTCGCTTCATTACAGATAATGTCTTTTTCTATGCTGATCCAACTGCATCTTAAGCGTGTCCACAGATGCGGACATGACAATGCGTGCGGGTAGAGCATTCCATGCCTGGATTACCCTATTTGAGAAGAAGAATTTTCGTGTGTTCAATCTTGCCCCAGTCACACGTAGCTTGAGAGGGTGTCCGCGCAATCTAGTAGCAATGGCCAGCTCAAAGAAATCGTTGGATGCTAGGCAACAATTTTGATCCCGCAGCGTGCGAAATGCCTGTATCAGGTCACCGCGCAGCTGTCTGTAATCCAGAGGAAATAAGTCAAGATTGGTCAGTCGTGTCTCATAAGTAAGGTACGCTTGGCCGCGCACTAACTTAGTTGCCCGTCATTGTGCCCTTTCGAGGTTTTTTTGTCTTTGACTGTCCAAGGTTTTCAGGCTTGGATGGCAAATTCCAGTTGGGGTCGCACAAACGTGCTGAAGACCTTGTCAAAGACAACTTTATCAAATTTAGCAATGGCGCGCTTGATTAGATACAAGCTCGACATTGCGGATTTGGCCACCTTCAGGCTGTGGAGTGATGGCCTAAGTGAGGGAGTGAACCACACCCCCAGATCCTTCTGGGCCTCTACTTCTGGCAGTGGTGTGTTATTTAGATTGTAAACCCTCCGATACGAAGTGTTCTAACATTACTGACTTGGTTTTGCCATCGAGCCGAGGAGGGTGGGAAGGAATCGATTGTAAAAGAAGCCTGCTATCACTATAAACTAATTTACGTGCAATTCACCATCCCCACGCCCGTCATGCTGTGAGGCACGCAGGGGATATCGACGTCCGCGGGGCTCGATCTGTCACGTGGAAGTGCCAGAAAGCCTGCGATGCTAACCACAAGAGTTTTAGAGGTCGCATACCTGTGGCATCCGGCGTAATTGATAGGTGAGGTCGGCCCGAGATGATCTATTTTGGCGTTGTAACTTACCATACTAACAGCCCACGTACTAGCTAAAAGGTTGAGACACGTATTTCACCGATATTCTGCCGCTGCTGCTTGACACAGCTGCGAGGAGTCCGGAGCATCAGTGGGTTGTCTCTTTTTTAGATCACGCCAGGTGTCTTACGTTTATACCTCGTCTTGCACCACAGCCTTTCCATGCTCTCTGTTGTCTTCCTTCGTTGCAGTTTGGTGCGTTGCAGTTGGACAAGGAGCTGCGCCTACTGTTCAACTTCTTCACCTCGCTCAGCATGTTCCCATGCCGTGAGAAGTTCGCACGAATTCTCCAAATCAGCAAATTGCTCAACCTAGAAACGGTCCGTTATTATTTTCCATTTCTGTATCCTCCATTTAGCTGTTCGCTGCCCCTTTCTCTTAGTTTTTTTTATGGTTACCATGTTTTTAGCATCATGTTGTGGTTTGTTGGGTCGAGGGTGGACCACTATATTAGTCCTACTGGTATTGCATTGTCGCAGTGCCCGAATTGAAGTTTTCTCACACGACAACATTTGAAGGGCGCAGAAACCGATTTGTCATGATGTTTGCTCCTTAAAGCCTGCAGAAAACCACCAGAGGTTCGGCTTCCCTTACAATACTCAAATCCGAATTTCGTCTCCTGCACATCCTTTACACATAGAAAACTGGCACTCGCCTGAAAATAAACTCCGACCGCCCAAATGTGTTATGGAATTCGTGATTAAAGGTTTAGTACTTGATTAAGGAGTGTTAGTGCGTGTTGAATTGGGCGCAAAGTCAGGAAACGAAAATAAATTAAAGCTACTTATAATTGTTTAGTGAGCTAAATATAATCAAATCGATCAACACAAACTCCTGTTGCTGAGGTAGCTGATGCTTATTGACTAAAAGGAATAGTGGACAATTCATATTGGCATTACTTCGACTGTAGGCAGTCGGAATTTAATTAAGGGGGCCCAAAAAACAGCCCTACCGAAAATTTTAGGGAAAGTTAATTAGGTCACAATTGTAGGGGATACAAGGTAATCAATGATTAATAACGTGAGTATAGGTCAATCGATTATCACTGACGCCAGTCAGGTGATTGCACAGAGCTCTGTATGCCGGCGCCTAATTGATACATCGATGTATCTATCTATCTCTTCGTAGATTACCACCACCACCACCACCATCATCATCATCATCATCGGTCACTACTATTACTACTACTACTGCCTCCACGAGAAGTCGGGTATTGTTTAAGAACTACCAGTCACTATCAGTGGTCTGATTTACTTAGCTACACATCGATTGTGTTTGGGAGCATCAGGACGAGGCCTAATGCCTATGGAGTAGGTCGCCATTTCGTGGTCTAAGGGGTATTTCCTTGAGTGGACTGTCTGTCCACTTAGTTTCCAGTGCTACCTCTCGCTTCGCTTTGTGGTCGCGGGCTCATTCGGCCACTTTCTGCTGGAGCAGTTTGCTACCATTCTCGCCCATGAACTCAAAGCACTTTTCCTTCTCTTTGTCGATCCTCTGACGGTACTTGCGAAGCCTCGTATGACAGTCTTTAAGGATCACTCTTATCTCTGCCGAGCTTAAATTCTTTGCGTCTCGCCAACTCTGTATTAACCGGATGTCTGTACGAAGCACACTTCGGTAACACATTATTGTCGAGCCACCTGTCTGAAGTATAACCGAGACCATGAGGGCCGAGCCAAACTAACCGTCTTCAGTACAGACCTTAGTCGGCTACACTGATGTTTATGGGCAGGTATGTCCTTTAAAGAGTAAAAACAAGATTAAAGTATCAAGGACAGTGACCTCTTTCTCCTAAAGTTCATCATCTTCCTTGCTTGAACCTTCGTATGAGCCTCCATGTTACTGTAATCATTCGTCAGCTTTTAGCCTAATCTTTCCTACCTTCCTCCTCTGCAGGTAGAAGAAGTCAGTTACTATGGTAACACTTCGAATTGGAAGTTGTCCGCCAATGAAATTCGGCGGCTTCTTACCTTACGGTAGGCTTCTTGTCCCATATTTATCAATTTATGCTACTATTTTCCCCATGTCAAGCACTTAATTTCACAACTATTATTCTGGTATCTGCTTTTGAATATACATATGATCGCACACTAGAGAATGCGAATCATCCAGAATGATCAACTAAGGTTGA